>PVJD01002519.1:0-145596 GCA_004026545.1 Mormoops blainvillei | reverse complement strand
AAAGGGCTGCGTCATATTCCCCATGGGATTTTATGTAATAAAATGTAACATTTGACCTAATAGAGATCAGTTCCTCAAATGCTTTGCATTATGGGAAACAATAAGCAAGACAGGAATTAAATGAAATTCCCATAGTGGTTCAGTTTTCTGCCTCTTATTCCTCAACACTGCATCACAGGCTTCCTGCAGGAGAACTGTGTAATTATGGCTCAATACCTTAGCGTGTCTTATTTCTACACTACAGACTGACTCCACGCCAAACTAAAATGGGTGGAGACAACTTGGTTTTCCTTCCCAACAGAATTGATAATACCCTTTATTGATGGTCTGCTTAGTGTAGGCACGTGGTAAAGAAAGACTTGACATATTGTGTGTCCAGTAGGTCCACAGCCTTCTTGGTAGATGTTATCGTCTTTTCATGGATGACTTTGAAAGCTTTACATGTTATCTCATTTAGTACTCACACCATATAAGGTAGTAATAATTTCTACCTCTTTTATTAGATGAGGAAACAGGTTAGGAGAATTAAGGTAGCTAGCCCAAGGTCACTTTGCTAGAAGTGATAAAGTTGTATTTGGAAACCTGTGACCTTTCCCCCACTGTGCCATGCGATGTGAGTCTGGATTTGCCTATTTCCAAAGCAGAAACAGTACACAGATGACCAGGGAGTATCTGAGAGTGACCTCAAAGCTGATTTTATGGTAGATGGTTTTCATAGCAGTACTATTTCACTAAGTTCTAGATGATATTTGCCCAGTTATATTAAAGCAAAGTACATTAAATTACCTGTCTTTTTGTTGAGCCTGGCTTTTGAAACCCATTTCCTCGCTCTGTCTGTTATTACTCTCTACTACCCCAACGGGCTGCTACATCAAGGCTGAGAAAAGAAGGAAACACAGAAAATGAGGCCTCAGTTTACATTTTCTGAAGCAACTTTGACTTCTAGGGGCCTGTGTGTGGTTTTTTAAAAAGAAGGAATGATTTGATCACTTGACCTTTATGACCCAGGTACCCTCTGAAAATAGGGTGGTTTGAACAAGATGGTTTTTTGATGCCAGCCATTCCGCCACCTTCACAGACACCCCATCAGGGGCAGCCGTAGACTCCTTCCTCTCCACTGTCATGGAGGTGTCCCCTGGGGAAAGAGTTTCACTCACAAAGTGTGGTGGTACTTTGCCATCCATTGGCCATCAAGAGCAGTACTGGCATCAGCAGAAGAATTGTCAGAAATTTTGCAGGCTGGTTGACATTGCTTAACATGAATTAGCTTGAAATTGGCAGTGGTGGGAGTATTTTTACACTCTGAAAATTGGGATTCAGAAATGTTACAGATCACGTTTTATTAGTCTTTTTTTCCTGGAGTTCTGGTTCTTTAATATCGACCAGCACGGGACCAGTCAAAGGCCATTGGAGATAAGGACCTCATGAGGGCATCTTGGTTTCAACCGATTTTCATGCCCATCTTGATGTATTTCTATCTAATGTATGATGAGAGAGCTGAAGTGAGAATAAGGTTTTATTGAAACTACCCCAGTGTTAGATTTTGTCAGGCAATTTCACTCATCACCCTGACCAAGGGACTTTTCTGACCCTCATTCAAAAAGAGCATGCTTGACAAAGAGCCGTTTCAATGCCTGTTGGGCGTTAGCAAGGCATCAGTCCTTGACTTTAGGACAAAAAAAGGAAGATTTGGGGAACACAGCTGCTCTTAGCTCTTTCTGCCAATAAAATTTTACAACCACTGTTAGGACCCTGTTCTTCAGCTTTGCTTAATCTTCTTCAAAAAGGGAAGTAGAGCATCCACTTCTCAGCTGTCTCTCTATGAAGAAAGACACTTGACAAAGTCAGGGATCATTGTTTTCTTATGTTAAAATTAAGTAGAAGTGAATTGGGTTTCTGCCAATTAAAAGGGGATGAATCTTATGTTGTTTGTAAATTACTTTCTTCAGAGAAGCCAAGTGGATCCAACACTCTAAATGTAGAAATACTTCTGGGATAGGACCAAGACATGTAGCTAAGTCAGTAGGCTATTTCTAATGTCATGAACACCCTCCCTGAAGCCTCAATGCTTTGGTGATTAATTATGCTCTAGCAGTAGAGGGTACAGATTGCTCAGGAAGCTTAAGGGCCTTTCACAGATACACATACACACATACACACAAATGCATATATCTGTATGGGGTCATCTTCTATTTTCTGTTCTTTCTTTTTTCTCCTTCCCACCCCATTGCTGCCCACTCATTCTCTCTCTGGGAAGCAGTGTAAATTTTAAAAAGTAAAAGTGGAAATGTTTATACACTTACCCAAGCATGGAAAACAAAGTTGAATGTGGAAGACGAAATCTCTGTAGATAATCTGTAGCATCTCTCATAAGTCCCCTCCCCAGGGCAGCTGTGCTTTGTGTGGGGTGGGCAAACCCTTTGATTGGCTCAAAGTCCTATGATAATGCTTCTCATTCAGGTTTCACTCATATAGATTCTAAGCCCTTTGACCAACAGCTCATGCTTTGAGATTAAAGACGATGAAGCTTGCCAGACCAACCCCACCTGGTGCCTACAACTGGTTTATCAGCCCTCAGGATGAACGAACATTGGGAGTCAGACCAGATGTATCACTGCCGGTCTTCCCACTCACCAAGCCCACCTCCCCAGTTTGGCCAGGACCAGCTGGTGCTGGTTTAGCAATATTTATCCATTTTAAATTGGGATGTTTGAGGCATACGTTTGGTTAAGTCCTACTTGGGCACTAACAGAAGGAAAATATCCTCTGATCCCTAAAACCTTGATGCAGTTTTAAGTTATTAATAATAATAATAATAAAACTTCCTGAATATGTACTTCCAAAGGTTTATGTTATCTTATAATATCTGCAATTTTAGGTTGATTTAGAATAATATTTTAGATAAAATTATTATTATTAAGTCCTTAAGAATGTCATGTTTATAAACATGCATACAGATTTTTGTTTATTTAATTAGACAAAAAGTGCCTTCCTGTTTATTTTGAATTGAATTTTGTAGTGAAATGGCATTTGAAAGTTTTCCTCATTAAAAAAACCACATCGTTACATTAAAATATCCTTTTCTGGCTGTAGGTTATTAATACCTTTTTAAGTTGCTCTTGTTCATCAGAGTCCACACACACACACACACACACACACCCCTCTGTATCACCCACATCCACAGATGTTAGGTGGGTCTGATGTGGAGTTAGTAAGCTTGGGTTTGAGACCTCACTCTGCTACTTGCATGTGGGACTTTGCAAATAATCACCTAACTTTTCTCTGACTCAGTTTATTTTTCTGAAATCATTGCTTTCTGACTCAATCAGCAGTCAGAAAAATTATTTTTGAAACTCTTTGTGTCTTCAGGAAAAAGTTATCTTTGTTTTTCTGATTCTTTAATAGTTTGAACTAGAGTTGCTTCACCATGTGTTGTGAGATTAATTGAATTATTATATGAAATGCACATAGTACAGTGTCTGACACATCTATGTAAGCACCTTGTTGTTTTGTTATGGTTTTATGTTCTTGCCCTTATTTCTACAGATTATCTTGCATCAATGGATGTGCAGTTAGAATGAAACTTCTTTTTCTAGGACATTTTTGCTTGTTTCTCTGATTTCTTTCTTTTTTTTGAGGAGATGCTCCTATCTATGAGAAATGGATACATTGAGATGAAATACAGTTTGTTCAGGAAGGGATGTACTTAAATAGTTTGAAGTAAGAATAGGAACTTATGTTATCATTTTGAAAGTGTTTTAGAGTTTAGCCTAACCTCTCTTCCATTCAACACAGTTACTGCATACCTTGGCATTGGGAACACAAAAGCATCCTTGTCTCAGCATCTGGTGAGATTGAATGAGTTCTAATAGTTAAATCAGGGGAAGAAATGTGATCAATTAAATCCCCCCCTCAAAGGAAAAGCTTTGTTCCTAATAGAAAATTGTTTATACGAGCTGATATTGGTAAATGCTGTGGGTGAATTGTTATTTAGGAAACCACTTGGCTTTATGACATAAAAGAATGACTTTCTTTCTTTAATTTTTGGCTCTTTTGCTCTTTTCATAGTCAACAATATTTTTGAGCCCTTACTTTATACCAAATATTTTACCAGTATTTAGAGACATAAAGGTGAGCAAAAGAAATAAAACTTTCACTCTCAAATGGCTTATATTCCAGTAGGATGAGACAGGCTGTAAAGGATTTAATAAAGAACTTAACAGGTCATGTCATTGCAAGTTAACTAAACACAGAAATACGATGGGGAGTAAATGAAATGCTGGTGGGGACTTTTTAAAGTGAGACAGTCTAAAAAATGCCAATTGGGAGCTGAAACTTAAAGAATGAGAATGAACCAGTCATTTGAAAATCTGCAAAAGTAGCCTTCAGGAAGTGGGTCGAGCAGGAGGAAAGACCGTGAAAGTAGGGATGAGCTTGAAGTGTGAGAGCAGAGGCCCTGCAATGTGAGCAGGTCTCAGAACCACCCAGTGGGCAAGTGGCAGGTGATCCCAGTGGGTAGGCGATACAGGTGCTGCTGAGCTGGGGCCCACACCGCGAGCACTGCTGTGCTAGAGAGGAGTCAAAAGGAGGAAGGGGCGGCTGGGACACTGTGAGCCGAGGGCCAGGAGATGGAAATGAGGCTGGAGAAGGAAGCAAACGCCCTAGGACCTCCGCCCGGAAAGAAACAAGTGTCGTCTCAGACTGATCAGAAGTCGTTGCAGGTTCTCCCCGAGACCGCTCTTGTTCTAGGTGATTACAGTGTAGTGAGTGTTTAGGGATTATCTGATTCTGTATGGCGCCCTCCCTTTACTGCAGAAACAAATTCCGTGGGATTTGGAAATAACCTACAGTTCCCTCTGTATTTGCTTCCCGAGCAACCTTTGACAAATGGAACAGATTGCTCACTTCGCAGAGCACAGACGTTCTCCCACGCTCAGGTTTTGGAAGCATGAGACATAGGCAAATCAGGCGGCTGCAATTCAGATCAGCTCCACATTTACAGAAACACTTTCTCTGCATCTGGCACAGTGCACTCAGTGCGGTGGGGACACGACAGAAGCATATTATGTGATTTCTAACAGCAAGCAGCATTTAGTCTTTTGGGGATAAATAGCAAAAAAGCCCACATGAGACAACTAGGGGATTATATAAGCAGAGGACAGTGCAGTGTGTAATAATGTGTTAAATGGAGTATTATCATATGCAAAAGTTAATGAGGCAGATTATAAGTGCCGTGGCCACTAAGAAGGAGGAGAATTGTTTGAAGTTTCTGGGGAATGTTTTATATGAGGGAGGCATTTGAGCTGGCCTTTGGAAAATGGTTACATTTTGGCTAGAGGGGAGGGAAATGCATGGAAAAGCCTTTGCCTTCAGTGTCAATCAATGTGCAAAGAATTATGTTTTCCCATGGCTCTGCCTTTCAAGGGGAAAGCCTTCCATGTGTTTCTGATTCTGAGTTCAATTGAATTACCAGCCCATTGTCTGGTGAGAGCTGTTTGGTCAGGGAGCCCCGTGGACTTCTGAGAAGCTTTTATCTTTTGAAAGAAGCTGTCCTGATTTGCCATTGTTAATGAAACTTGTACTACACAATGCTCAAGTTTAAGACCCACTGAGAACATGACCATGTACCTACTTTCATCTCCACATGGGGGAACCACATGGAACCCAGGGCCTGCAGAAGCCCTGCAGCAGCTGCTCTCCCAGTGTTAGTAATTGTCTTGGACTCCCGTATGTCACATCCTGACAGCCTTGCCCTGGGAGCGATGCACTGTACTGCTTTCACCCTTCATGAATAAGTATAAAATGTCTTACCACCCAGAAGACGAGCCCTTTGTAGTCACATATCTTTCGAACATGCATCCTTAGGACCCCGCATAGTTACATTTCAATATCCTGTGCCTGTGTGAGGCTTAGCTTGGAATTTATGAAATGTGCCCTCACGGCAATGGGTATATTTCTACTCTGTCTAGTGTGCTTTTTTTTTTTTTCTTTTTAAAACTCAGATCCTGACTAATACATTTAGTGACTCAAAAGGCTCACCTCCTTTGCTAAGGCTGTCTGGGAAATTCAGGTTATCCTGAATATCAAGATATTTCCTATTAGCTCAGGTAATTCCAAAGGTTCTTTAATCTCAAGGTTGAGGGAAAAGAGAGAATTGAAAAAGGGAGAATGGTCAAAGAGAGGGACCAGCTGACTGAAAACGAGATTTTAATGGCAATTTGAAAGACAGAGATTGTCAAACGTTTTCACTTGTTTCATTCATATCCAGAAAAGATGCTGAGAATGCCTTCCAAGAGGCAACATCTAAATACATATTTATGTATTATATACATGTATCATTATAACTATGTTACTTGTATATGAAAGACACACAGAAATAGAAAGAAGAATGTAATTTTTTAAATGAGCATAATTTCTGATGCAGCCATATACCTCAGTACTTGTTGGCTCCCGAACCCATCAAACCCTGTCCTTGTCACATTTTGACGAGAAAAAAAGTTTCAGCACTTGGCGCTTGCTGGCTACTTCGTGCCCATCCCCGCAACGGAAAAGAGGCCAACGCGTCAGACTTACAGTGGCCCACAAACAGTTTGGCACCCACTGACTTCGGCACTCATTATGCATTCTGGAACGAATTACTGATGAGTACCGAGGCACCACTGTACTTTCTTTCCAAACTTCAAACAGCTTTCTTTTGTATTCTCTGGCGTGTGCATACACCTGTGTAAACCTGCAGCAGCTGTGAGGTGCAGTCCACTGGTTCTTAAATGTTAGCCTACATCACAATTTCCTAGAAGTTTATGAAAACACAGATTTCTGCCTCCCTGTCACCAGTGTCTCTAATTCAGTAGGTCTGGGGTGGGGGCCCCCAAAATTTGCATTTCTCATGACTTCCTGGGTGATGCTGGTCCAAGGCCTATACTTTGGGAACCACTGAGGTAGTTAACTGCTTGGGTCTCACAGTTAGGCTACCAACGTTGGACATCAGGATTCTTTGGTTTCCAAATGTGTGACCTTGGGCAAATTATTTTACCTCTCTGAGGTTGGTTTCTTAATGTGTGAAATGACAGTTATTTACCTACTTAAGTCTTAGAGTCATGGGAGAGCTTAATGAGGTAATAGAGACAAAGTACTTAGTGCCCAATGCTTATTACCTACAAAGAACCAGTGCATGTTGGCTGCTATCTCCTTCTCCTCTGAATTATCATTAAACATATTTTTAATGTGACAGAACAGACTTCAGGGACTTCTGTCCTTAATTCACGAGAATCATGGGAACGTGTTTTTCTGCTTTAGCATTATATGTTCAGAAAGACCATGCTCCAAGTGAGACCTCTCTAGTTAGATGGTAGCGACGAGGCTCTTTCGCAAAGTCTGCCTAAAAGAAAACAGTGTGTTCAGCCCTCTCCCTTCTGTGTGTAACTGTTGACAGTACGTGGCTAAGTGTGTATTTCTGTCGTCCTTTGTACATACCAAATTCTCGTTGCATGATACAGAGTTGACATTTTTGGTGGTGTGTCTTTGAATGTTTTGAGGCATGAGAATAATAAATTCAAGTGATTGCTTTGAATTTGATTAATTGTTAACACTTCTCTCTCTCCCTTTTCTTCTCTTCCCTGTGTCTGATACATCACTAGGACCAAGTACCACCTGCCAGGAAGACTCGTGTGCCAACCAGGGGGTCTGCATGCAGCAGTGGGAAGGCTTCACCTGCGACTGTTCCATGACCTCATACTCTGGAAACCAGTGCAATGATCGTGAGTACAATCTTCTCATACTTGGATGTTTCCAAGGAGTTCAGAGGGTTAGAGAAACCTTGGGGACATTATGTAAAAGGGTGGCACTTCTGAAAGATTCACTAGCAATTTTCTCCTCCAGGAACTGGGAAAATAAGGGACTGGTGCTCTTAAGAGAAGAGTGAAGAGACATTTCTTGCTCGTCAGTACTAAGTGTTTCCCCAGTTGCTTCTTCCCCATGTTTTCCCTTTAGATTAGATGACCTGTCACCGAGAAACAGTTTCGAAACGAGACAATATTTGTGTTCTAAGGAGTTCAGTTTTTCATGAATTAAATCATCTGGGTAACCAGTTTGAGACTCTTATTTGCATTGCCTAGAATTCAGAGCATGTTGAAGGAATGTATCAATAGTAGGTACTTTTTCAAAAAAATTCTGAACTTAGAGAACGTCTTAGAACTTTCAAACGATGAAGATGTTCAGAGCTCATTATTTTTTCCAATTAGGAATATTTAAAGCATTCTCAGAGGCCTTTCAAATGTAACTCAGAGATTCTGGAATCTCTGTCTAAATTTATCGATATCTATTTGGTATATATGTATGTATATTTATGTATTTTCTGCTTATGTACTTGGTGCATATATTCTGTTTGTATCTGTTTTGTGAGTATGTTTATATGCACTTATCTGTGCATGTGGTTCATGCTGGTTGAGAGCTGGTTGTCATCTTTGCCCACTAGTGGTGCTTCAGGCACATCAGCAGATTGGGTCTAGAAGAAGGGCGATTTCATGAAGGCGATTCCAGCGCTGCTGGTGGAGATAATTTAATTCTGTGGGAATCTATAACCCGGGTCTCCACTTCCTTCTTATGTTATTGCCCTAACACGGCCACTTTTAGAGATGAACAAACCCTTGAAATTTCTGGCTACTTACTGCAAAGAGATTTGTTGAAAAGCTCTCACTTAGTGTGCCCTGCTGACCTGAGTTTCCAAATGTAGGCTTCATGGTAGGAGTTTGTTTTATAATCTGAACTCAGGCAGTTGACGTCTTGGTTTCATTAAAAAAACAAAAACCAAAAAAATGATACATGATGCTATCTGAGCAAACAGCCAGGCCATGCGGTGGTTTGCCCTTGAGGGAGGGGGGGTCCATTACAGCACCGTCTCTGTTGTGTCTCTGTGGTTTCCCTTGGTTTCTTATCGCTCAGCTTCGTTCTCGTGTGTCTAGTTGTCTCTTTTTCTGTTTTTCACTTTTCTCATACCTTTTTGTCGTCACTTGATCTGTCAGTCTGTTAAGATCCACAAAAGAGAAACAAGTGAGGAATCTGGTGATGCAGAGAGAAAATTCTTTGGTGCTCACCGATCCAAGTGTAAGCACGTGCCTCTACATCTGTAATGCAAAGAATACCCTGTCTGCAGAAGGCTTTGGCACCAGATTGCTCTTTCTGGGCATTTGCTATCATTGAAAGTCCTGTTTCCATATTTATGATTTGGAAACCCCCTTTCCCTCTGAGACAGGCAGTCATGGACCATCCAGAGTACCTAGGAAATTGTGCTGTGTGTTCCTTTTGTTCCCTTCAATTTGTCTGCACAGGACTCAGTAGGAAGTCCTATTTTCCCCCCTAAATGGTGGCCTGAGGTTTTTCTGTCCTCACAAGTTTAGTCCATCTCACACATACACGCCACTCCCAGTGGGAAACGGACTGCGGACAGACAGAAAGGTAAGTTACTCTCACGGCACTGAACAGGCACCATCTTCAGAAGGCAGGTATGTATTTTTCTCTCATTGATGAATTCCTTTCTGTCCCCCAGGCAAGGCATTGTTTTCTGCTAAACACGAAGCAGGATTCTTTCCAGCTTTTTCTGATTGTTTCTGATCTTGTTACGTCTCAGTCCAGAGTGGGTGCTATCATGTTATCCGACTGGAACAATTTGCTGATATGTAATGAAGTTCTAGGATAAGGATTGGGGAAGGTCAGCTTTCTTTTGTGGCAGTAGCTTCTCATCCTTCAAAAATGTTTCCAAGATATCCAAGCTTAGTATAGCATATTTTACATTTTTAGTCTATAATGCAATTGAATTTTTGGTTATAGAAAACCTCTGAGACCAAATCACTAAAAGAATCTGTTTGCCTAGTCCCCTCTTGCAGAGTGGACCAGGGCTTCTGTGATTGGATGGCTGTATGGACATGGGGGCAAGTACACTTTAACTGCAGAATGTAGGAACATATAGAACGCAGATATACCGAATTATAGGGTCTAAATAAAAAGTTTGTATGTAAACTTTTTTTTTTTTTTGCTTAAAACAGTAAGCATTTATTGTTGCTCATGAGGCTGTGGGTAAGCTTTTAACGAAACCCAACTAAATGTATCAAAAAGGTAGGCCAATTGTTAACAATGGATACCTCTTTAATATTGACAGTTAAAGTGTAATATTTGGGAGGAACTTCTCTTTTGGAACTAGTCCTATAATCAGGTTTTTTTTTTTCCTCCGAGAAAATCAACTTCACTGCTTTCCATCATAGATAATAACTTTCTATGTCAAAATTGACCCTTCGAGTTGTAGTTTGCTTCTTTATCTTGCACACACTTTCAAAAGGAAGTTACCTGTCTGATAGTCTATGTGCCTCCCTATGTTAGTGATTTCTTATTAGCTCCATGTGCATCAGGAGTTGAGCATTGACTTTCTGTGTCACGTGCAGAATTGAAGAAGGCTCACATTTACCATTCGCAAAAGCAGTGGGGGAAGATGCAAGGCAGGAGAAATGATAAAGTAAGTGACCAGAGGAAGAAGCAGGACGAAGGAGAAGGGAGAGAGAGGAAAGCAGGGGTTGAGTCTTCGGGAAAAGCACAGATGGTCTGGCTCTGATCTCAAGAGCAGAATCGGGGCACTAAATGGGATGCCATCCAGGAAACCTGGCCTTTGCCCGATTCTGTAGGATGTTGTATGTATCTAAAATAAATTGTATTCCTTTAGATGCTGTCGTAAACCGCATGAATTCATTTGAGATTCAGTCTAATGGCAAAAGATATTTTTCTGGGTGGGGGTAATGTTTGGATCTCTCATATTCTATGGGTTGTTTCTCAGGGCAGCAGATTGATCCTTAATTATTGGAAATAAGAGCATCTTGATTTTTTATTGCATATCCAGGAATAGAAAATTGCTCAATAGGGAAATGGCTAGGCTATGATATTTCCAAAATAAAGTGCTCGGTTCATCATGTGTAGGGAAGCTAATTATATCTGGGGATGACTTGCAAGTTTATAAAGAAATATTTGCATTTTAGAATCTTCTTCCCTTTTCCTAGCATTGGTTCCGTCACTCACATCCTTTGGTATTTATTTATTTTTTTTCCTGTTTGCCAAATTTGGCATTTGCTTGACAATGTTGAGCTCCTGTCACATAGATGGGGCCTCCATGAGTAGCATTTACATTTAAGAACTATATCTCCTTTAGTATGAGTAGACCAACTCTGGATAGCTTTAACTTAGTTTATCATTTTCTGTGAAAGCATGGTGGATTGATGAAGGCAGTGGGAATGAATTCCAGGCTCACTCTTATAAAGATAGAGGCAAAGCCGATACAGTGGTTGTGAAGGTATGACATGTATTCCGTGGCTGGTTACCTTGTATAAGAATGTCCCCCTGTGTTTGGACAGAAACAAAAATCTTCAGATTGGAAACTAAAGTATAATTGATTTATTAATTGTCATATAGTTTTATGACATGACTTTCCACTTCCTGTTTTAGTAAAATCAGAGGTAGTTTCCTTTAGGTGAATTTTAGGGACATTTACAATGGAAAAATTAGCTCAGAAGCAAGTTTGAGTTCATGTGGGACTCAATAAGGACACACACATAACATTTGCTAAAGAAAATTTTTAATTCCTTTTGAGAAATCAAAACAGAGGAACGACTTCTTAGACGGTGCACACCGCCCGAACGCCAACCTAATGACACAATATTAGGGGTACATATTAAGAACAACAAAAGAATGGAATCTTACAAGCGTTCTTATAGGGCGATTTATTTATTTATTTATTTTCATATTGGGTTCCTACTGGTATTTTAAATCAAGACTGAGATCTGGGCAATTTCAGTATGTTGTAGCCCTTACACCAGCGGGCAAATTCAGAATTCCTTTTCCATATAGTGTGGTGATGCCACCCCCATTGGCAGCCCATTGTTGAGTCCCCTCCCCCTTCAGAACAGAGCAAGATGTTGCACAAAATCCAGCTCACTTGTGTATACCCCCACATACACAAAAGAGCTGTCATGTGGGAGGCACCTTTGAAAACAGCAGTTTGAAACACCTCACTTCTCTTCTCATCACCATTGTTCCCTGTTAACATGTTCGTCATAACTGTTTTAAGTTGTATATAATTTTGCGATCTTGTTATTGCCTCTGTGCCCTGGTGAAGCAAATGTGGAACAGCATGTGTGTGGCACACGAGCCCTTAACACACATCACATTCCTGGCGTTGGAAGTGGGGTGTGTTTACAGTGGCTTTGTGGGGCGAAGAGCTGAGAATGAACGTAGGTCCTCAGCCCACCCTCAGCAGCCAGCTACCGGTGCTATGCCGTGGATTATGCACTGCGGCTCCTTGCTGGAGAAATTGCTAGGTTCACACTGGCATGTGATAATAGATGCTCTTCGCGTGCCGCCAGCCACTGGCAGGCAGCTGTGTGTGCGTCGTGCCGACAGCAGAGTGCGAAGCGCCTTTTCAGACAGTTCTCTGCTGGAGTGGCTGTTAAGCCGCACGGTTGGCTATTGATTGGCCCTTTGCTTTTTATTTATTGTGTGGGTTTTTTTTTTTTAATGTAGGTTGGCGTATTGATTAACTCTGTTAAAAACTCATTTCCCTTCAGGCTTCAGAAAAGATAAGCAATGCATGCATTACTTCGTGCGTAAACAAGGGGACAGACGTGTGTGCACGTTCTGTCTCTCGGGTTTGCATCGGGCAGCCATGTGAGCCCGTTTTGTGATTCGTGGAGCAGTAATTTCCAACGGTTTCAGACTGTAATACGCCCATGCTTTTGGTTACGTGTTGATTTCCTACCTCTGTTTTCAGGCTCTGCTCGTCTGGTATATAGGCCACATTTGAGAAGTTAACAGTTAAGACAGTTGTTATCATTCATTCACTCACCAGCCAATCCTTGCTTGCGGACATAACCGTGAATAAGGTACCGCTTTGTTCTCTAATACATTACAGTCTCCTGGGGGAAGACACATGTGAAATACTTCAGGAGAAATGTGAGCAGGGCGTAATGAGGAGCCATAAAGTAAAGTGAGGTCAACCGTCTCAGCCACTGAGGCTCATCAAAAAGAGCTTCTGCTGTTAGGAAAGTTTTCACAGACAAATGAGTCCTGAAAATCTTGTGCGTCCTTCCTAAGCAAACATTGTACAGAAGAGGCTGGGGAAGGAAGACAGCCTTCCAGTGAACGGAGAGAGAGGGTCTACGGCCTCTGTTAACACTCTGGCTGTTTCCTTCCAGTCTTTATCCTAAGCATTTGTATGGTTAAGATCACACTCTGTTTAAAATTTGTGCTCTTCTTTATTTTAATGTTGTATGATACGCATTTTTCAAAAGGTGAAAAACATTATCAGACTGCCTAATCTCCTTCAGTAGAAAACACATTGTGCTGCACAGTGCCTTGGGGAAGAATCCCCCACAGTGAGTCTGTTGCTGGGTCCTCAACATGGCCTCATGGGGCGCAAATCCTGATTCATGCCATTGAACCATTGGAGGGCATTTATCTTGGGAATTTATTTATAGTGAACCAAATTTTAAAGAAGTTGACTCGTAATGTATATGTTATTAAATTATAAAAGATATCACAGCGCAGTGAAGTTGATTGGCTTTCGAGTCAGACTGCTTTCAATGCCAGTCCTAATGTAAACACTGTGAAATTGAATTAGCTGCTTAGCCTTTTAAAGCTATGGTGTAGCACAGGAGTGTGATAGGTCCTTAATAAATATGACTAATGATACTTTTTATTGTAACTAATACTATTAGACTCAAGTTTTTATTATGTTGCTGGTACTGTACTAGGACCTTTATAAAGATGTCACCCCTTTAATCACCCCAAGTCTCTGAGAAATAATCTACTACTATTGTCCTGATTTTAACAATGGGAAAACCAAGGTCACATAGGAAGAAGATGAGTGAGGACTAGAGCCTTTTATTACATTAGCTACTACTTACATTATTAGAAATAATAAAGGCTTAATATCTGCATTAAATACTAGACAAGCATGGACAAGTTCTCACAGACAACCAAATTATACAAGGATATGGGGTTGGAAAGGAGAGCCCACTGTTCCTGGTTGTTGATTTTACCACATTCTAGAATTCTGAATGCCTTAGATGTTTTTGTCTTAGTACTCAAATGAGGCCATTTAGAATATTTTTAGGTAGGTACTCTAGAATTAATAGAAGAGTTTCGCTCGTATTCTCAGATATTCTAAATATTTATATTTTCATCCTCTATTAACCTAGATTTCCCGATTTCCATCTTTTAACTTGGTTGCAATTTCAGTACACACCATAAAGCATAGTGGCTGAGACCATCAGAAGCAGTGGATGGCCTGTGTTGAAATCTTGACTGCCTCTTATTACCTTGGACAAATGAATTCCCCCGTGTCTCTAAAATGTGGACATTTATGGGCCCTGTCTCATTCCGAATGTTCTGAATTGAATTCATAATTCTGAAGTTCAGAACAGGGCACATGGCAGCCCCTACAGAACTATTGACTACTCTCTTCAATGTAGTTTTCAAAAAGGTAAAAACATGACTTATGCAAATATGTGCATAAAATTAAAGATACAACTCTCACATACATATAGAATGAATGTTTGCCAAATTTATTTAACTCTTTAACGAGGGAAACAGAAGGATGGTAAAAATGTAAGCAGGGTATTTACAAACATTAAAAAGAATATTAAAATAAAGTTAGGTTAAACATAAATCTGGTGAGCGTCTCACAGGGCAAAAAGCCCGCAAGCTTCGGTGTTATCTCCACCACAGAACATTGTGTCCCACTGAACAAAAACCCACAGGCCAATGAGCCATCCCACAGACTCTGGGGCCCAGTTAATAGGCACACACCACTGCCGGGCGTCCCCCTAGAACTCAGTGTTTCTTGGGTGCACACGTCGAACAGTGTCCCTATACGACATTGAAAGGACACATGGCTCTCAGCTTTTTTTCTAAGTTTTGCATAATTTTTATTAATAGTATTATGATCTACTCAATTTCAAATCAGTTTTTACCTGGAATACCTCTCTCACACACAGTTACCTGTTATTTTTAATCACGTAACAGCGTACCAGTCACTGTGCTGAATTCTTTATGTCCTTTTGTCACTTAAACAAGCCTGAAAGTAGATACTATGATGATCCCTGTTTCACAGAAGAGGGAACCGAGACACGGAGATGGCATGTGATTTGCCCAAGGTCACAACACTATTAGCCTGGGGACAAAATTCAGAGTTGTGTTTGACCGCAAAGCCTGGCCTCTTGACTGCTTCTGTCTTTTGAATGTCTCAAGGAAAACTTCTTAATGAAAACTCATCTGAACACACAGGGATTTCGAGTCACAGTAGCCACAGAGCTTGTATTGCATCAATTATATTGTAATTTCTAGTGTCTATGTTGTTATCGGGGGGGGGGGGTGACCTAAATTTCAATTTTACTTGGTTTATTTTAAGTAAGGTCATCATTAGGACAGATCAGAAGTTGCATCAAACAAGCGCTATTTTGTAAATCTGTGCGGCGAAGGAAGCGGGGATCCCGGGCAGCCACTGAGGCTGGGAGTGGCAGCCTGGTACCACCGTAGGCAGGATCCAGAGGGCAAGGCAGTACAAAAGGACTCGTAAGCGGGCGATGCCAAAGGTAATGCCTTAAGATATTTCATTGCATCCTTTTTTGTTTGTTTGTTTGTTTGTTTTTAAAAATAATTTCCAGGCCCACAGATATTCAGTGCAGATGAAAGAGGGTAGGGGAATAGCCATTGAACCCGGAGTCTTCTCGGAGCAAGGATAAGGTGCTGGTACCCAGAGAGCAGATTCATAGGTGTGCTGTAGCTTGTTGTTCAGGGGAGTCACTCTGGTCTGTATATGCCCCTGACTACAAGAAGGGTGATTTTGTGCCTCAGGTCCGCTGTGCTGCTGACATTAATACACATGCAGTATCAAACAGTTTCAGCCAGAGCCCAGACTGCTTGGAGCCTTTGTTTTGCATGACTCTCCCTAGAAACGAAGCAGGACTCAAAGCTAAAACTTTGGTTCCTACAAATCCAGGTTGACACTTGGACCCAGGGCTCGAGGAGAAGTAGCTTCCACCATCCAGGGTCCTGTAGTTGTCGGGGAAGATTTTGAGTTGTTGGAATCTGCGGCCTAACTAATTTCATCTCAGCCATCTCCAGCATGCTGTACTTGTAGACTGCTTTTAGTGCTTATGTTTAATTATAACCCATTTATTCCTGGTGAGCATGGCTAGTTACTCATTGATGGTGATGGCAGCAATCCGCTGAGAGCCTATTGGTTCATAGAAGATAATTTTATATTACCTTGTTAGTCACATACAGGTACAATCTCAATGTATTTTTCAATATGGACTTATAATTCCCTACATTTATTTTCCTCTACATTTATTTGCATTTACATGCAAAGGCAAAAAAAAGGTGTAAACAACTTTATCTTCTCTTGCAAAATACGGCTAATAAATATAATTTGATTTTCTGTTCTTATTTTTTTCCCCTGCGCTTTCTTTGGTGGGGGGGGGAGGTATGGGCATTAACATCTCAGAGGAGATAAAGGATAGTTCTAGCTTCTTAGAGAGTTCTCTCCTGCACCTTCTCGTCAGTCCTTCTCTCTAAGGTCACTCCCGTTTGAACCTGAGTCAGCATGCAGAGCTTTGTCTGTTCTTAAAATGCATACCCTTGGGATCATACAGGTTGTGATCTTTCGCTTCTGTTTTCTCTAGCGCCATGGAGTGATTCAAGGCTTATCCATGCCTTGTTTTCCGGCTGCCTTGCTCTCCTGGATCTCAGCTTCACCCGCTCATCCGAAGAAGCCTGCCTGGGGTTTCCTCCCTGCTCCACGGAGCAGAAATTTCTCCCAAGGCAGTACCCTGGGGTCGTGTTAGGACTCACCTTATTTGTCTTCTTCCCCTAGGAGTCACTGCCCTTCTTTGCCTGATGTCCAGTGTCTTGCAAGCTGTTGTTTCACATTTGTTGTCCTTTTCCTGGTCGGTCGAGGTCAATTGTAGGTCTGACCTCTATTACCCTATCTTAGCTTGGAAGTGGACATCAGCCCATTTCTTTTTACCTGCCTTTCCCTTTACATTTTGAGAATGGGGAAGGGATAATGACATAACCCACAGTGTGCTGTGCCTTAAACCATAACCTCCTAGGGATGATTTCAAGCTTTGCATCAGTCCCAACACAGACTTAGCAGTACAGAATGTTCTGGGACCTGTCTGTCTGTGGGGAGGTGGAGGGGAGAGATCCTTCAGCTCCCGTTATAGACCTTATACAGTCAAAGAGCTTTGTACAGCCAAAGAAGCTGCACACAGCTTGTTAAGTACCTGCAACTGTGTCTCCATCAAATGTTTCTTCATCTGAGTTTCTTTTGTGAGGTCCTCGCTTTTTCCCTCTGGTCCTTCTGATAACACTTGGTTAAGCTCAGTGGGTGGAGGTATTAATTTGGCTCTTGCAGCTAGGTGTTCTTATTTTCTTTACCTAGAATTACGGTTTGTTTTCTCACCTACCTTTATTCTGTGGATCTTTGCCACCTGATCCATATCTCTTTGCCAAGTGAAATTAAGAAGTGTTTTCAAAAAAAACATTTGGAGACTTCAGGGAAGTGGGGGTCTTTCCTATGCCAGGGAGTGTTTTGGTCCTTGACTGTCCATATCTCGATTTTTAGACTCTGGTGGGGACTTACTATTTTGATTCGTGTCTACAAAACATAGGAGGGAACCTTGCGTTGCTGATGCTTTTCATTTTAATGGACTTTTTTGATAATCAAGATTGTGCAAGCTGACTGTTGAAAATCTGGAAAATGCATGAAAACGCACGGCAGTGGGAAAAACATGCATAATTTTACCAATTATTTATATCACCTTGTTTCAGAATATGCATGGTGTCAAGCATATAATAGATGTTTAAAATGTAGTTGTTGAGTGAATGACTGAATCTTCCATATTTTCAAAGCCTGCATTGTGCAAAGGTCTTATTGTTCTTTTCATGAAATAAATAGCGTTCTACCAGGACTGGGCTATTTTTTTTTTTTTTTTTTTACCAGAAAGAATGCTTTTAGGCATGCAGGAATTATAATGAGCATCACAATATACAATTTCCTTCTTCAGATGAAAATGGAAATGTCAGGATATTTTTGTTTCTTTTTTTTTTTCCTCTCTTGCCCTTGTCCCTTCTCACAGAAAGAGAATCTTGCAGTTTCTGAGCAGTTATATAGAGATGTATCTCCATACAAGTAAAAAGGTTCTGTAGTGGATTGTAGTAGGAGGGGAAAGGCCCTTACATTGTATCTGTGGAAGGAGCCACTACAGTCCCAGTTTCTTTCTGTGGTATCCACTTCCAAAGTGACGCTGTGGTTTATTTCACATGATGAGATTTAGTACCTTTGAGATCTAGTGAGACAGCAGGGCCCTTCGACTTTAACATCATTCATCAATTTCTGCTGAGTTTTATGTTGACTGAAACTATACTGTGTGATTGAAGAACTTCAATGCACTCTGTTCAAAAAATGTAAAACACAAAGGTTTCTTGGTTGTTGTACATCCTGGGTTGCAAAAGGTTTATATCTCTGCAGGACAATTTTACCAAACCTGATAAAGTCTTTGCAACCACTCTCAGAAGCATTAATAGGGAATAATAGCGTGTCACTCTGCGCATTATTTCCCAGTAAATTCACTGGATGTGTTTTGTAATCGGCCCTCAATTAAATCTAAAATTGCAATTTTACCCAGATATCCTTACAAGAGTAAAACCAAATAAATGTTTATAAAATAAAAATAAGCATGTGTTCATGTAGACATGCTATAAATAAATAACAATTTCCTTTAGGATTTTCCCCCAATTATTCTGAAATAATTTTTCTATCCAAATACCTTTGTTTCCGTGTCTTACAGAGTCACGTGTGCACTTTCGGTTGCACCTCAGTCAGCTGGCCAGCTGTGTACATCTGTAACTGTAAAGGTAGCACGTCTGCCTGAGCCACAGATCAGATACCTGTCTGCATTTGACTGTCTCTGGTAGAAAGTCCCTGTATCCCGTCTGAATACCCAATAGGGGTATAATTTTATCTCTGAAAAAGCATTTAGGCAGGGGGACGCCATCCGGGATTTCTTTATCCCTAAGCAGAATCTCCCCACTCAAGTGGGTCATCTGGTTAAGGCTCACATCAGTGCCCTGGCACTGGGGGGCCCTTGGAAATGGGCCGCAGTTCAAACACATATCATCACACAGGTCTGTTGTCCCAACTCATAAAAAATCCTGAGAACAGAGCAAATGGGAAAGAATGTATTAAAACAAGTGAATTTAGCCAAACAAACTCACTGTTGGTAGAGGCTTCGTCCCAATCCCCACAACACACCACATGTATTTCCGACATTGAGCTTATTTAATTTGCATTTGTATTAATTTAGCATATTTTCCTATTATACAAAGTATAATGAACGATAAACACAGCTATAACCAAATCTCACAGCTATTTCCCAGTGTGGGGTAACATTTTGCATTTCGTTGTATTTGGTTTCCTAGGTAATATTTGATTGTGGCTTTATTGCCTAAAACTACATCTCTTATCACAAGGGATGTTTGGGCGGCAGAGTCTTCAGACACAGCTCGAGGCAGGAAAGAATGTGACGTGGGAACCCTACTGAGGGCAGGGCAGTGAGAATCTGCTGGTTAGCACAGGATGTGTTACAAAACGCTTCTTCCTTGGCTTCCCTGGGCAGGCTTCGTGCTCCCCATGGTTGGCCTCCCTGCTTTTAGTTCTGAAATTTGTCTTGTGTACTGGTTCTAGAATAGTCTTCCCGAAATACCTTTTTTTTTTGGTCTTATGATCCTTCTGCTCAGGAACCTTCAAAGGACCCCATTTATCATAATGCGAACCCTACTCTTGGCCTCGAAGGTCTTCAGTAACCTGCTCTCAAGAATCCCATTCCCTTTCCTCTTCTTGGATCCCGTGTCCTCTAACGGAGCCAGTGTTCTCCCTGTCACTTGCATATTCTGTCACCATTATGCCTCCGTGCCCTGTGCTGCTCTAGTTTGCTGCTCTAGTTTCTCCCCCTCCCCCAAATGGCTTCTCTCCTCTTAACCTGCCTATTCAGGTTCTATGCAGCCTTTAGGGCCGAGCCCAAGCCTCACCTGTTTCCTTGAGTTTTCCCTGCCCACTTTAGTCCATAATGATGACTCTCCAAATCCTGTTGCATTTAGGATTTGGAAGTAAGTGGAAGGGTGACTCAGCCTCTTAAAGGGGGTTTTTATGGACTTGAGAACAGAAGATCGGCTCAGATACTGGTCCTTTCCTTCCTGACTAGGTGGTCTTGGGCGTCTCGTGCAGTGAAACTTCACGGTGTGTACCTTGCAGAAGTCCTGGTTTTGTTAACAAGATTGGAAATAATAGATGTAAAGTTGGACTTAGGAAAGAGGGTTTTTTGTTTTCTTTTTTAAGGTTCCAGGTGGTGGCTTGTTGAAAACATAAACCTTCTGTTAAAGAAAAATGTCGCTAATAAAAAATATAAGTTGAAGTTTGAGTAGATTCATTCCCACTTTCTGTTTCCTAAAAACCGATGTGCCTGTATTTTGGCAACTACAGTTTCCTCTAGAGCAGATGTTGGCTGTGTGTTGAGTGGGTGTGTGTGGTAGGATTACTAGGATTAGATCATTCAGATAACACTGATGTTCTGTATATTCTAATTTTAAACACAAACATATTCCTGATTACGGATTTGTATAATTCAACCAAAAAACCAAGTAAGTTTCAGAAGATCTGCCTTATCTAGGAACGTCCTGATTTTTAAATGCAGTCCTTCCATGGACTCCCAAGAGCTCACCAAGAGATTCTGATACCTTTAGTATCTTGTGCCCTATTTTTGGTTTCTTTCCTGGGATAGAGGGAAAAAAAAAATCACTGGCTAGTGAATCTTTGATTCTTGTCATGTATGAGACTGAGAGAACCAAGTTACAATTTTCGTAGCCTCTATTATTACCATAAATGTCAATACATAATCTTAACTTCATAGATAGTGACTAAGTTTTAAGTCCTTCATTTGCAGTAGTACCATATAATCTAATTTAGCTTTCAAAATGCATTATTCCCAACAGATGATTTACAGGCACCTCTGCTCAGTAAACACTTCAAAATTCTGTGCGCCTGAGCTCCCAAGGCCAGGCCAGCTCCGATACTGGTGTATCTGAACTTTGAACACAAGGCCAAGTAGTGAAGACCCATGACCAGCCTCTTGGTCCCTGTCCACTCTTTACAGAAAAAAGTCAGAGTACTGTGGAGCTGCTGGCTTATTACCTGAGTGGCTAGTGCGCTCCTGCCCGCCCTGGGAAGAAGGCTGCATGTTCGCCTCCAGTGGAGTTCAGCTGAACAGGATATCAACGATCCTCCACAATGGCTCAGCCGCTGAACACTGGGGGATTAGGCCACAGCTTAATCATGGTGGTTTCGGTGATCAGCTCCAGTGGGCAGAATACTGTTAGTACTTTGGGACCTACGCAGCTGATAGTATTTGAGGAAATATGATGAGTGTGACGGCTGCATGTGTGCGGGGAGGATCGCTGGGTAGAGAATCCAAAAGAGAAATTTGAACCGTCTTCAGGCCGGTGCTTCTAAGAATGGTTATGTGCAGAGTTCACACTTCTGGACTCTATCTGTTCCTGAGAACAAGGGTTTTAAGGATTTGGTTAGACTATTTAGATGGTGGAAATTTAAATTCATTTTAAAATACACTCACATGTGAATGGTTTTTTCTCTATATTCATTTTATTAATTAGAGGAAAGTGTGATTTATTTACTTCTGAGCCATTGTATAGTTGAAATGTGTTTTGAATAAATAGTGTTTATTTCTTATGACAAGTATTTGAGACCAAGTAAGTAGACCACTAATGATTAAGTAATTGCCCTCACATGGGCATATCGTTGTTTAATATGTATTTTTCTAATGCAAACACATTTCCTTATAGCTTCAACATCTGTGCATAAAACCTGGCTACACTGCATCGATGTAACATCCTTTGAATCTCCTTCAGTGAAGGATAATTTTTTCCTAATTCCTTTATTCCTGGAATCAGGGCACACTTCACAATCATCGTTCCGTGATATCTGTACTTTATGCTGTTTTTCCTCCATCCTCATCATCAGCATCTGCTGACCTTCATGAGGTGAAGAACATTCTAAACTGAGTTCCTGGCTCATAGCCTTTGTTGCCCTCCATCCTTGGCATTATCCGTGGTGACTTCAATTTTCATGTTGCGATTTTTCCAATACTCTGGTTTTCTCAAAGGCCTGGCCATCTAGCAAAGAGTATTTTCTTCGCTGTTAACTGCTTCCTAAGTTTTTGCCTCTCTTCTACGTCCTGAGTCTACCTTCTACTCTCCATGGTCTCAGAGGTTTCATTTGCCTCCACACATCACCTGGAGTTTCTAGTTGGTAATGGGAATGACATTCTCACCAGTACTCTGTAGCCCTTGTCTCTTGACCTGGCCACCTGCTACCTGAATTCTAAGCAAATTCCTCTGCCTGGTTGCTCCGCTGCTGCCTTGTGGCCTAGGAACCGGCACCGGGCAGTTGGTCCCACTGCAGATCCGAGTCCACTTACCTTAGCAATGCCCTCAACCCATACCTTTTTGTGGCCATCCAGTCTTTGGCCCTGAATTCTGACCATTCCCGCTGGTGGTCCGTGATACCCTGTTCTTCACTATGCTCATTAAATTCGCCCATTAGGAGCCAGCTGGTGTAAGCCTTTCTTCATACATTGTGTGTTAATGTCGAAACACCTCAGATCTCTATAGCATGGCAATTAAGACTTTCCCAGGAATTTACCCCAAACATAATTTTCTATTTCAAGTCTTGTAGGACTCACTTTCATAAACCTGAGCACCAGTGGGAAAACCATCTTTCTCAAATGTGCCCTAAACTTTCCTCTGTTATGGCCAACCCTCCTGAGACTTGTTCATCTATACACATCTGGTGGGGCCTTGTACTGAGTGACTATTTGTGTAGATTTTACATGTTTACATGACATGCTTACTTATGTATGATTTTCTTTGAAATTTAGATCAGAACTCTGTGATGATGATGATGATGATGATGATGATGATGATGATGATTTTACCCATTGCTTAGGAGAGTGTCAGTTATTGGAAGATAGTGGTTCCTCACTCCTTTTTCTTTTGGTGATACTTTCTCTATTATAGTGCCTATCACAAAATATTCGTTAATGATTCTGGCTCGCAACTTACTGTGAGTTTCGTCGAGTCAGCACAGGGTCTTATTTATCTTTATGTTTCCAGTATTTTATGTAGAACCTGACAGATGCAGATGTTCAATAAACTTTTAATGAGCATCTAAAACACTAAGCACCAGGTAGTGAAGGTAACTGGTATGAAGTGACCTACACGAGATCCTTACCACGGGGGTCTGGTGGTGGGAGATTTTGAGGGGAGATGACCAATGGAAATTTTTGAGCAAGTGTGTCATTGGGCAAAGCTCTGTCTTAGCAGTGCCCCCTGGTAGATTGTAAGGGGTGAATTGAAAGAAAATAGTAAACCCCTTGAAAGCAGACACCTTTATCTTTTTATTTATTTTTTGGCCACTATATAACCAGACTCTTATGCAATGTCTGATACACAGTGGGGACTTGATGAATACTTTTTAGAAAAATGAATGAAAGCAAGAAAACCATTAGGAGACTCTTGTAATAGCCAAGCAGGGTAAATGGCAAAAAGGCACACACTAGAGAATTTTAGGGTTAGCATTAACATGAATGTAAACCACAAGGAGGCAGGCAAAGCCAATTATAATATTCAAATACTTGGTGAAGTGGCAGACGCTTAAGGTATCTACTCCATTTGTAGTTTTAGAAGCTTTGATTATTATTCCTTTTAGCCTTAACTTTGTTTTTGGTTTTTATAATTTAAGCTTTTTTAAAAATCCACTTCTCATAGTAAAACCGTTTTCACTGTTCCTCAAACAGCACATAGTATTTCAGACATACAATGTTTAAAAAAAATGCTCATTGCATGATTTCCAATGGAATGCACTGTCAGTGACCTAGCATTAAATTATAACTTTAGTACCCTTGGCTGTGTATGGGTAGGAACAAGTTCATCACAAGTTCATCGTTTTCCCTGACGCGGACAAAGTTACTGTCAGCTAAGTTCTGCTGGCCCCAGGCGTCTGGCGGATAGAACTGCCGGGGGCTGTCGCTCTCCCCCCCTCAAACTCTCCCTCAAGCAGCCTATCGCTAAGCTGAAAGGCCTGAAACATTCAAAACTGTTACTTCCTGCCTCAGTTTAAAATGTACACAATTATTCCTTTTTTAAAAAGACATTCTGGAGTATTGTGGATAACCTCCCCTGCAACAGAAGAATCTTTTGATACGCTTAAAAAAAAACTTGCAAAATTCTGATCAAAAACGTTCATGTAGCAAAGACATGAGGTGTATCAAATATGTTAGGGTTTGGGGGGTGTTTTTGCACAGTTTGGTCTGAGAATTACCAAGGCCACCGCAATGCATATAGATTTCTGTATTCTAACCCTTTTGCTCAGGCCGTGCACACTGAAACATGGATTTCCATTTCTTCACTGCGTAATTGCTTCGTTTATTGCTTTCAGTTGAGTGTCTTTGCTGTCAACTCTTAGTATTGAAGAGAATCTTTAGGGTGTGATGTTGGGTAAAAACTCAATCATGTGACGTGCTTAGGATAGAGACCAGGATGCCAGCAATGGGGGGGAGGAGGTTAGGGGGTTGAGGGATGGAGCAAAAAGGAAAAAGGACTCATGGACATGGACAACAGCGTGGTGATTGCAGGGGGTTAGGGGACATAAGGGGGCTAAATGGTAATGAAAAAAATACAATTTTCTGAAAAAGAGCCGTTGGAATTTTTTTTTAAAGGACAACACAAAAGACAAAACAAATGTGTTGATGGTAGGATTAAATGGGAAAGATGATAAATTGTAGGCATATACCACTGCCGAGAAGATGGGTGCAAGGTCGGCTACTACTTGCCTCTGCCTTAATCCTATGATTTTCTGGTTCCTTGGCTTACAAAGCCAAGGCTCTGTCAAGTCGCTAAAGCAGAACCAGCCAAGGTTACGCAGATTCTCTCTGATTTTATTTCACCCTTTGGGAAATAAGCCCCATCACTGTTTTGTAAGTTGGTTAGATGTCTGCAGAAGGAAGGGGCATTCAGCACTTGGGAGGCTCAGGATAGAAACTACCTCCCCTTGAGAAATTCGAAAACTATTTCTAAGGATCAACACTGTTAAATCTTGTTGCCTAAAACCAATTTTGAATGAAAGGTAACAGTGGACTTTTACATTCTTGACTGCACCGAATCTGAAATTCTTCCTACTGCTCTTCAAATTAGCTGGTGTGAGTAATGAGATTGGCTGTCCTATGTTGCTCAGGTCTTATGCGTTCTTTCCTTCGCCCTTCCAGCTTATTCCCAAGAAAGCACGTGTTTAAATATGTGTTAAGCGTGAATGCTTTAAAGGCTTATCAGATGTTGGTTTATACTCTTCATAAGACCGAGGGGAAAATCATCAGTATCTGGAAAGGCACCTCTCTCAGTGATTCTGGTTTTGAGAGCAACATGGACAGAGAAATAGGTTCCAGAAAAAAGAAACAGCAATCTCATCTGTAGATCTGGATTGAAAATATAGTCGAAGGGATGTTCAGAAGCAAGAGACTGTCCTGTTTGGTTGTCTTTACTGAAAGTTCAGGGACCAAGCTGAGTCATTTACCGTTGGCGCCAGTGGTTCAGAGTTTAACGTGATGCTAACCTCCAGGGCCTCCTTACTCCATGCACCAGTAAACCCAGTTGTCAGGTTCGGACAGCAGAGAACCCTCTTTTTCTTCAAGAAACCTATAGGGAGGTGTGTTGTGGGGGCGGTTACTTATTTTCCAGAGCACAGAGCAAGTATCATCCATCATGATCAAATGGGAGTATTCCATACCATCCATCTCCACTTAGGGTGGTAGTAAAAATTCTGCTTTCTCTTCCTTGTTTTTTTTTTTTTTAATTGCTGTGATTTAGATTCATCTTATAAACAGGGGGTGAAAAAAAGCAGCCCAGAAAGGGTAGTTTGAGGTTACTAGAAAATACATACACAGACACAGATTTTTCAGTCTCTGTTTCTCTTTTTCCCCTCCATAAATAATTTCTGCAGACAGGTGACCAGTCCAGCCATCTGTCTCTTTGTTATAAATGCCTGTGGTGGATCTACTCCCTTCTGCCTTGAAATTAAATGAAGGGTTCTTTTACAAGAGAATGATGTAAGCCTGCAAATAAGATGAGACTAAGATATTCTTGTGTTGCCACCTTTTCTTTGGCGGATAATGGAGAATAGCTCTGTCTTCCTCCAACCCAAATATACAGATAGCTTCAGGTCACTTACGCATACGTATCATTGGAAAAAAATAAAACTATTCTCAGTGTTGGACAACTTGGAAAACAAAAAGTAGGCCTTCAGAATTTATAATATCAGCTCCTTTATTTAGCTAGATCTATTGACATGTTTTATTTTATCCTGTGTTGTAGTAGATTGCTTGATTGGTTCCAGGCAGCCTCCAAATCCAGTCTGGGAAAATGAAATTTAGGACCCCCATTGGTTATGGATTTGGGCTTGGTGGCTTGGGAATACTGTTGTCCTCTCTTTTCATCTCAGTTCAGAGATGAGTTTTGTGCCATAAAACCAATTGATTAACCAAGTAACCTACCCACCACCCAACCACCCAACACCCACCATTTGGGTCATATCTCCACATCACACATGTTGCCCTTGCAAGGGCTTACCCAGCACCCATTGGAGTATAACTCACTCCCAGATTGATAGAAAATTCTGAAGTTGTTTATTGAAATATATTAGGTCACTACTTTAAAGAATTACATAGTCTAACAGGGGAGAGTATACCCCCCTTAGTGAAATTCCATTTCATGGATTGTGTTTGCATTATTGAAGCAAGTAGTTAGAAATTAGAATAAGTTAATAACTAGAATAGTAGAACTTTTAAGAAATGTTTGTGGTTGCTTTCTAATTTTAGATATAACGCTGGGTTATTTATATTCTCTTGCTGATTTTTAAAAACAGTCTTTCAAGTAAATATTATTACCCCAGCAAGTGGATATTATTATTCCCATTTATAACAGTGAAGGAAACTGAGATATAAGAGTTGAGATGTCTGGCTTATAATCCACAAAACTTGGAAGTAGGAAGCTGGGATTTAAGTCCAGGTTTGTCTCCAAGAAGATCATGTTCTTAACCTTTCTGCCATATTGTTTTTCCATATGCTCTGGCACAAAATAGAATTGTGACCTTACCACCTTCCCAGAGAGGGAGCAGACAAAGTCCAGAGACGGTATAAGATGGCCAGGAACTCCGGTGGCGATGCCGGTTGCTATAAGAGGATACTTGGCAAACAGCATTGTACACAGATGGTATGCAACCCACACATCTCTATTTATGGAGAGGCCCCGAGTGTTTGTGTTAACAGGTTTGGGAGATAATAAAAGAAGTTGTTGTTTGTTCTTTCTTTTTCAACCTGCAATTAATTTTTAGCATAATTTTAAAAGGGGACTTTGTAAATTCATTAGACACCGAGAGACTGGGGATTGAAGAAAAACATTTGTCAGTTGGGTTTTAAAAGGATAATCTGTGCAAACGCAGTTTTTAATTTTTCCCACTAGGTGGTGCTTTGGTCTTATAGGTCAAATTTAATGAGCCTGGACTTTTTTTCTCCCCCCCTCCTGGATTAGATGTTGGTCCAGGAAACAGCACAGTTCAAGGCTGATTAAGAGGGCTGTGCCAGTTAAGTTTGTTCAATTTGGGTTTTCTCTGTCATTATCGCTGTTTCTTACCAAGATAATTAAACCCATGTGAAAATTTGGGATAATTTCTTTTCAACTTTTTGCAATAAATTATAATCACTCGTTTTGAAAAAGAACATCAATAGTTGAACAGCTCAGTTATCTCATCAGCATATTATCTCAATAGGCTGCACTTGTAAGGAGCCTTTCCTCCCACACAGTGGGGCAAGGCGCGGTCAGGGACTGAACAGCGCCCAGCCGAGTTTGCCGTTTGGGTGTCCACATACAAAGCACGCTGACCGCGGGGAGCGCTCTGGCACATACGTACAGCCCAACATGTGATTTCTTCTTACATTTTAACCTCGGTGGAGACCAAAAGGGGAGGGGAACGACGGTTTAAAGAAGTTGACATCAAAGAGGACTGGGGTGGGTAGGAAGTGGTTGAATGGGGAAGAAAATCGCAGTCCAGATTCAATTAAACTAATCCATCCTTCCATGTACCGATTTCATTCATTCCCATTGAGATGCAAAGATTTCATTTGTTGACGTGTTGACAAATGAAGCATTCCTGCCATCAAGGAGGAATTTTCTGAGATGAGACTAGAATATGAGATAGTGGTGGGTGATACAAACAGGAAAGTTCCACAGGGGGCTTGGATATGAAATATTTATCTAGTCACTTGGATGTCTGCTAAGTTCCAAGTAAGGTGCTAGGCACGAGGGACACTGATCCATCAAGGAGCCTCAAGTCTGGCGGGAAAGCTGCAGAGATGGCTGAGCGATAGCGTGTTCAGTGACCGGTGGTGGACACACGGTTACCAGCCGGAGTCAGGTGGCCTGGGAGAACAGTGGAGGGGCATCTAGTTAAGAGGGCATGGCTCATAAGCCATGGGCAAGCCGAGTCCGGAAGGATGACTGGACTAGCAGGAGAAGAAAGGAACGAGGTAGACGGAATGAGTAGAATGTGAAAAAGCTTGAGATTCTCAGTAATTGTGGGGAATTGCAGGAGTTTGGTAGGGTAGGTTGGGGTCAGGTTTAGAGAGACTTTGAGTACTAAGTTGAGTGTGAGCTATTTTTTTTTTTAAGCTACGGGGAGAGCCTTTGAAGGTTATGTGCGCCCCACTTAACCGTGAAAGAAAGGTAGGGCATTCACCCTGTTTTACAGAAGGCACAGGAGAATCCCCAAGAGCAGCCGAGTGCCCCAGGTGGCCTCCCAGATCTGGAGTCTCTGCCAGCTGACCATCTGTCATGGGTTCCCCTCATGGGAATTTTAGATCTTGAGTCTCCTTTTTGAGCTTTCTAGGCTACCAAGGAATTGATTATGTAAGAGCAGATGAGCTCCTTGGCTTAATTATTTAAAGATGGTTTGATATTTTTAACATTTTATTTTCCTCAAACTGTAGAGAGGGAGGCCTTGAAAGGATTTTTCTGTGATCATACTCATTTACTCTTTGGTTAGCATATTTCCTTCAGCATTTTCAAGCAGAAATTCATAGTGATGTTTTTGATATTGATTCTGCACATTGCCTGCCTGTCTTGCTGTGTTAGAAGGTGGTGGGGAGTGTGGTGTGTGGGTGTGGTCGAGGTGGGACATGCAGTGGTAAAGATTTAGCTCAGGGACTTTTCAGCTTTAAAATGTTATTTTAAAGGAGGTAAAAAAAAAAAGTCTTTATTGTGTGAGTACGGTAGTGGCTTCCCAAAAGCTCCTTGGATCATAACCATCATGAATTTATTCTATTCTCGGTGTATCTATTTTCTGGCCTTCTTTGCTTTGTTGGAGTGGCAGGATCTGAAGCAGACAAGTTTTTGCTTGATTCTCTGTGTGCCAAAGCTACTTACACAATGTTGGTATTCAGTACCTGCTAAAACAAAAACAAAATCACAGTAACAGCCCACTTCACTTTCTGTGGGTAGGCAGTGCTCTCAAAGGGATTATTAACTCTTCCAAAGAAGCTTTTGTTCTTGAAATGCTGAATGCATTTCTAGTCGCATTAGATTTTGCCAACTGCCTTGTTGACTATGAAATGCTAAGTCAGGGTCTTCATTAAAGTGACTCTGCTTTCTCCTTAATAATATAGTAGTTACAGGATTTACCTATTTTTCCAAGGCAGTAAATGATAACCTATAATTAACCACACAAAATGACATATATCTCTAAAGTGAATGTTCATTTTAATGCATCCCTTTCCTCATTGTCACCACCATACCAGCTGTGAGAAACATTGCTCCCACCATGCTACTCCGACCCAGCTGTGGAGATAGATTTTCTCCCTCATCCCTGCAAACCACACCTCAGATAGGCTGCAGTGTTTAAGACCCCTCTGATTGACTTGGGATCATGGGAGGGGAGGCACACTGGATACCAGCTATGGGTACTCAGAGAGTGTCCACAGGCTTTGATTGTCCCTCATGGGGTCTTTACAGGGTTTTAAACCCTGCCTGATGCTCTTTGCCTTAACATCCTAACATATGACTAGAATTCTGAGCCCAAAGCCAGGAAACCCAGAGAAGCGCTCCCTTCTTTCCACTCTAAGGCTTATGTCCCCAGTCTTTCATTTCTCTCTCCAGGTCTAGCTCATCCCAAGAAGACTGGTGGTCAGGGCCTGGAGGAGAGGCTCTGTGTCCTGTCCAGAGAGGTGTGGAATCACCCTATGATGTGTGTTGCAGACTCATACTGCAGCACATTTAAGTCCAACACTGGTAACGGGTGTTCTGCAGCAGAGAGCCATCTCCTGTGGTTCGTGGGTGCTCTGGACAGGATATGAATTCTCTCTGACCTCAGATTTCTGGTTCCTCTAGTGTGGATGGCTGCCCTGTCCACCAAATCTCAGTGGCCTCTGGTCTTTCCTCTTAAAGGGTATTCTTACACGATTCCCCACTGTCTTGGGCCAGGTCCAAAAGAGCATTTCCCTTTGGCTTCCAGTGGCTTTTTAAAGCAAGTGTCTTTCTCCTTCTCACCTCACTGATGCCCCGTAGCCCCTTTGCTTTTCTGGACACAGAAGGCTGACTAATGCACCAGCCACAAGCCAAGGGAGCTTGCTGGGAAGTGTCAGGGGCTGGAAACAAGCAGCTCGGTGCAATGGGGAGGAAATCTGTGCATTACACACCTAGGACGTCTGAGTCCTCATTGGTTTATAACTATATTACACACCTGGATCATCTTTATCTTTACTTCAGGCTCATATCTGTTTCTGTTTTTGGGCAGGGGGGAGAGAGAGAAAGGGGGGTGGAGAGAGAGAGAGAGAGAGACAGAGAGACAGAGAGACAGAGAGAGAGAGATCAGTTTGTTATTCCACTTACTCATGCATTTATTGGGTGATTCTCGTATGTGCCCCAACCAGGGATTGAACCTGCAACCTTGGCACATTGGGACTGAACTACCTGGCCAGGGCTCATAACTGTTTTGGTTTTGGTTTAAAGATTCCTATCTCCACAAAATCTACCTTGAGTCCCAGACTCTTTTTGTAGCAAAGCATGATCTCCGGGATCAAAAATCTTGGGCAGCAGAAATAGCTTTAGATTTGGGAAATGTCTTACAATAGACAGCTAGCAAGGGTGCCTGTGAATTTAAAACACATTTAACAAAATTTTTTGGCCACCTAATTTACAGCAAGAGTGTGCATGCTAGATGCAGAGGCCAGCACAGTGAAAAGATAGACATGGTGTTCGCTCTAGTAGAGCCTGAAATTGGGTGGAGAACACAGGCATTAAATAAATAGCTACAAGAGTAATGCATGTTACAAAAGGAGAGACTCAAGGTGCTGTAGGTGCATATAGCTGAAGAGTTTTACCTAATCTTGGGGATTCGGGGAGTTTTTTGTTTGACCCTGCCATTGTCTGATTGAGTGACCCCCAGCTGATGATTTAACCTTTTTGTAATCAAGAGCAGTTCTCTTTACCTCCCAAGCCCTCCCTACTCCAGCCGAGACTCCCAGCACTATAAATTGTAATGACAAGAGAGGATGCTGCCAAAAGCAGTCAGCCTGGCTGAAGAGAGCAAGCACATGGAGCAGTGACACCGGAGACGTAGAATGACTCCAGAGCATCAGCCTAGTTAAAGTAGAGAAAGGAGAAAGGACTTGTGGGCAGACAGTAGACTTCATGAAAGGCATTCCACCTGTCGTGTTCATTACAATAAACCTAGCACGTTGCCCAGCAACCCTCAACTATTTGTGGAACGGGTGGATGACTGACCACTGTCGCTTTCTGTGCCTGACTCTGCAGCTTAGTGTTGAGCCCTCTGGGAATAGAGGCAGGAGGAGATGACTCCATAAATGGGGGTAGATCCATGGGGGAATCATATAACTACTCTTTCGAGTGCAGATCACCCCATGAGCCACCAGGTGTGTGCTCATTCACCCTTTCGACAAGAACTTCTCTAGTTGCCCAGCCCTGCCAAGCATCTGGTCCTGTTAATGAGGCCATGGGGCCACAACAAAATAAAAGATAGCTCTATCCACTTAAGAGAGATTCATCTCAGATGAAAATTATCCTCCCACCCCACTGCCCTCTCGGTTCTCCATCTCATTCCTCCAACCATCCCCCTTCCTGAGTTACCTACTTTATGTGTTAGGGTACACTGTGGGGCTCACACTCCACTAGACCCACCTGAAGGCTCTGGCCTCAGGGTAGTCATTCCGATGTCCTGGAGGGGAGATGGGGAGAATCACTCGGATAAGGAATGTTCAGACCCCATCTAGGACCAGGACTATGGTCAGCCACAATACTCCAGGGTTTGCCGAAGGAAATGATCACAGTAGTTGGAACAGCTTGGACATTCTGTACCATGTATATGATGAGGGAGACACAGTTTGCACTGAAGTTTCTGTAAGAGTGGACTAAGGCTTTGGGGATTAAATGCTGGGCTTCTGAGAAAAGGATATAAGGCATGGAAACTTCTCTCCACATAAGCACCCGAAAGACAGTCCATGGGCATTCCCTCTCAGTATCAGGTGAAGCTAGTTTGGCGTAATACACAACAAATCAAACAATGACAAAGAATTGAGAAAACCCTTAGGGGTCTTTACCATTCAAGGGGGCCCTATGGTGGGCGCGTCTTACAATAAAAAGGGTTTGGTTAGTCGAAAGAAAGGAAGTTAAAAAGGGAACTAAAATAATAAGAAAAATTAACAAAACACAAAGAAGCTTTATGGGAGAAGCACTACCCCACCCCCACTCCTTCTTAGCACTACTCCCTCTGTCTGTGTCAGAAGAAGCGATTTATCCATTTCCTGAGATCTTGGAGGGCTTCCCGGGATCTCTCTGATAACAGTTTACCATCCTAATCATTTTATACTCATTTATTTGTTCCGTTGCTGTATGATCATGGGCTCCTTCTGCAGAGGGTTTTATACATCTTTCTATCTCACTGCCCTTTACAGTGAGATAGATAATAAATAAACAACTGTAGAATGAATAAGTGAATCAGTACGTGAATATGAAGTAAATATAATTTTCCTGACTTCTCTGATACTTTCCTTTTTCTCTTTCCTGCTTTGGCTTGTTTAGAGTAGTCCAGCAAACCTATTCCAAGTACCTCAGTATTTGCCTCTGAGAGAATAAATTGTCTGTTTCAGAATAAAAGTTATCTTTCTCCAATTAAGTAGGACTTCAATATCCAGGTGCTTCCGGGCTCCTGAGTACTCCTGACCTGGCTCTCAGGAATTACGGCTGCTGATCAAACATCTGTCGCCCCATCTAGTCTCCATTTATCTAAATCTTATTTATCCTTCAAGACTAGTTTAATTTTTAACTCCTCTGTCAGTAAAGGCCTGCTCTAGCTATCAGAGGTGGAAAACTATTTTTTCTTCTTTTGATGTCTGTTACAACTAACTGCTGTTCTCTCTCATTCATTCAGCACGAGTGACACAGGGAAAGCCACTTCAGAGAGAGTAGCCCCAGTTCAAGTCCTGCCTTTGCCACTTAGGGATGGTCAGTTACCCACCTTGGCTCTGAGTTCCTTCACAGCGATAATAAAGTTTTGTGATGGGATTTCTGGTCTAAAGGATGAGATGAGGATGTTTATATAAGATGCCTGTTCCAATACCTGGAATTTAAGATTGCAAGTTCAAGGATTATGTATCTTCTCCAATAACCTAATGCCTGTCTAACTTCCTTGCTTTCAGCGGGAGAGGCAGATAAACGATAAATAAATAAGCCTATATCACATAATGGAGATAGTGATAAGTGCCATGAAGTCAAATAAAGCAGGGTAAGGAGAGAATGAACAGGAGCAGGATAATGTAGTTGACGGGAAATTACACGGAGGGAGGGAGAGGAAGCAGTACCCTTGACGGCCATAGGGAAGGAGGCCAGAAAGGTGTGACACTAGGGCCTCCCAGCGACACAGAGGCCAACAGAGGAGATTTTACAAAGAAGGAGGTCATTGCCCTGGCCGGGTGGCTCAGCTGGTTGGAACATTGTTCCATACACTGAAAGGTTGCAGGTTTGATCCCAGGTCAGGGCACATACCCAGGTCATGGGTTCCATCCCTGGTCAGGATGCATACAGGAGGCAACCGATCAATGTTTGTCTCTCACATTGATGTTTCTCTCTCTCTCTCCCTCTTTCCCCCTTCCTCTCTTTCTAAAATTAATAAACATATTTCCTGATGAGGACAAAAATTAAAAAAAAAAGGATGGAAGTCATCCTTAGTGTCAAATTCTCAGGGTCAGAGTCCTCTCTCTGTGAAATGTCTAGGAAGACACCCGCCGAGAATGCCTCCTGGGTCTGGCGAGTGGGGGGTCACTGTAGTAAGAGTGAGAGCTCAGTCAGTGGCCTGGTGAGGAAGAACAGCAGGTCCAGGGGCCAAGGGGATGTGCCGAACAAAGCAAGAAGGGAAGACAAGACCAGGCGGTAGCCAGAGGGCGAGATCAGTCAAAGGGGAGATTGTAGTTTAACCCGAAAGATTCAGTTTTGAATCTAGGCAGAGGGAAAAGGGAGAATTGAAAATCTAGGAGAGGCAATGGCTGGTTGAGCAGGGTCTTGGAAGAAGCAGAGTTGATGAAAGGAGAGGCAGGTGGATGATTTGGCCAGAGTAGCAGTGTCACATGCAGAGCAAAGGGACGAAGAAGGGGTGTGGTTAAGGCTAGAGATGGCCTCACGTTTCCTAGTGAAAATCATTGAGGGCGCTAAGTGGCGAGCTTGAGTAGAGGGGTGGAGATTTGAATTCGGTCAAATAGGAGCAGAAATCCATCAAGGAGTGGTTAAAAACAAAGTTTGTTGTTTTTGATCTTGGGTGAAGTAAGCCATTTAATCTCTTTAGTACCCAAGGGCATCACCATAGAAACAACCTCTAACCACATTTTCTGTATTGCAGGGTTTTCTGCATAGACATATCAATAAACCAAACTGTCTTTAACAAATACATGTACACACGCATAGACACACATAAACACATGCACACGTCGCTACATCCTTGTCAATTCATAACCAATGACATATAATGGTGAATGTTCTTTAATTCAATTCTGGAGTCATAGAGTTTTATTTTCTTTTAATATTGAGTTTTTGATGCAGGTATGTGATCTTTACGTGGTTCTATTTAATTGTGTGAAGTTTAGATTCAGGTCACACCACAGTGGAGCTTAATTGTATCCACAGAATGTGGTTGATAATTTTTATAGATAAGATGCTCATTAGGATCTAGGGTCAATGCTGGACACTTGATACACAAATATTCCCACTTAAAATCCTTACCACCACTCTGTCAGCTCAGTGACGTTAAGGAATTTTCTCAGGGTCACCCAGCTTCTTCAGGGGCATCTGTGGGTTGCAAATGCAGGTCTTTCTGACCGTGACCACCGTCCTGCCATCTAGTTACAGACGAAGACTGAACAATAGCCTTCGGTGTTGACACTGAAGATGCTCTTCAGCTCCTGCTGGTTTGAGTTTCCTGTGCAGTGCAGGGAGAGTAGAGAGTGCATTTTAATAAGCCCCAATTAAATTAATTTCATTTTACTTATTTTGATGTATGGCCTCTTCAAAAAATCCAATTCTCCTGATGCTTATTGAGTGCCTCTGTTCACTGGGGATGTGCAGGCCCTTCAGGGCGTCTGTGGATGGGCGTGATTCAGCCTGGGCTTTAAGAGCTTACGATCTAGTGGAGAGGACAGGAGTGAGCAATTTTGCTTTCCTACTAGATTGGATGTGCTAAGTACCATAAGAAGTGGCACAAACAAAGGGTTCTTAATTCAGAAATGCAAGGTTATGTGAATAATTAGAAAATTGGCCCCAGTAGGGCCTCAACACTGGAAGCACCACACAGTAGAACTCTTTTAAAGAGTCTTTAGTTTGAATGTGATTGTCTGTTTGTTTGAATCCCGGCCGAGGAATAGTGGAGGATGTGTAGGGGTAATGGTGTCCTCGGCCAGGCTGTACAGGTTTGCAGGGTCAGCCCCGTTTATGCTGTAGGGATAGGGGATGTAAAACTTGGGCTCCCCAATCCTGGTGGTGGTCTTGGCTCTTTGCATGTGTTGGCAACGGCTGTTCAGGGCACTGAACGGTGCTGGTACAAAGGTATAGATTATGTGTGAAATTTTGGGTTTTATTTTTTTCTTTTAGGGTGCTTTTTTGGAGTTGAGGAATCAGAAATATTGTGAACTCAGAGTAGGTCATATCCTAGATATTCTGGGTAAACAATCTTTTAATATATTTTCTTAGCAGTTAAAAGTAGGGCACTAGATACTGGCATACAGTTCCTTTTCAGGTTTACTGCAAGCTTTTGGAAGAAAGGAATGAAAGCTAAAGAATGTGAGCTAGCACAACACACCCTGTACCAAAAAGGAATTTAATGCTTGCTTCCCAATTCTTCTGTTATTGGTCATGTATATGTGTTGGGTTCTAGTACAGTCACTTTGAAAATGCAAAGCTGAAATAAACCTTGCCTCTGTTTTTTATGAGTTTATACCTAAATAGAAAGATTGGGGGAATGTCCGTCCGTAGGTCAGACACACAGTATCTATTGCCATATGGTAGGGAATGGACACCGAACTGCAGGAGCCAACATTACATAACTGCTCTAGCGCTCCTTGCCACTTCTTCTCACCACGTGGATGTTCACCTCCATGTTTTTCTGGACAATTTGTTTGCCTCCCTCCTCTGCTGCTATTGGTCAGTGCCCCCCCACCACCCCTAATGGATTGGCTGAAGCCGCGTTTAGTGTTGCTTGGATGCGGTGATGGATGCTCCATTCTCCCCTCCGGCTGCTTGGAGCCAGAGCACAGAAGTGCTGGTTAAAAGGTAATTAATCTCCCCTAATGGTGCTGTGCGCTGCAAACAGGATTTTGGCCACCATGTCTTCATTAGCCTTGATCAGAGCCCACATTACCTCAGATTAGGTAATCGGTCATTTGTTATAAAGCAAAGGCTAGAGGCCTTTTTGAGCAAGTGTCGACTGCATGGAATCCAGTTGGAAAAAGAATTGTGGGGACCCAGATGCCAAGAACCCATAGGGAAAGAATTAGAGCTGGAGTGTGGTCCAGGGCACCTCTTCTGCTACGCACTTCAGCAGGCGGGTGGCTCTGACATAATCGGGTGGGACACTCAGCACTCTTGACATTTCTTGGCTTCCAGAGTGACACTGTCTGACTCCAGGGATTGAATTTGTTTGGGAAATATTTTCTAAAAGTGGAGAATGGATTCTTAGTGTCTTTGGGAGTTAGGTATATTTCTTTAAATAGGAGTTTAGCACTCACTCTGTGCCTGGTCACATTCAGGATACGGGGAAGATGGCCGTGAACATGTCAGAGCCAGCCCTGAGCTTGTGAAGTGCTTATTGTGTAGGAGAGACAGATAATGAACATATACCATATAATGATAAATAAGCGCTTGGAAGAAAAATAAATTGAGTAAGCAGAGAAAGAACACAGGACAAATGGTGGTCAGGGAAGACTTCTCGGAGGAAGAGACCTTGGAGTAGAGACTAGGTGGAGAGTGGGATGCCTCTGGTTGCAAGGAAGACCTTTGGAGGCAGAGAGGATAGCCATTGCCAAGTTCATACTTCAAGTGGTCTACATTCATTTCACTTTATTTTGTTTTGTTTTATTTTTATTTTTAGTACCTACCGGGAATGATTCGGTGTGTACCAGCAACGTTAAATTAGCTGGGGTAGGTAAATCTCTAGCACAGTGTCTGGACCCTTGTGGGTGTTCAAAAAAAAGTGTGAGCTTCTTCCTCTCCACTTGCAACTCAAGGAAATGATTCCTGCACACGGAGAGCTGCTCCCACTTGCTGTCTAAACACCATGCTCTGTAACTTGAGGAAAGCAGCTTCCCTTTATTTCCTTGCCTCCCCTCCTCTCCTCTTTCTCCTGGGCCCTGAAAGTTTCCCAAATTCAGGGTTTAAAATGAAATGTAACCCCAGAGGTCACAGAGTGCATGATGGGTTAATCTCCGTAGTGATGTAATACCAGGACCACTTATTCCAGGCCATAACACACACACACACCACCACCGCACATAGGTACTGGACTGGGTGAAAAATAGAAAGGGGTAAGTGTCATGGGCAGCTGAGACTTTGTAGCACCTGGCAATTTAGAGTGTCATTTTACGACACAGGTGTTGATCGTTCTCACTAATGATCTGTAGAGGCAGACAAGGGAATGCTGCCTTTTTAGGGGTAAGTATAACAGTGTAATCTGTACCATGCTACAACCATCCCAAAGCTGTTTCTGTGATTTTTGAAGTCCTGATATCAGTATCCTGTCAGTTTCTCAAACATCCTGAAAGTCACAATCACCAGTGAAATCCTCCTACAGACAAAGCCCTTCCTCTCCCTGCTCCACTTGCTTGTAATAATGACAGCAATAGAAAGTATTTATTAAGGGACTATTAAATATGTCATCTCTAACACAACCGTTCACAGAGGCAGGCCTGGTTCTCTCTGCTTTGTGGACTAAGACGTTGAGACCCAGAGCTATAGAATCCCACAGTATAAAGGGGAAGCTCGAGGGCCCTGGCTGGGACTGCCTGCAAAGCCAGGTCTCCTCCCATCAGTTTTCTCTCTAAGCATTTCACCTCTCCTGCTCTTGAGACTTCACCATCATTCTCTATTATTCCCACTCCTTCCTCTTCAAGTCCCGTGCAGTCCTTCTTAGAAAAGCCTTTGTAATCTATCCATTAGTCTCTAGCCCTGTTCCTCTCTTCTTACAGAGTCTTCGTCTAGCCTGTTGCACTTTTCTGCCTGTCTTTCAACCTTCAATTGTTTGCTACCCCAACCAATCTTAGGTGCTGTTGTCAGATTTATTACCTTAAGTACCACTTCACCACGTCCTGCAATTGTTCAGGGCTCTGCGCTGTTCTCAGTGAAATAATAACAAGGCTCTGAACGCAGGCTTTCCAGCGCTGCGTACCCCACTCGCCGTATTTCCCTAGCCTTGTTTCGGCCAGCTGGCTTATTTGACCATCCCTGGAACACTCTCGGTGTGCTCTCTTGATAACTTTTATTACGCTGCATGCCCCATGTAAAGTATGCTTCCTCTTCTGTACTTTCTGAAAGATCCTTATCAATTTCTGCCTCCTGTGTGCTCTTTACCCTTTTCTGCCCATTTTGATCACTCCTTTTTTTGAACACTTTCACTCAATTCAAAAAGGTCCATAAAATGGTCCTTTTGAAAAATAAAACCTTCAATAGACACTTTATCTTAAAGAAGATTCTCCTTGCCGAAGCTGGATTATTTGCTTTAGTGATCGGTGGCTGTGTTCAACTACAGCTAACAGAACATGCAACCGACATTGACTTAGCCAGTAAGAGGTTGACGGTCTTAAGTAACGAGTCCAGACGTACGTAGTTCAGGACAGTATGGCTGCTCAGTTATGTCATCTGGGACCCATAGTCTTTCTTTCTGCTACAGCATCCTCTGTGCGTTGGCATTCAGCCTCCTATCTGTTGTTTTTGAGTCACAGTAGAGTTGCTGCACCTCCAGACAGGAGGACTGGAGCAGCAGAAATCCAGGTGTATCTCATTGGTCAGCAAGGTCATAACTGAGTAACATGCCACCTGTGCTGTAAGGAAAACTGGGAAGCTGAGTCTTCCTGGGGCTTCGAGGCTTCTTCAGGGGAGGCAGGACTGGAAAAATGTGGCTGAGAATTGATCTTCAATGAGCCAGACTGTAGTATCAACCACAACAACACTTAATGAATAAACCCTTAGATCCAAACAATGCTTCATTCTTTTTTGATGAGAGAGTCACTCGAAGGAAAACAAACAAACAAACAAAAAGAAATGTTAGCACTGGAGTCAGATTGGCTCGTTATCAAATATACATGGCTTTGTGGTCATGTGACTTGAGTAACTTACTTTTCTTTCTAAAATGAGTTTTCTCATCTAAACAATTGGATTAATAGTAGCAGTTGTCTCTTTGAGTTATTGTGATGATTAAATGAGGTAAAACCCACAGTTTATTTTTGTGGTACATAGAAGGTACGTGGCAAATGTTCATCCCTTTACTCTTTTCCTATTCGGGGCCTTAGTTGGTATAGAGAAAAATCCCAAAGGCAATAAAAAACAGGCAAGAATTGAATCAAGGAAGACAATGTCTCCTACCAGCCAGTCCCCATAAACTCTTCAATAGAAAAAGTATTGCCTCAGTAACAGAACTACAAAAGTGTTTGAGATTTATTTATCTTGTAATTAAGAGACGAAAGGGAGTCTTCTCTGGCTGTGAAGGTGCTGACCCGTGGATGCTGAGGTAGGTGAAAATAACTCACATGTCTCAGGTGTTTAATGAGGATCAATAACAATTTGTGGGCTTGTCAGCCTTACAGTTCCATCACCTCAAATCACACACAGGAACGCTGCTTCTGTAAAGTGACACTTAGAGGGAGGGAATGGCAGAGCAAGAGCCAATTAGCAAGATGAGCAAAAGAGGCACATGTGCAAGATTCATGCGTGATCCCGGAGAAAAGTATGCATTTATAGTATTTCAGAGCACGTTCCTCAGCCATCTACCTCCCTGGTACTTTACTGAAGTTTTTAGAAAAATACTTCTTGGTATAGTAACCTGCGTGGGGTCTCCTTTTTTTTTTTTAAACATTTACATCTATCTATCTATCTCTCAGTTGTGTTGAAAAGCCATAGGTTTTTCTTTTTCTTTTGATAAAAGGTAAAGCCAAACCTTGCCAGATGTTGGGGGGTAACCAAGGGATTCAATGAGAACTCTCCTACGGGGATGTGGACTTTCTCAGTCAATGTCATATAATGAAATAGTCTCAGATTCATCCAGCAGTGAGTTATTCCATCTGGTTGTGGCAATTAGGAGCTGAAGATGACGGGAAGTTAAATGACTATCTTTATGAAACAAAGCAAAACAGAAAAAAAGAACAGCTGGGGGACTGGATGGCTTAGGGACGCAAAATTGAATTTAGAATAAAGAATCCGTTACCTCCGATTGCTGGTTATAATGCCAGTGCAGGTTAATATGACTTGAAGGTTGCTGCTGTGTGATAGCAGTTAGCTGTCACTTGCCTGAAATATGACCATGGCATCTATAGCACATTCTGAGTCTAGGTTTCTAGAATGTAATGTCCTTTATAGTAAAGGTTCAAACCACCAGATTCACTACATAGCCACGGGTTCAGGCATGAGAATCACAGGGTCTTAGAACTTCAGCTCTGAAAAGAATATTGTTGCCATGCCCAGAGTCTGTAAACCCTCTGAAGTTGTATGTGTCATTTTTTGTTGCATGTGTCTTTTTCCCTTAAACATTATAAGTTCTTCCTTTTTCTTTTCTTTTTTTTTTATCAAATCCAAAGGAAGGTGAGGGTCCACCAGCCCTCCACCACTCTCCCTCTGAAAGTTGAGAACTCGATTTGGACTTTGTCTTTGGGCTTGGGTACACTTGAACATGTTTTTGTCTTACCACTTACTAGCTGTATGATGTTGGGCAAGTCACTTACTTCTATATGACTTATCTTTTTAATTTATACAATGGGGACAATAATACTATCTACCTCATAATGTTATGAAGAAAATTTGAGATGATATATGTAAAATTTTTACCATAACATATGTTAAATGTCCCGTAAATGTTAGTATTAAAACTAAGAATTATTATTATTATTATTATTATTGAAAAATACTGAGCCCCAGGAATGTGGAGATATACCCAAGGTTAATGGCAGAAACAGGGCCAGAATCCTGACATCTGATTCACTACTTTGGCCATGGGAAAGCATATCGACCCCATCTCTCTTCTTCCTTGTTCATCCCTTCATGTTTGGCAGGGCTAGGCAGGTAACATAAGGCGCTGATGTCAAATGATTAGTTCAACCATTGCATGGCCAAATTGCCTCCTTCATTCTGGAGCTCCTTCTCAATATTCTTTAAAGAGTTTATCTAGACTGGAGCCTGCAAAGGGCAATCACAAAGAACAAGGAGGTCACACGCTGACTTTGGAGCATCCTCCACCCACCTTGCCCAAGAACAAACTGGGAGCAAGGTTGGAAGCCTGACTCCTCATTAGTGAGTGAGGGGAAGTCTTTGTGAGAGGCGCTCTGTTGAATAGATAGAGTGGATCTAACAAAAGGGATGACAGATTAGGAAATGTCTGGTGGCTAATGTACTGTTTACTGCAGTATAAATGACTGGCGGTTAGGAAATGACAGATGAGAGAGAGCACAAGTACAGACTTCAGTGATTTCCAGGTTTCTCTGGTAGAGGGGAGGCATGGCTGGCAGAGATGTTGACTGGCAGGGGGGTGTCATTGGTGGGAGTTTCTGGGGGATGAGAAGTGCATGGAGAAGGCTTTTCAATTAGATCCATGGATCCAGAAGCTGCCAAAGTGTTTGTGCCACACACAGAAGGTACTGTGAAGGGGTCCAGTTCTCTTGCTGTTTTCTCACTGCCTCATCCACTCCAAACATTACTGGTTCCAGTCTAAGTGGAGCCATCTCCCCCAAAAGAAAGCATAAGGGGTGGGCTCAGCCAAGCTGGGAGGTCCTTAGGGGAAAACAACACAGGAAAAAAGAATAATAAATGTGTCTGAAAGAAGACAAGGCAACAAAAAAGCAAGCAAGCAGGGAAACCAGAAAGTGAAAGGAAGGAAAGAGAGGGAGGCAAGGAGAGAGGGAGGGAGGGAGAGAGGGAGGAAAGAAGGAAAGAAGGAGGGAAATGAAGGCAGGAAGGAGAGAGGTAAGGATGGAGGGAATCCAGCATGTCAATTAATCTGCATCTGATGTATTTGAGATGAGCGACTCTGTGATGGTCTGACTTTCCCTAGGGGATCATCAGAAGGCCCCAATTAATTTATAGCTATTGTAACCATCTAGCATCCATTTGCTTAGTTTCAACAACAACAATAATAATTATGATAATAGAAGGCAGGCTGTCAGACTTAATATTTGCAAACATATCACCATTGTAACTTGTATTTGCCTCCTGTTTTGCCTTGGGTTCTATCTTACATTCATTCAACATTTTTTTCTAACAAATATTAATAAAGTGCCTATTTTGTGCCAGTTCTATGTGGTAGGATACATTTGTGAACAAACAAAAATACAAACCCTCATAGAAGTTGCAGATGAATTAGAGTAAACAATATACATGATCGCATATGAGAAAATATAAAGTGATGAGAGCTGATGTGAAGACCACTAAATCGGTGTATAGGGACAGAGAGTGTAGGACAGGGGGACGCCTGTCTGCTACGTTAGACTGGATGTTTAGGCAGGCATCTCTGAGGAGGTGACATTTGAGCAAGGGCCTAAATAAGAGGAATGATCAACATAAGTATTGTAGATGTCTGAGAAAGAGCATTCTATCTAAAGGGAACAGGAAGCGCAAAGGCCCTGGGGTGAGAGTAATGTGTAAAAGGACATCACAGAGACCAGTGTCCCTAGAGAGAAGCAAATGGGAAAACAGGAAATGAGGACGGAGAGGTGGATGGAGGCCAGACGATGTATGACCTTTTAGGATAATAAGTCATTAGAGTGCCCCCCGCCACACAATAAAGGCTAAAATAGCATGATATTTGTTTTAAAGTGTGGCTCTGGTTGCTGTGTGGAGAATAGATGGCAGGGATGGTAGTGGGAGTAGGAAGGCCAGTTTAGAGGGTAATAGAGTAGACAGGCTAGAGATGCCAGTGAGTTAGACTAAAATGGTGGTATGGGATTTGGGACATATTTTGACATTAGATCCAATAGAATTTGTTTATGGATTGGTTGTGAATGGTGAGAAATATCGAGTTATATGCCCTTACACTTTTAAAAATCTTTGTCCTTTAAGTTCAGTGCTTGGTCTTAGCTATTTCAAGGGCTTTTCTCATTAGGCTTTGAGGCAATCATATTAACTTACAAAATTTTAATTATCCAGAGGCTACAAACTGGCCCTTTTGTGGCCCAAATTCAGTCATGCAAACATGCCATTTTTGGCTCACAGTATTTCAAATCTTTGAGCCAGTATTTAAAATTTTAGAATTTTGAACTCTTTTGAGAAATGGTAAGATTTGGAATAAAGAGGTATTTTCATAAAGGCTGTCATTTGCTGTGACTGAGTAGCAATTGCCATTGTTTAAGGGGACAGTCCTTCAGTGCTTCACTGTTATCTTCTGAGCTTATTCCCTTACCTCTGTTACCTGAATGGCCCCGAAGGTATTTCCGTTCACTTCCGACTCCCCACATCCCACCACGTAGCCCATTTTAGAAAGGAACATTGGAGACAGTCATACATGTAGTTCCATTTGAGTCACGGAGTTGGGGGGGCAGGGACCTCAGGATTATTGTAAGCAATCTACAAACCTATTTGCAACCCAAGTACTGTCTGTAAATCTAATTAATGATAAATTGTTCATTTTGCATATATATAATATTTGGAAAGCTAAAATAATTCCAAATTATAGTGAATCCAATGCATATTTGAATCTTACCAAATTTTAGTAGTTTGTATTGTCTCAACAGATATGAAAGTACTGAAAGTATGATTGCTTTCACGTGGCTGTGCGTTTTTATTTTTTTATTGTTCACCCCTTAAAAAGGGACTCTTAAACTCAGGGGTTGGGAACAGCTGTTCTAGTCAGACCCTCCACTTCACTGATTGACAGAAGGAAATCCACACAGGGACAGTTATAAGAAAAAACCAATTTGGTTGAATAATGGCAGCAGAACCCAGCTCTCTGTGTAGGTTGCCCCAGATCTCTTTTAGTACTTAGTCCTCACCCCAGAATCAAGAGACTAGAATGAGATGATTTTTGAGACTTTGACATGCAAATTTCTTGATTCTGTTTCCATAATGACAAATTTCAGTTTACAGATGGATGGAAAGGATTTTCTCCTTGTGAGCCCATACACTGTAGGGCTGGGTTCCTCAACAGCAACAGTATTGACGTTTTGGACTGGATAATTCTGTTTTTGGTGGGACTGTGCGTTGTAGGATATTTAGCCATACCCCTGTCCTCTACCCCCTAGATCCCTGTAGTACACCCCCACTCCAATACACATAGGCCAGTTTTCACAATAACAATATCTCCAGACATTGCCAGATGTCTCCTGGAGCGGGGCAAAATCATCTGCATTCAAGACCCACAGCTGCTGGCCCATTGATTCAGAGTCCCACAGAAGGACCTTGAACGCCCAGCTGCCTGGCGTCCTACTGCCCCCAGGTCATGCCTGGGCCCATGCTCTCAGACCTCCTACCCATCTGCAAGGGCAAGGTCTTTATCTACAGCCTCTTTCTAGAGACCTGTAGCTTCTACAGTTCAATGCTTTCCTTTATAAGCATCTTTGCACTTTTTCACTTTCAAAAGGCATTTACTGATTTCCAATACCTCAAACTGCATAGGTAGGTGGCTTTTGTCTATTTCTCTGATTACCTCTCTGTACATTTTTTTAACTTTCCTTTGTAGAGTTCCTCACTTTGTATTTTTTATTTTCATTTCCTTTGCTTTCTGTATCCCTGTGTGTCCCCTGGATCCCTTTTTGATGTGGGACCTCTCTCTGCCTGTATTGATATCTGCCTTTCCCCCTAGATTTCTATTTTATTTCAGTGTTTAGACTTTGGTTTTTCTCTCCCCAGTCTCTATTATTATATGTTTAATGATTGTATTTCTAGGTCCTAATGATTGTGTGTGTGTGTGTGTGTGTGAGCTTACTTTTTAGTTTGACTCTCTGTTTGTATCTCTCCAGCTATTTTTCCTGATCCCCTCCCACTTTCGGAGGATGTTGTTGGTGTGTTTACATGATATTTCCACTTGTGATTGTCTTTTTCTCTATTTATTGCTCTCTCTTCCCATGCTTCCTTTGTTTCAGAAATGGCCCATCTGTACCAAGTTCCTATCGTGTTCTTTACTCAGGGTGGGAAGTTCCTCAGGCATGTAATAGAAATTTTTTATGTCTGTTGAATGATAAGCCTAAGGGGAGGACAGAGAGTGGACTTTTCACTTAACTGATCAGAGGTAATTCTTTGTTTTGTTTCATAGAATTGCATTTTTATAAAATATACCTTTAGAATAATAACTATAGCAGAAGCTAAATATTTAACCTTTCATAAAATTGGTATCATAAAAACATATTTTAAATGATTTCACATCATAAGTAATTATCTGAGAGAACTAATAGTCATTCTTGAAATGAACTCTTTCTGATGTTAGGTGAAATAAAATCAGTGATTTTTAGAGATGGATAAAATGATTTAGGTACAGTTCAGGAATTAGAAACTTTAAGAGTAAGATTTGACTACTTGCACAGTACCTACCTTTTTTCTTGGCTCCTAAAAAATGTCCAAACCAAGAATGAGTGCCCTACGAGGTTCACAAGAACAATAAAAACCCATCCAATCTTCTCATTTTTGCAAGAAAATGAGAATTGTAATAAACTTGCAAAACAGATTGGAATCCATCTGGTGGAGCCAAATTAATCCTTTTTAATGGTTGTTTATACTTTGTATCTAAAATCAAAATCAGTATCAAGAGTTAATCAGTTAAAATGTATAATCATAGTGGTTCACAAAAACAAGAGGGGATTGTAAACTGAGTAAAATTTATTTTAGAGTATAAGCATGTTAAAAACATAACATCTTAATTGGGTCCCATGTAAATTTATCAAGTTATATCCTTAGTTTTTATTGTTGTGGTTATTTGTTTTATTGTGGTACACAGAAAAGTAGTATCTGCTGAGACTGCAGGATGTGTGAAGAAAGTTTTTAAGGTTTCTGAACCCCCCCCTAAAAAAAAAATCTTGAAAAACCAGGATGGAAATTGGAATTTGATAGGGAAAACAAATCAACTTACAAAAGGGAGAAAATGTTTCTCCTCCTAATAGTTTATGATAAACTTCTTCTGTTTCCTGTGTGAACCTCATTAACTTTAATAATGCCATAAATCGTTAAAAAGTCAACTCCAACCAACTGGTATTTGGAAGGTGCTTGATATTTTACATGAGAAACTTTCTCTAAAAAAAAGAAAAAAAACACACACTTCCAAGATCTTGAAGCTTCCTAAAATTTCTAGTAATTAAGTTGAATTCAATTCAGCCCAATCAACTTCTCTGCCTCAAGCAGTTATTGAATGGTGACTTTATGGCCATTGTGCTAGGGCTGGGAGGAGGCTAATTCCAAGACCAGATCTCCACTCCTACTGTGCTCTCAGATAATTATTGTCGAATGTAAGTGTAGGCTGTATTACCAAATATCTGAATGCTAAAGGCACACGTGTTTAAGAGTAGGCTGGTGTCTCCATGGAACACTGGTATCCTCTAGATGTTCACAGGAATGTCTGAAGGGATGAGAATGTGGTCAAGGAAGATAGGGAATTGGGACTATGTTTCTCCTATAGAGTTGTACTTTTGATTAGCACAGCACTAACTGCAATTAAGTATGTACAAACTAGAGTCTCTCAAATAGTTCAGATTTTTGAACTCACCCCTATGTGTTGGGGGACCCAAATATGGTGCCCTAAGGAACAGTTTGTGAAACACAAGTCAGAGCTCATAAAAGCAGCTGTGACCAAGACGTCTCTCTTTTCCTCTTGGTCATAGTATTGTTTCAGGAGGTTGTGAGGGGTCCAGTGAGGACTTCAGCCCTGGGTAGAGATTAGTTTTAGCTGGAATCTTGAATGGGCACTATCTACAGCAAGTCGAAGCCATTCAGGGGTACAGAATTTCTTTAGCTATTACAACCCGGTTTAGTAGGAATATTTCTATGTCTCCCTCCAGAGGTATTCCCTGAGCACAGCAGATGGGCATGGTGGCTTTAAAAATGCCAGACCTGGAATTTCAGTGGGTTAATGGACATGATGAATTTTTAAGATTTCTCATCACCTGCATCAAAATCATGTGGGTCACTTATTAAAAATATCATTTTCTGGGTCCTTAACTTGGGGCTACAAAATCAGGCAGCCCGTGAGGAGGGGTGAAATAACCTATATTTGTACCAAGGTTCACTGTGATTCTTTTTTTTATTATTGTTCCCCCCATTCCTTCAAGCAAGGAAGACCATTTGGTGCTTTGGAAGTTTGTTAGAAGAAGCTGGAGGTGGGAAAAGGATCTTGTTGAATATTCTGAATTCACTAATTACATAATTATAATTCTTTTGTCTTAAAGCAGCTAGCAGTGTTGAGCAAAATGTAACTGTCCTGGAAATTGGAATTTGATAGGGAAAACAAATCAACTTACAAAAGGGAGAAAATGTTTCTCCCTTACAATTACAGTTGTCCCCATTTTGCCCCCATTACTGTCCCCTGCCCTACCCACCCCCACCTCCCATATTAAATCTTCCCCCCTGATTGTCTTTGTCCATGGGTCCTTTATACATGTTCCTCGATGACCCTTCCCCTTCCTTCCCCGGTTAGCGCCCCTCCCTTCTGTTTACTGTCAGTTCGTTCTTTATTTCCATGTCTCTGGCTCTATTTTGCTCACTTGTTTGTTTTGTTGATTAGGTTCCACTTATAGGGGAGACAATATGGTATCTGTGATTCTTATGCTCCCTCATGTTTAAGAACCATGGTTCTGATTGACCCTGAGTAGAGGCCACTTAGCAAATGGAAACTTTTTAATAGGTTCATGGTTTACAAGGTCACTCTTAAGTCATAAACCATCACATGTGGAGTGGAGTTATCATTATCATTATGGCTCTTATTTTTATATGTTTAAAATTACATGTGTTAAAAATTATAAGGACTTTGCCCTGGCTGGTGTGGCTCAGTTAGTTGGAGCATTGTCCCATAACCGAAAAGTTGCAGGTTCAATTTCCAGCCGGGCCACATGCCTAGGCTGCGGTTTCACTGCCAGGTTTGAACACGTAGGATTCCTGGTCTGGGCATGTGCAGGAGGCATCCAACCAGTGCTTCTCTCTTGCGTCAATGTTTTTCTCTCTCCATCTCTCTCTAAAAGCAATGAAAAAATATCTTTGGGAGAGGATTAAAAGAATAACGACTTAGATGTTTTATTTTATGAGAATAAAAATTGTTGGGCAAGTCACTCCCCTCTGAGTCTCACCACACTATCTGTGAAATGGGAATGGTGCCACCTGACTTTCCTCTGCGTGTGGGTTGGAGAGAATCAAGTGAAAAAGATAGAAAAGCAAGTGTGAAGTATAAAGTGCTACGAAAAATAAGGTATTATGACACCTGTATGCAAATTTGGCAAATTGGTAGTCTTGTTACACATAATATTTTTCTAAGTAACCTAGTTAGGGTTATTGTTCTATGTGGTTTGAGAGTGCATTTTGATAACTGAGAGTTTAGAACTAACAGTAATTTCAGGTTTATTAAAAATTGAACATGATTATTAGAAGTAAGGGAAACCTGGGATTGCATAGATTAGGATCTTTATAAAGCATTTACTTGGGATCTAGCAGTAGTTAAATATTAGGAATCATTATTCTAAACTCTTCTAAGTGATTCTATATTATAAGCAAATGCTTTGGAAAATGAATGGGAAATTCATTTGTGAAATTAACCCTTTTGCAGATGGTAGGGGAGTAAGATTATCAGCCATGTCATGTTTAAGAGCCTCACCTCAGATTTGCCCAATAAAATAAATGGGGGAAATTCACAAACCCTAACATCAGCTTTAACTTTAGCTGTTTCATACTTTTAAGCAAAAGTCCCCACTCCTCTTATAAATGTCAGCTTTTTTTTAAGTAGCAGCAAATTTAAGTTCACTCTATCAAAGATACATTGAAAAAGGTCAGCAGATAATAAATTTGACAGAAAATAGGTAAAATCAAAGTTTTATTCATGAACAATGGTTAGGAATGAAGATATTGAGATAAATTATTTTAAGTGAGAACTGTCCTGTTAATAGGTTTCACTCTCCAGGCTTGTCTCATTTTTCATTTTCATGAGTATTTTAATGCATTCTTTTTATTATATAAAACATGCTGTATTTGGCCTTTTCATGAAAATAGATCTGATTTTCTCCTTTGACAGCCATTCATGTAAAAAGAACAGGTATTATTTCTGTCCATCGCCTACACGTATATTCATAGAAATCATAGATATTTCTAGAAAATAATACTTTATGCTTATAGATCATTATAATCCTAGAAATTCAAAGCATTTTGGTCAATAACTACATCATATTCCCTTTCTCTATGTCAAGTGAAACAGATAGTCAAGGTTCTAAATCCCAGATCTAAACTTGACTTGAATTATATTATTTTCATTTTCTACAATGAAAAACAGGAATATTAAGAAAAACAATCACTAACCTCTGGGGTATTAACCCCAAATTAATCTTGAAGAGTATCTGTACTGATTTATCTCTCTGTTTATATGTCTAAGTATTGTGACTTTTAATTAGAAGTATAATTTGTCCTTCTAGATTTTGGAGGGGAGGGTGATAGATGGAGTTCATGATTCCTCCATTATTTTATAAACAAAATAATGTGTATGTTCATGTTATGTATTTTTACTCTGTTGGTGGAATGTTAGTATTTGGTCAATAACTTTATTGGCCTTGCCTTTCTTCTTGAATTATGCAAAGTATTGTGAAGTTTTTACGTGGTGATCTTTCCATGTTGAAGGACAGTTGCTTTTTGCTCAGCACTGCTAGCTGCTTTAAGACAAGTAAGAGAATTATAATTATGTAATTAGTCAATTCAGAATATTCAACAAGATCCTTTTCCTACCTCCAGCTTCTTCTAACAAACTTCCAAAGCACCAAATGGTCTTCCTTGCTTGAAGTAACACAATGACTGCCTGATGGTTTTAAATTTAATATGATCATGTCCTGATGTCTTGTTTGAAAACAAGAAAAATAATTTCTAAAAGTAAAATGAGGGTATGCTGGATATTTCACAGTGGTGGCAGTGGCGTGCATGTGGGTAGGGAGGGGGCATAGTAAGAATTCTTCTCCTTTTATCCCTAGTTGTGTAACCCTGATGAATAATAGGTAAATACAATAACAAAAACATAACAAGGATAAGTGTGGAAAAGTCAGAGGATTGAATGGAAACCGGGACTTAAACTTTGTCATTACTTGGTTGTTGTTGTTTTGAGTTTGTTTTGTTTCTTTAAAAAAAGTTACAACGGGGAGCAGCTAAGGACATATAAATTGGCAGCAGATTGTGGTTTATGATAATGACGGTCCCAAAGGGACTTGGCTTTCTTGGTGACATTGAAGTAAATTGCACTCCTCAATATGTATACTAAGAAGGATAGATAATGAGATGTATGGAGAAGGCACAATTGCATTTTTTATGGTATTGTTGACTATCACATTGAAGGGGAGGGAAGAGCGGACCAGGTGGAGTTACTTGGGTTTATTTTAATAAACATTATGACTGACAGAATTTTCACTTTTCTTAAGGGTTGAAAACATACAGAAATGTCTCAAAAAAACTGGTGGCTGCTACACTATTTAACTCATTTTCCTAATGTCTAGTACCTTTAATGTACTCTAAATTTCTAACTTCTTGGTAGATGAGATCTCATTTGTTTATATTTACCTGGGTGACAAATAACAATTGTTTAGATGGGGAAAGAGGACGAGAGTGCTATAGCAGCTTCATCTAGAAACAGCTATAGCTCTTATATAAAATCCTGTTCCCAGGAGATTCCATAAGGCACTGAGGGGAAGTTTCACCCAAAGAGTGGGACCTTTGGGTCTTGAAAAATGTCCCACTCTGACTGCTTTGCTTTTTTTTTTTAAAAAAAAAGATTTTATTTATTTATTTTTAGAGAGAGGGGAAAGGACGGAGAAAGAGAGGGAGAGAAACATCGATGTGTGGTTGCCTCTCACATGCCCCCTACTGGGGACCTGGCCTACAACCCAGGCGTGTGCCCTGACTGGGAATTGAACCAGTGATGCTTTGGTTCCAGGCTTGTTCTCAGGCCACTGAACCACTCCAGCCAGGCTGACTGCTTTGCTTTTAACCAAAACTGATAAAAAGCACACGTGTGTGTGTGTGTGTTTCTGCTTGCAGGCACAAATACACTCATGGTAGAAAGCTCTTCTATCTACAGGGTCTGTTTTCATTATTTATAATGTACTTTGATACCCATCTCCCTGAGTTCATTGGGCAAGTCTTTGCTGTTGTGGTTATGTGACAGGCACATATTATCTGAGGGCCACTTCCTACCTTCTTAATTCTAACCCATTCACACCAATTAGAAGGCAACAAAAAATGAGTGATTTCTGGTCATTTTAGAATCAGGGTGAAGCAAAGATAAGGATGTCCTATAAAGGTATCTTAATTCTAAAGGGAAAAGGGTTCGTGACCTCTACTCCCATTTGAGAGTAAAGTATCCTGAATTCTCTTCAGTGTTTTCTCTCTCTTTGGTGCCACAAAAGAGAAGATTCTCTCCTAAGAGAGTGTGTCATTTTAAGTTGACTTTCTCAGAGCCGAGCTCAGAGCCATTGCCAAGGCCAGTGGGCGTAAATTCAGTCCACCCGACGGGAGATGAAGGGCTGCAGGATTTATGACTTATTTGAGTTCTCATACATCACCCTCTGTGTCGCTCGCTTATGATGGCCCTGCCAAAAGATAAAGAAGTGTAGGACGCTTGGTACGGGCTGTGGTGACAGGCCAGGGACAAATGTCTCTGTTGGGTAAATTGATTTGAATGGCTCCAGTGAAATATCAGGTTAGGCTGAAAATATGATTGGGTTTAATGATCCTGCTGACTTCGTAGACTGTTGGGCTGCCAAACCCAGGACAAGTTAATTAAGGCACTCTATGAAGGGGGAGGGTGTGGGTATTTATAAATCCATATAATTATTAATGTCAGTAAATACCACCATTTAAAAATCCAGACCTGTTCTTCTACCTAATATATTTATTGAATCTCTGTTGAGTACAAGAAAGATTACTTGCAATTTATACAGTTTTTATCTGGGAAAAACTGTTGAGAATATTATTTCTTCCTACCTACCCCGGAGTTAACAAACGGAGACCTAAAGGCATAAAGATATTTAATGAAAAGAGAGAGAACAGACAAACAGTTTATTCTCTGCTGGTTCAATTTAGTAGACTTGAACTTAATAACATAGTGGAGAGAGGATTTTTTGCTTTGCGTGAAAGTGAAGGTGTATTAGGCCACTGAACTGAATATTAAATGAATGGATTACTTTTTCAGTTATGAAGACAAATACTGTTACCTTATTTTTTGAGTGTGGCTCTTCAGTGAAAAATGGCAGATTTAGATTGTCTTTGTAGGGCCAGCATTTCTAGCTTAGGTATGTTTTTTTATTTAAAGTTACCTCTAGCCCTGGCCAGTGTGGCTCATCCCACAGACTGAACAGTTGAGGGTTTGATTTCCTGGTCAGGGCATATACCCCGGTTGCAGGTTTGATCCCCAGTTGGGGCGCAGGCGAGAAGGCAACCAATTGATGTTTCTCTCTCTCTCCTCCCCACCTCAAAGCATGGAAAAAATGTCCTTGGGTGATGATTTAAAAATGTTAATAATAATAAAAATAAAGTTACCTTTAAATTTCTGAGTTTACTTCCTGCGGTAGGCATGCTTTCTTTGTTTTTCTTATCTCTGGGTAATTATTGTTGACTATTTATAGTTTCATTATATTTCGGGGCATGAATGACTAGTTTCATCTTCCAAAAGAGTTAGAAAATCCCAGTTATTTTTTAGCACCTCACGCTTCCTTTGCAGCATGGAGCCCTATTTCCATCACAGTGAATTCCAAGGACAGACTTCCCTGATGCTCGGGTCAACGGAGCCCCAGGGTCAACAGAACCCCAGGTCGGTAACATCCCTGGCTACCTGGCCTTCTGTTCCCTGGCTCTGTCTTGGTCCTTGGACAAATTCTCCATCTTTATTTAGCAGAAAGTACAACTTCTTCATTCAGGGGAGTAGCTGAGAGCCTTGAGTGCTACCTCTCATGGGTGTGAGGATGGCGAATCGGGTTTAGGAAAAAATGAAGCCTATTGTCAAATATGTCTACTTTTAGAACTCAAAACACAGAGTCAGCATTTGAGAGTGTCGTGCTCATTTGTCAAGGTGGAATAGAGTGACAGTACCAAAACCCACTCTCCATTCAGAGGAGAGGCCCCAGTGTAACTGCAAAACCTGAAACCGTCTCCTGTGTCTCAGAGCTGAGCCTTGGGCAGAGATGCCTCGTATCCTCTTGCCTTTTCCTCAGCTTCAACTAACTGCAAGTGACCTACCTACTGAGAAAATTCATTTGCTCAAGCCTCGTTTTGGTAATGTCCCTTCATCTATTTTTTTAAATTTAAATTAAATTTATTGGGGCGACATTAGTTAATAAAATTATATAGGTTTCAAGTGTGCAGTTCTATAACATACCATCTGTATACTGCATTGTGTTTTTGCCACCAAAGTCAAATCTCCTTTTATCACAATATATCTGACCTCCTTTGCCCTTTACTGCTGCCCGCCTTCCCCTCTGGTAACCACAGTACTATTGTCTGTGTCTGTGAGGTTTTGTTTGTTTGCCTTGCTTTGGCCCCTTTTTCTGTGTTAATGGAGCCCACAGCTGTTTTATGGGCCTCGTAGTTCCGCAGGCTTCCAACTCAGGACCAGTACAGCACAGTTTCTGTTCAATCCAGTTTTTCTTTATATGAGGATAGCATGAATCAGAAAGACTGATAAACTTATTCAAGGTCACACAGCTTGTTAGAGACAAGGCGCTTTTGGGACCCAGGTGTGCCTGACTCCAAAACATATGCGTATTTTGCACCGTGCCATTTTGCCCGTTGCCACGTGCAGGAGATGACCATGTATCTGTCCCGCCCTCCTCCGCAAGCTCAAGTCTTGGCACCCTTCCTCTTAGTTCTGCAGTCACTCTGACCTTCCTCTCCAGCCCAGGGCTCATCCAGGTCCCTGGCAGTAGTGCCTTTGCTAAGACCTATTCATTGCCTTTTTATTCTCTTTCTTCAGGTCTTGGATTATATGTCACTCCCTAGAAGTGTCCTATTCATCTCAAGTGGCCTTCCCCAGTTTCCCTTTGTCTCATTACTCTGATTTCCTTTACAGCAAGGATTGCATTTTGTAATTATTTTGCTGGCCTTACCTTCCCCTACCCTCATCAATGTAAACCCTGCGAGAGCAAGAATCCTGCCTAACTTGTTCACCCTCATACCCATTAGTATTCTACACGTAGTAGGCTCAGTAACTTTTATAAATGAGTGAATACCTGGATGGATAAATGTTCCTGGGGAAACAGAAATATAAAGAAATAATTCTAATGCTAAGAAATGTTTGTTAAATATTCTAACAAAGATTTGAGAAAAATGCTACACAGATAAAGATAGGTGAACAAGGATAAATGAAAAGTAGGGTGATGGAAGAATGTTCGAGGAGGAAGGCATGTATGAACTGAGTCTGGTGGTTGGGTAGGATTTCAGTATACAAAGATAGTGGCAAAAGTATCCCTGGAAGAGAGAATGGCATGAACAAGCACAAAAAAATCAGAATGCATAAGGTAAACATTAATGTAATGGTAAGACTTGAACTCCAATCCTGACTTTTCCTCCTAATAGCTATTGACTTTGGACCATGTGCTTAACAAGCCTTTCTTTTAAGACGCTTCTGAATTCCAGGACATCACCGTCACCTTTTCCTCCTGAATCTCAGTTTTCTTGGTTGTTAAGTGAGGATAATTACCATGGTTTACAGTTTTTTCTGAAAAAGTATATATTTTTTTATGAAAAAAAATCTATGTTTATGTGTATGTCAGGGAACCTGGTTTTCAGCAGGTACTTCCTTCTGTGGAAATTGTGTCTGAGTTTGGGTGCTCTGCTACATTCAGGAAACTGTTACATAAAGTCGAGGAACAGATCCGTTACAATGCTGTGATTAGAATGGACAGTCACATTTGCAGAAAAGCAACTATACTATGAGTCAATGTAATTTATTCATAGAGTGTTGGACCTTCAGTTCAGGGAGATAAGCTCTAGTCTCAGCATATTACCCTGGATTCTGGGGGACCAGAAAATTATTTAGTTCTTCAGTGTCTCAGTACAGTATCCATGTCCTTAAAATTATTGTTATTTTAAAAATACCTGAATGTTAATTTAAGTTCTTTTTCAGGGTCTAATAAGGAAAGTTAAAATCACTTCTCTCTGGAACGCTGAGCTTATGCAGAAAGGTGCCGAACGAACCATTGTAATGGCAATAATGTGAAAAAAGGCGCAATCTCTTAATTATTTTCACAATGCAAAGGTGCTACCACAAGTCATAATTTTATACAAAGATGTATATAAATGAAATCATGATTCTGGGGTTAGTCAGCTTTGGGAATGTTCTAGGGTTTGTCATGGTGAATTGTGGGATCACTTAGCGAGTTCATACTTAAAGAGAAGCATGCAAAGAGAGGGAGGGTTAGAAGAATGGTAGCAACCAGGAGAATGTTAAAGCTGCCCTGGCGGAGGAAACAGAAGGAAATGGAGGCGGCAGGAGGAAAACAAAGTGGGGGGTGGGGGTGGGGAAGGATCAGCATTGCAAGAAAAAACTGAAGAGCGGGGAATTCCTTGTAAAGGGGGTAGAACCTGCCGTGTGTCTAATAAAACATTCCCTCCCTCATCATGGTGTGGCTCCTCTCTGAAAGGAAAACAGTTGTGTTGGGGCCTGTCCGTCTTTCAGACATGCAGACAATTATGTGACCATTATTCCATGGGATCCCTACCTTGTTCCGTGAGGATGCTTGTGAAATTGTAAGGCTTTGCTGATAGATGGCCCTTTTTTCATTAAGCAGGACACAAGGTAAGCAAACTTGAGCAGGATTCTGAAGAAGGTCATCTTGCAAGGGGGGAAAAACCCACTGAAATTCCTGAGTTCATCCCACCCACAGAAATGCCTGTTGGGTAAATGCTTAACAGATGGTTTTCCTATTATTCCCGTTGCAGAGATGAGCCGGCTGAGGCTAAGACTGGTTAAATGACTTCCCCATGTTCAAATGGCTCCTGAGTGGAAGAACCAGATTTGAATTTCATTCTCTCTGACTCCAAAACTCATATTCTAACTTCTAATGTTTTTCTCTATATTAAAATTAGTATGTACACATAAGAAATAGGATGGGATTATGTCTTATTAAGGGCTAATTTTGAAATACAGGATTATTTTAAGAGAAAGTATTCTTTCTCATCCTAACATTGGTTTGAAGATTAGAATGGAAAAGTTATGGCAAGTGTACCTTTGTGCTGGGAGTAGTGAAAATTGCTTAGTTTAGCAATAAAATTCTGCCATCTGGTTACTGCAAGTTCCCCCGATTTGGTATGGTTTGTCCTGCTGTCTTGGAAAGGGAGCAAGAGGAAAGGATTCCAAATGCAGCAAAGTGACTTTTTTCCCCTGGTAAGATTTTGCTTAATTATCACTGTGGTAGAATGTTTGGCCAAAGTCAGAAATCTTTTATTTCCGCTCAGTGAGAAGCCCAGTAAAGCTTCAGAAGGTCCAGCACAAACAAATACCATTTCTTTTTCTACCTCTTAAAAAAATTAATCAAGTATTTATTTTTTTTGGCGTAATCCCGTGTTAAGTCAAGTGGCCAGACAATGAAATAGGAATGGAAGGAAATGAAATGGTGGGAACTATCATAAAAAAAAAATTAAATTCTATAAAAACCCCTACCAAGTGAATTGGTTAATAAGCACCTACAGTTTAATTTCCTCTGGGTTCCCTTTTTCCTGGCAACGTGGTTCTTCCGTTTGCTTGCATCAACACCCCTTGCTTATAATCCTGACAAATATCCCCTTAGATACTGGGACTGGTCAGTAGATCTGAGAGCAAAACAAGACTGTGGCATGAGCCAGGAAGTGGGGAAGAGTGCGGGTTAACATGGGTTAGGATCAAGGCCTTCAATAAGTGACTATTAGTGTGAGTAAAATTTGCCTTATGACCCTCCATCCTATTAGGCCTGCTACAAATAAATAAATAAATAACAGAAGGATGTGAAATTACATATTCACCTAATTTTCCCAAATCCTTTACTTCTAAGACTCCTGGGTCCTAGAGATGTGGCCGTAGACTTGATGAAGTTCATTTGGCTCCTAGTGTCTTGGGACCTGGGGTCTGGGGCAGCCCATGCTTTATTGGTCTTGGGCAGGCTGACCTCAGGTGAGGCTGCAGCAGGCTGGGGAGGGCTGCTGCTCTACCTGGGCAACAGTGTCCACTGTGATTCTTCAGGAATGTGTACCGGATGCCTCACTGCCCATTTTGCAGATCTGTAAAGTGCCAGTGAAAGGATCTCTGTCTCTGATAGTGCAGCAGTGTGTGGTTAACAGATATGCATTATCAGAGGAACTTAAAGCTACCAAGGGAAGGCTCATTTCTGGATATAGCTTAGCTAGGGGCTTTCTCCACCTCAGCACCATTGACATTTTGGACTGGCTAATTTTGTTGTAAGGCTGTCCTATGCGTTATAGGATGTTTAGCAGTGTCTCTGGCCTCTACTTGATAGATGCCAACAGCACCCTCCCCCAGTGTGACAGCAAAAACATGTCTCTAGACAACACCGAATGTCCCCTGGTGGGCAGAATTGCCCCTGGCTAAAAACTACTGCCTTAGGTGTTGTACCCTTAGAGATAAGACCACTGATTTTTTTTTTTCTTCTTCCTGATTATACTCAGTTAGGGGAGGCTTTCTTTTGAGACTTCCAACATACATCTCTGGTTCTTTTTTGAGAAAACGTATTGTATTTTAATCCTTGAGTGGCTTACTGTCTCCTAATGTGGAATAGGAAGTTGGAGAAGGCAGTAGTGTGCGTGTACTTTTGCACCCAAGTCCCCTGAGTTTGAGTTAAGGATTTGCTACCAAGAGCTCTGTTACCTTGGCCAAGTGACTTAACAGTTCTAAGTCTCCCTCTCTTTATCTGTGAGTTGATGGGAGTGGCGATTGTACCCGTTTCATCCTGTCGTGGAGGTGTTTAAATGAGATAAAACAGTGAAAGCAGGTAGGACAATGCCTTGTACCTGTCAAGGGCTCAACGAATGTTTGCTGGAATTGTTAATATCACTGATAACATTTTTGAAAAAGAAGTTGGCTTGTTATTATTAAGTTGGTTATTTTTCCTTTTCTAAACACTTTTCATATTTATTTTAGTCTCAGAAAACTGATTCACACGTGTGTACACTACTAACTCCTCCCCCCCCACTTCCAACACACACACAGGGTCAGATGAACTCTTGGATCCCATGCACTGTCTTTGGACAAATCCAGGATATTCTGATTAGCTCCTCTAGTTTTCTCTGCTTCGTGTTCTCACTGTTCTGAGCTTTTCCCTCCCATTCTTTTCTTCCAGAAAAAGCACAAATCATTTCCTTGATTCGCAACCCGAGCACCAATGAGTGAACTCCTGAAGTGGCTTCTGATTCTATGCTTCCTTGCCTAGGCCCCCTTATAAACACCATGACATCTTTAAAAAGAAAGCAAAAAACAAAAGCAGCAGCTATCTTTTGACCAGAACTTTATCAAATCTGTGTCTGTAATGGCACAGAAAAGTAGGAAATGAGAAAATCCATTTTTGTGTGTGTGTGCTTTTTATTTTTATTTATTTTTATTTTTTGCTGCAGAAGGCAAGTGACCTTGAGGGAGCGCTGGCTGTGCGTTCTCTTTTCATGGTGCTGCCCACACCTCTCCTCCTTCACCTCCTCCTGCTCCCCATTCAGCTCCTTAACAACCGGCAATCACTCTGCCCTCCCACTTCAAATTTATGACCACAAACGGGCCATAAACAGAGAGACCAAACCTAATCCCAGGTACTGCACCTTCCTGTGTGCCGGAGGTCGACAGTTTGATGGGACTGTAAAGAATAAGGCTACATCCTCCCTTGCCCCATGAATCATACCCTATGAAAATGACTAGCCAGGGGTGCTGCGGTGACTGCAGGTGACTCAGAACCCAGAGGCAGGGCTTCCCCTAAAACACCAGAGCCAAGAATCCCCATGGATGGCCTTACCATGGTGTGGCCTGACGATTCAAAGTAATCACACAACTAAGACCTTGCCAACTCACAGGTCCATAGGGAGCAGGCTTTTTTAGTGATTCATGTGAAATTACAAAGGACACTCCAGCTTACTGATGCTCTGAGAATTACAATGGTGCCACCTGGGATGGCATTCCTACAGCACATGCTTAGGAGCCCTTTCCTTTTCTTTCTAGATATGACAGTAGTAGCTGTAGCCTATGCTTTGAGTTCCAGATACACATCTGGGCCTATCATAGTCCCTGTTAAGGGAAAAGGAGTGGAAGAAGCAAGAGGCAGGGAGGGCCTAACTATTTGCATATGTGCATGAGGTTTGAAAGGGGTAATTTTCTTCTGTGAGTAAGGCCTATAAGCTGATATTAGCAAAAACTAAATATTCTTGTGGTTCAAGGATTTGACCCTACAACCTGCTCCCAGACAGGAAATATTCCCTTAATCTGTTTGCCTAAATGAAGTGTCTACAACTTAACTGAACTTCCATTGCTCTGTCAAATTCCTCCCTACATGCTTCTTCCAATGATATGTGATGTAAATCTGTGGGGACTCAGGCTCTTACGGTGGAACAAGCACAAGGTTTGAATCAGACAACCCGAGCTCAACTCGCAAATACACTGTTGACCGTGTGACCTGCTCTAGCTACTTAACCCTCTGAGCCTACATTTCCTCCTTTGCAAATACCTGATCATATACATTTAAAGAGGTATTTTTGAAGGTTTTATGAAATAAAATAGAAAGCCTTAACATAATATCTGACACAATAGTCACTCAATAAACTTTGATTCCATTCTACCTTTAAGTAGGTTGTTTATATTAAATGTGATAGAATTAAGCAGTCTGTGGCAGTGACAGCTTCTGTAGGCTCTGATGTCAGCCTGTCTGGATTTGGACCCTGGCTCAGCTGTTTCCTTACTGTGCGACCATTGATTGCATTTACTTGAATATCTTGAGGCTTCAGTTTACTGGATTTTGAGGATTAAATGAGTTATTACATGTAAGACACTTAGAAGAGTCTCTAACACATAGGAGAGTAGCAAGTAAAAACAAGCACCCTGCACCCGGCCCCCCCAAAAAAAGAACAAAGCAAAACAAAACACCATTACCACAACCTACTTTTAGTTTTGGTACAATATCTAAGAAATTATTCTCCTAGACTACTTTGAAGTCATTCATACCGTGCAGGAGTTAAAAGTTTTGAGTTATAGCTTTGGCAAAAATTAATTTGGGATGAATCATAAACCTTCATGCAATAGCTGGAATTATAAAGCTTCCAAAAGAAAATATAGGGAAATAATTTGCAATCTTGAGATAGGCAGTGATTTCTTGGAGAGGGTATAAAGGCAGTAAGCATAAAAGAGAATACCAGTAGATTGGACTTAATCAAAATTAACATTTTCTGTTCTTCAAAAGATTTTTAGGAAAACTAAAGGGTAACTGGAAAGAAATGTTTTCAAGACATATGTCTAAAAAGGGCTAATATATATAAAGATCTCCTACAAATCAATAGTAAAAAGACACTTAATTAAAACAATGGACAAAGAATTAAATAGATATTTCATAAAAGAAGATGTAATAATGGCCACTAGGCCTATGAAAAGATGTTCCACATCTTTAGCAATTAGGAAGGTCCACGTACATATTAAAATCACAATGAGATACCACTTTGTACTCACGAAAGTGGTTAAAAATATAAAGACTGACAACACAAAATGCTGGTGAGATTTGGAGCTACTGGAGTCCTCATACATTGCAGATGGGGCTGAAAAATGGTACGATCACTTTGGGAAATTGGCAGTTTCTGAAACAGGTAATCGTAGATCTGAACTGAGACTCCAAAAGTTCACTTTCAGGTATTTAAACTACAGAAATGAAGACACATTTCTACAAAAATACTTATGTAAAACCATTTACAGTAGCTTTATAGTAGCCTCAAACTGAGAACAGGAAAGGTACCAATCAACAGGAAAGCTGATAAAATATAGTATATTCATATGATGGAATACTAATGAAAAATGAACTGTGGATAAACCTAGCAACATGTGTGCACCACAAATACAGTATGGGATGGGAGAAAAAAGACACAAAACAAATATACATATTATATAATTCCATTTACATAATGTTCAGGAATGGGGAAAACTAATCTGTTGAAATAAGAACATGGATAGCCTATGAGGGGGGTGTATTGACAAGAAGGGACATGAGAAATAGCAATATCATAACAGTAAGCAAAAGCTGCTTAATTAATTATCTGAATCTCTGTTAAGCTTGTACCTTCTCCTCCAGAGAAATCATTTTATTGTTAAACATCCCCAGGGGGAATCTTGTACAACTGCCCTTTATTTCTGGGCTTCTGCACTTTACCTTTTTTGTCCCTTCTTGTCCTGGGTTATCACTTGTAGAATAGAGTTGATGGCTCCTTTCCACTTGAGTTTGACTCTTCATTCACATTTTTCTAAGCACATTATGAACTCTAATTCATTAACATCATCATAAATGGTAATGTCCTGTGAAAAGGAGAGGCGATGACACCAATTAAAATAATCTTCTTGTAGTCACACATCAAATCAATGTCAGTGCAAACACTTGAGTCCAAGGATTGATGCATCTCCATTTCTCTGCCGGATTGATGGCAGCACAGTGGCTGAAACAAAGAGAGAAACCCAACCCACACTTCTGGAATGTGCCATGCCAAACTTGGCACCTGGATCTGCTAAGAGCAGTGACAAGGAGAGAGAAGAAATGGATCTGGGCTAGACAAGGATCTAATAGGCAATATATGTGCATATATCTTGTATTAAACATACACGTAAGGATATCTACAAAAGAATATTATGCATTCATTCACAGAATTTCAAGGCTGGCTGTATCTCAATTATTTTATTACTGACTTAACTGAAACCGAGATCAATGAAGCCACGTGTTCAAGGTCACATAGCTCTTTTCTCCCAGACCTGCTGATGGCCAGCCCTCAGCCAGTGCCCATGTAGTCTTTATATGTTCCAGATCACATAAGTGATTTTCTTATTCCTGGACTCCCTAGCTTTTACATTCTGTTATGTAAACATTGTTATGTTTATATAACAGAAGCATTGAATAAATGCAGGGTATGATTTGGGTGTCAGGTATTAAATAATATAAAAATTCTTTCACACTGCAAGGAACCTAATAATAATGGACAGTTGTAGAGTAAGCAGTCTGTACCCAGTATCCTTTTGACTGTTTGCATGCATTTATTGAATTCTCACAATATCCTACTGTGATGCTATACCATTGGGGATACTGTTATTACCTCCCATTTTACAGTTGCCCCAAATCTTGCAGTTTGCAAGTGATGGAGCCAGAATGGATATGTGGAATATTGCTTCCTCTCTCTAGGAGAGCAGGTAGAGATTTGTCTCCTTTGGGGGGAAAAAAAGTCAATCTCAATGAAGCAAACCTCTGAGCAACTAATGAATGTGTATAACAGTTGATATTAAATGGGTAGTTGTGACTGTGTAACATGGTTTATTTCATTTGAATTTTCACAACTCAATGAGAAAGTATTATTATTATCATCTCTCCATTACACATGAAAAAACCGAGGTGTGCAACGTTAAAGTAACATGCCATGGCCTGAGAGCTGGGGGCTTAGGAACCCGGGCAACCTGACTCTGAAGGCTGCGTCCCCCGGGAGGGCTGCAGGAATGTTGTAATAAAATGGCATTTGTTCAGTTCGGCTTTAATTGATGAGATACTAAGCAGAGTCTGCACTAAATAAAATGTCATCAGAGAAACATTTATGCTTGGCTCTCCCTGAGCTGCAAAGTCTCTCTGATTTGATATAGACTGCCTTCATTTTTATGGAACTGGCATCAAACCAGTTTGAAAAGGACTGGCTTTTCTCCAAGGCCTCCCTGGTCCGTGTGACTGGACACATTTCTTAGCTTAAACTAGCAATTCTCATAAAAGGGCAGGGTTGGGAGGGATGGCACTGCCCTGCTGGGGAGGTGTTAACATCTGGAAGAGGAGAGAGAGAAGGAATAGTTATTCCAATAACAAAGAAGTGCTGGAAGATTGATTTTGAACTTGACCTAGGGTTTGCATCTCCCCTAGCTATGATGGAAAAGCTTGCGTCAGGCAAGCAGAGGCAGTGTTCACATTGGTACCTTGTGATTGGGGTAAAAAATGTGTTTTCCACCCCCTACAATTGTTTTGGGTTTGATTTGTGTTTAATTACAATTTTTAAGTTAATTTTCAATACCCTATAAGAGAATGTGGGGATTTTGTTTTTGAAGAACACATTGTTTTAGGTTTAAAGAAAACTGGTTTTAATGGAGATAAGGATAGTTGCCATACACCGATCCCTGGTGTGGAGCTGTCGAAAATAAGTCCTTGTGGTGGCTCTGAGGCATTCTGAAGAACTTGGATTCAGCTCATCCATAATGAATTCTTTTACTTTTATTGGGACTTCAAAATCATGGGAAATGTTTCTAGGGAAGCTGGGTCCTGGGAAGGGGGAGGAAATGATTTCTAGGATAAAATTCAGATTAGCCTTGGGCTACGAAACTCAAGAGTTTATGTTGTTACAAAGAACTGAGACTGATTTTTCAAAGTACCTGCTTCCCAGAAGACCTAAAACTTGTGCACTTTCATTTATAAACTCCATACTCTCCTGTCACTTCCTGCCTCTAGTTACCCTGGAGTGATGTTTGTATTCTAAAGGGTGGCGGGCCACATTCTACACAAGATCACATCCTGATGGGTTGATACAGAAAAGTCGGCCTGAACCACTGCATCCCCACCGTGAAAAGATGAGCTTTCTCCTTGCATAGAACTGTGGAGCTTTCTCGCTGCCAGATGGGGCAGGGCTTTCCTGGCCTTAAGACACAAAAACAACTCTTCTCCCATAGCCTCGTCTCCTGGACTATCTGTCATCTTGTGAGTCATTCTCTTAAGGAAATACCACTCCTCCAGTCCAGATGCAAAAATCAATTAGACCAGATAGAATCCCCTTACCTGCTCCCAAGGGATAGAGGCTGCCTGTTTGGAGCCCGCACGGGCTGTTTTCTCTGGAATTCCTTGTGTGCATTGGCTCCCACATCCGGCTATCATTTCTTGAGTGTATAGGAATGTGCTTACCTGACATGGATGTACAGAAGCAGATGTTATTTACCAGGTAGGAGAAAAAGAGAGGAGGCTGTAATGAATCTTATCTTTTAGAAAACGCTAAGACTCTGTTTCTTTTCTTTCATATTTCACTCATCAGCTATTAGATTAAATGTACTTGTTCATTCAAAACCTGTCATGTTGTCACCATGTGCCTGTTCCTGTGCTAGCACTGGAGATCTATAGATGAGGAAAACAAAGGAGAATGCTACTAGCATGTGGATTGCATCTAGTTGTGGATATGAAATTGAAGCAACTACACTCACTGAGAGTAAAAACCAACATCTGCCCAGTACTTAATATATTCCAGCTGCAGTTTTAAGGCTTTATGTATGTTAACTCATTTAAATCTTTCAACAAGCCTACAAGACACATGTTACTGTGATCTACTTTTATAGATAAGGAGACTGAGGAACAGGGACTTTGGGTAATAGATGGAGGGAGGTCATACAGGTAGGAAGTGACAGAGCTGGGATTTGAACCTGGGCTATCTGACACCAGAGTTCATGATTTTAACCATGATGTTATAATGCATTGAATACTGGGGATTGTCTGTTTTTTATTGGATGGTCAGAAAGTGATTCTCGAAAGAAAGGTCAGTACTGCTGAAAACCTGAAAGATGACAAAAAGTCTTGCAGGTGAAGTGAGTGTGTGTATGTATGTTTGGTTTTGTATGTGAGTGTTGTGTGTTGAGTGTGTATGTTGTATGTGCATTTTGGGCTTTGTGTGTGTATGTTTTTCATACATATTTTGTTCACAGTAGAGTAGGACCCTAACGGTGCTCCTCGCTGAGGAAATAGAATGCACGGTGGTCCTAAGGAGAAAGAGTGGGAGAGAGAGAGAGAGAGGCTTGGCCAGTTGAAACAGCTGGAAAGGCCATTGGGATGAAAGCTTATGGTCGAAGTAAAAACACTGTGAATGGCAGGGAGCAGGGGTAGAACTGTAGGGTCTTACTTGTCAAGCCTGGAGTGTAAAGTCATTGAAAGATTTTAAACAAAAGAAGTTACCTCATTTAGTTGATATCTTGAAAATAATCAACCTTGCTGTCGGGACATGAGAGTTGGTGTTCTTGCCGTTTTCCAGGCAGGAGGTAAAGGAAGCTTGGCCTTGGGTGACAGGCAAGGCTCTGTGTGTGCTGTGAGAGACCAGAGTGTCCTAGGTGGCCGTCTCCCATGTCACTGCCCTTATGGCTCCCGTTCCCTACAAGAGGGTGTTAGAGCTGCGCACAAATTTTTCTTACAGATTTGTCCCATTGGGGATTTCGGCTCTATGCAAGGGGCCTTACTCCATCAGGATTCCTGGTCAGAAAGGCAGAGTTGAGGCCCTGACTGAGGAAACCCCGATGCAAGAGGCAAGTTGAGGATTCCCTGTGTGTGCAGGATAGAAAATTACTCTGATCACTTGGAAGCAGGGCCAATGCCACTTCCAAATTTTCTTTTGGGCACCCTGTTCTTTTTTTATTAATGGTTTATATCTCTTTTGTTGCCACATCCATGGATATCTGACAGCTGTTTTGGTTGGTACAAAGACAATAATCATAGTACCTTTACAGAGGAGTCTCCTTTCTGCTAACGGCTATTGAAGTGGAGGACAATAAGGTATTTGCTAGAAAGTAAACATATTATTTTGATTACCTTTTGTGAGCTACAGGATTCAGTTGAAATGGATGTTGTAAGTAAATACAGTGGTGGCTTGTGAGCTGCAGATATCTCTAACAACCACCCTCTAATGCACCCTGTTGCATTAATAAATTGGATTTCACCACCCTCTGCCCACCACTGTGATTGCCCTTGGCCTCTTCTGTGTCTGTTTCTTCATGACATATAGAGAGAGCTTAGGTATCAGCTGCCCCTGTGTTCTCATTCCACCAAAACCTAACTTTATGATTTTTTCATCTTCTCACTTATTCATAAAAAGGTGCTTTTTAAAAAAAAGATTTTATTTATTTTATTTTTAGGCAGGAGGAAGGGAGGGAGAAAGAGAGGGAGAGAAACATCAATGTGTGGTTGCCTCTCGCACGCCTCCCACTGGGGACCTGGCCCACAACCCAGGCATGTGCCCTGACTGGGGAATCAAACCAGCGACCCTTTGGTTCGCAGACCGATGCTCAGTCCACTGAGCTACACCAGCCAGGGCAAAAGATGCTCTTGAGAGGATTCCAAGAGAGGCGGGTCCTGGTAATGCTTTACTCCATTATAATATGAGTTGCTATTCATTGAGCACCTACCATTTGCCAGGGTTGGGCTAGCTGCTGTATACACTATCTTATTTCACCTTTTAGAGCAGCTTTAAAGAATTTACTATTATTCCTACTGTACAACTGAAGAAATTGGAGCTAAAACATCCTTGGCTTGGTAGTGATTGGAGCAAATTATGTAACTGCTTCATTGTACCCTGCAGAAGTCTAAGCACACAGGGAAAATTGTGTTAAGATCTGAATGCAGGCAGACCTGGGAGATTTTGTGGGTTCAGCTCCAGACCACCACCTTAGAGCGAGCATCCCAATAAAGGGAGTCCTAATCTTTTTGCCGTCAAAGGGTTCAGCCTTCGTTTTTTAAAAGACGCAACATCTGTGAAGCATAATAAAGGGAAGCACAATAAAATGAGGTTTGCCTTTATCGCATTTTAAGAGAAACATTGGCAAATGAAGAAAGGAAAACATCCAAGATGATTTAATTAAATCTATGTACATTTCTCATGCACGATATGACAGGCCTGAAAAATCACACAGTGCACTGGGGGAGATAGAGCAGTATATATGCAGTAACATTTTTAGCTCGATAGGAGCAAATAAAGGATGTTGGGGGACTGTGTCATACCTGGCCCAGGAAATGATAACTGGGTCCTGAAGAAACTATTTCAGGTGATGAAACATAAGCTGGCATTGGGTACATTCTAGGCTAAGTGAACAACATGTATAAAACCCAGAAACAGAGGGGACAAATCTAGGGACTTGCAGGCCCTTTAGGATGACAAGCTCAGAGAGAACTAAGACGGTGCTAGAGAGATGGGCGGGGAGCAGATCAGGAAGGGCTTTGTAATGTAAAGAACTTTGTACCTTAACTTAAGGACTCTGGAGAAGCGAAGCATTGGAAGCAGGAGTGTAGTAAGATTTCATTAGACTTCAATGTGGAGAATCAGTGTGGTTTTGTGGGGAGAACTTGGGAGGTGTTTGTAATAATCTAGGTGAGGAATGCTAGTGGTCTTAATGCCATGATGGTGGGAATAGATAGATGAATGCAGGTATGAAAGATTTTAATTAGATACCCATAAACAGGGTGCATTGGGGTATCTCACAGTTTAAAAAGTATTTGGGAGGCTACCATGTGGAAGGGGGAGACGATTTATTCTGTGTATTTACAGAGGGCATAGGAAGAACTTATGGGAGAAAGTCACTGGGGAACATATTTTAACTTCAACACAATGGCATGGTCCAAACATTGAATGCTTATATTTATCATGTGTAACTCAATGTGTCTAAGCATTTTATCTTAATTCAATACATGTTTTTAAATGCTTAGTATGCACTATAAACTGGATAACAATGCAGAAGTCACTGAAGCCACCCTTAAGGAGAATGAGATCCTGAAGGTAATTAACAGCTAATTAAAATCAATAAAGTACATATTATCAATATGAACAAATAGCTATGGAAATTAATTCTGCCATGGAGTTGCCCAGAGAACACTTGAAAATGTAAGCATAGAGTCTAGAATATGGGGCTGGAGGAACATATTGGGGAGTTTTCAGTTTAGCCAAGGATCATCAAAGCAAATGTCTGCAGAAGATAAGCAGGTAATATAAATAAGTGAAGTAGACAAGGCATAAAATAATAAGGAATAGCGGGGAGTAAGGAATTGTAAAGTAAATGATTTTTCCAAAAGGCACTGCTGCTTCTCAGCTCTAAGAAATTGTTATCTTGTAAGAAAGTTATCCCTGGGTTGCCAGATTCACATACCTTCTAAATGAAAATAAAACCTTGGATACTTACATTTTTAGGGGTTTTTTTCCACACAGTGTATCTTTGATCTAATTACGGTCTAGAGACCGTCAGGTTGCCTTGTACGTGTGTTATAAGGTGAGCATTAAAGCTATGAATATGAATGAAATTTTCCCAAGTGAGCAGAGCCCTGGTCTGTGTGCACTGATCATCCTTCTCACATGGGGAACTCAGTCTTACTTGATTTGCAACCTTTCCTTTTTCTACATCTGAAGATTCACGCTGTCATAGTGAGGTCCGAGGCCATCACATAGGATGTTAGCAAGCAAAGTGCAAAAGACAAAGAGAGATAAAAACCTGAGGTTAATCTAGAACCCAATAAAGATTCGGGTATTTGCAAAGAGCAATCTTTTCAGACATCATAGTCATGGCACTGCTATTGTAATTAACATGGCTGTAACCCCTACCAGTGGGCCACTTCATATTCTGGCATTCCCACAGCACTGCAAGCGAAACGTTTTCAGCACTGCTGTAGAGAACAGAGGCCAAAGGGGGACTCCGGGGCGCCACCATCGGGGACGAGCGAGGAAGGTGGCTGGGGAAGGTGGGCTTTAGAATCAGCTAAGAGTAGTATTACCAAACCGAGAGGGAGAGGGCTTCAAGAGAAATGTCAATGTTGGCATATTGAGGAGGTGAAAATGTGTACCCCATTGGGTTTAAAAAGTAGAAGTTTCTGATGGCCTCTGATAGGGCACCCTAAGGAGAAGAGTTGTCAAGATCCCAGGGTGCTGCGTGCTGGGCAGTGAACAGGAGGTTGAATGGAGTGACTGCAGACTGATCTTTTGATAAAGTTGGCAGTGAAAGGAAGGAGAGAGGCAGTCCTGCTCTAAGGATGAGGCAAGGTTAAAAAAAGACTGTACCTTTTCTTCTTAATGAAGTAGAACTGATATCGAGAGGAGGACAGTGATGGATAATTGATGAAGCAAGGTATGGAATGAAGCATAAAATAGAGAGATCAGAATGAGAGCAATTGAGAATTTTCTTCCTTTCAGGCAGGCAGAAGTGCGAACCTTTGAAGGTGAGCAGAGAGCAAAATCGAGGGAAATCATGCCTGATGATCGCACATTTTCTCTGAAGCAGGAGATGAAGGAAGTGGTTAGTAGAGAGGTGTGGGCTGCGAAAAAAGAGAAACAAGTTTGGAACAGCTGCCATAGGGAATCTAATAGGGGCGAATAAAAGGATTGTCGAGGTTCAAACTGAGGTTGGAAGCCATTAAGTAGTAATGATCAGCACAGCTGTGAGCATTTCTCTGGTGGAACCAGGGAGCCCAGGAACAGGAAGGTGAGAGAGCGGGGCCGGGGTGCTCCAGCCCTGGAGAATAACCAGCCAGATTCAGCAGAAGGTCAGAGGGAAGATAGGTTAAGCAACAGCCAAGTGGGCAGGCATGGAAGTGGGCGATAGGAACACAGACTTAGGAGAGAAATAAAAGGATTCAGAAGAGCACAGATTTGCTGAGAGAAAAGAGAGAGTCCCCAGGATAACTCTTTTCTTTGGATGTTAGAACAAGGAATTTTTGTACTAGGTTGCACTGTGATCCGAGTTGCCTCTGAGGTTCCTTCTGGTTCCAAGATTCTTTCATTCTAGATGTGAGAAGCCACAGCCAGTTATGTGCTCTTGTCATGATCGCCGTATTATGTGAGAAAAAAGGTCCTGGGTACACTGAGGTGTCTCTCTTAGGACTGGCTTCAGAGAAAATGACAAAGTAGATGGTGTTTCTCATTTGTACTTCTCACCTCCTTTTGTGGTGTCACTGCCCATGCCTTCATCTTATCTCTGGTTGATCAAAGAATGAGGGCATTGCTCTTGGACAGGAAGGCTGTCCTTAGACCTTACTCAAAACCTCTAGGTAGATACATACTCTGCTTCTAGGTGGGTCCAAATGAGGTGGCCAGTTGCCTATTTTCATTTCATTGCAGCCACAAGAAGTCCCCCTCTCAAGTCAGCGTTTGGCCTCTCTGACTGACGTCACCAGACAGCCATTCTTTTGTTTCATTCTTGTCAATTCTCATAACTTCTGCTGGGCAGGAGGCACTATGAGGAGGAGTGGGAGCGAAAGGAATGGGAACCGTTTGCTCTTGAGATACGGCACGGAGGAAGAGGTTCAGCACCAGGGGCTTTGCAATTTTGAGTCTCATCTCTCCAGTCAGTCAGCACTTTTGGTTACTTCCCAATTTCTGTGCAAGTCTCAGTAAACCTACTTCACTTACCTCTGGCCTTGGCTTGCAGATTTTGGGAAACACAGGTTAAACAGGGGTTATTTCTTCAGCGAACCGATAGATTTCACTGTGGGTACCAGACCCCTTGCTGCTGAGACAGCTAAATGAATAAGCAACTAGTTTTAAATATACCCTAGACTCTGTGGAACCAGGGATTTTGAATTCTTGCCAGGGCTTTAGGACCTCTTGGTGTGCTTCTAGGCAGATCCAACTTCGACACAAGGTTCTATTGGAGGAGAGAGTCCTCAGTGGGATCTCATGAGTGATGCAAAACAGCCTCAAAATTAGAACAAGAAGTTCAAAAGCAGACGCTCCTGGGAGGAACTTTAATTTCATTGCATTTAAACTTCTTTCTCAAATGGACTATCTCTACCTCAACACTTTTTGAGGATAAGTGCTGTGTCCTCTGTATCTGCCTCTCCAGCTTAGAGCAGTCCTTGCCCCATGGCACATGCTCATTAAGTGTATATGGAAATTAGCCACAGACCAGGGTGCCAGTTTTCCCTCCCCATCTCTGTCTCAGTCATTGATGAGTGGTTAAATGACTCCTCTTACTTTGCCTGCATAGTCAAAAACTTCAGTTTATGTACAGTGTCAAATGATGGATGACCAGAAATCTACTCAGTGGCGTACATGTCTGGCTGACTCTTCTTTCAGAAACCAGAAAATGACAAATGATCTGCAACTTGGAGGTGCTCCCTAATTTATTTATTCATTTATTAGGAATTTATTAAGTGCCTTCTATATGCTAAGCCCTGGAGATATCATGGCATGTAAAAAGAGACACCACCGTCTCTGTTCTTATGCAGCATATGTTCTAGAAGGAGAGACACAGATCAGTCAGATGCTCTCCTGAACAAAAGCACTTTTGCAGCAGCAGTGAGGGCCACAGAGTGGTAGCACTAGGCACTCCTCCATTCAGAGATTGGACAGGCTTGGGAAGGTCAGGAAGAGCTTGTTTGAGGAAGCCGCCATGGGCAGAGACAGGAAGGATGAGGAGAGCTTGCCAGGAAAGGGAGGAAAGACCCTCACTGCCATAGAGAGCAGAGGGCAGCATGAGGGAATATGATGAGGGTGTGGGGTGGAGGAAGCCAGTGTGGCTGGAGCCAGGGAGCAAGGGTCAAAGTGGGCCTCGCGAGGGAGAGCTTGCTCGGGAGCTCGGTTTCTATTCAAGCCACTGTGGAAGGATGAGCAATGATGGTATCTCCTGGCCTTGCAGAAGCTGACCCAGCCTGCTTCCTGGGGGACCCCCTCACCCCCCAGACAAGACCTGTGTCATCAAGAATTACCTCTTGTGTCTCTTTGCTCACCAAACTGGGTTATACGTGAGTAGTCGGTATCCTTGTCCCAACCCACCCTGTCACCTTAAGAGAAAGATGAGTGGTGCTCGCTCCCCACCCCCACCCCCACCATGTTCAGGGACCGGCACAGTGTGTCTGCTGCCAGAATGGGCAGAAAGACTAATGGCTGTTGTTTCAGTTTACCTGAGCTAAGCTATCACACCTCACCCAGAGCCCTCAGCTCCGCTGCTGAGCGTTCTCTGTCCTGAGGCGAAACACGCAAGCAAATAAATAAGCAGGGAGCTCTTTGGAAATCCTCTTTGTCACTACTGAAGTGTGCTCATTTATTTAGCAAAACGTCCATAATTTTTAAATTGCTTGGTTTAGCCACCGGCTATTGGGTATCTTCAAGGGGTCCTGTCAGGAGCAGTGCTTCCCCATTACCTGCAAAAACAAGGCTGGCTTTCGATGGCTGGGATTAATTACATGCAAAGATTTTCATTGCTTGGAGCAGCAAGCACCTGGTTCCTGCGGGGACCAGGCAGAAATCTCCTGCCGATTCCGCTTCCCTGCTCGTCCCTCCCTCCACACCTACACCTTTTCTTTCTTTCATTATGCTCAGTGGGTTCAATTCAGTGAGGGAAACTGTAATTAAAACATTTACAAAGCACCAGTTTTCTCTGTGACTGCCCTTAAGACTGCGAACAGTCACAATTCACTCTTTTTCCAAATATAACACAATGACAAAGTTTCCAGGAATTTCTTCCTTACTGACTCAGGCCCCCCAGAATGGCATTAATACATTTGAAAACAAGTCCACAATGAGTTATAAGACAAGGGGCAAAAGAGAGGGCAGGGGGTTTGCTCTTCAGGGGTTGGGGAGAAATTGTAGCAATGACTAACTTTTCCCAGGGCACCCCGTGCTCTCTGGTAGCCTTGCAGGTCAGCTTACAATGGTTTATAGCTTTTCTGTCTTCCTTCCTCTCCTGTTAATTATTCATGGTACCTCTGGTACCAAGAAAGGGGGCTTGTTTTCCTTTTAGGTGTAATTAGAGTAATCACAGTGTTTGTAATACTCTTGTGTTTTATTTCTCTGTCTCTATTCAATCTTTTTTTTCTGTGCAAGAGAAAAATATAAAACACAAAACGTAAACCCTGAGACTCTGGGTTTTGTGAATTCTTGCAGGGAAAATTGGTTTTGCCATAATAGCAATTGGCAGCAATAATTCTGAGGTGAACAACCTGGAATTACTCCCTTACAGGCAATAATTTGTATAGTATGCATTTTGAGAAGTGGGGAGGGAGGACCAGGTGATCATTTAGGTGAATTTTAACAGAGTTTTATCTTTCTATTTTGTGATAAATGAGGAAGCAAACTGCTGGTGTAGTCAACCAAGGATGTACATTTGCATCTGGTTTTGTTTCTGTTGAATAGATTCTGGTTTGAATGACAAATTAAATTCCCGGCTTCTGAACACTGACTTTTTTGTTGAAGAATTACACATTTTAGAAAGGAAAGGTGCCCAAATACAGTTATCCTTTAAAGGTAAGGAGGTTAGACCAACAAAGAATTGACAATTATTTTACCTTTTTTTATATTAACAAAGCCTCCTTCTTGCAGCTCAGGGCCCAAAGGAAATACTGTTTGAAAGATAACTTTGCCTCCTCATTACAGGCATTTCCATGGTGACAAAGTGATATGTCACAAACAAGGTTGTGCCATCTCTGAATACAAGCTGAGGGGAAGGGGAAAAACAAGGTGCTGTTTCCAAGTTCCACAACATATTTATGTTTGCTCAAGAAAGTGGAACTCCTGAAATCTTACCATTAAAGAGCCAAATAAAACAGTTTAACATCTTAGAACGGTAGGTCCTTTTTGTATATTGACTTAAAAAATGAGGATGTGGGTACAGGAATAATATTTCTAAAATTTTTTTCACTTCAGCTCACTCCTCAGAATGTACATGTTTCTGTGACTTACCTCGGGCAAGGTCCATGCGCCCCTGTTTTTGTGTATCCACATATTCATAACAACCTGTGTGCGTGACAAAGTCTACATCACTTTATTCTGGTCATTTGTGTAAAACCAAGGCAGATGAAGATGAATTTCTAATGAACTGAAAGGTAAACTGCGTGTTTACATAAGCTTATGAGACCGCTCACGCTGCCTCATCGATTTCTCATGATCATTGGTGGTTTTCGTCTGGGAGAGAATCACAGTGTCAAGCATGGAGACGGTGGCCCAGCCAGGAGTAGAACCGAGCTCTTTGTTCCCAGGTGGGGACTTCATCGTGCCAGCAGGGAAGTTTGGGTGGTCTTAATCAAAGCCAGCCTTAGGAGGGCACCAAGTTCCTTTTCAGTGTTGTTAATGAGCTGCAAAGGACACAGGGATTCAAGGAACTGCCACAGTCTTCCTCGGGATGAAATCAGTTCCATTTATCTTCCCAAGAAGAGGCCCAAGGACATGCTCACGAAGGGCCACAGTGGGCAGAGAGGGCAGAGGGACTCCGCAGTCGGCCAAGGCCCTGAAGCTATATCTTGGTCTCCAGCTGACTTCTTAATATGGAAAGATAAACTGAGGCATATCTGAAGGGCTTTATTTGAGCAAAAAAATGATGTGAATCAGGCAGCATGGTATCTAGCAGTCAGAGAAGATCTCCAAGGGGCCATACAAAATGAGAACCTTTTATAGGCAGAAAGGCGAAGGGCCACGGACATTATACTGGGCAAACGTGGACTGGTCACCTTTCTTTAGGGGATGGCGGGGCCTACCAGTCGGGCTCCCTCACTGGTGCCGACAGGTGATTCCTGACTGACTGGCTTACGATGTCATTTCTGGCAGAGGTGAAACTGTGACTGGGTCTTTGGAGACGTGGGGCTTAACATAAGCCATTCCATTTGGGGTCTTATTATCTTCTTTTAACGCAAAACGTCTTTTCTTCTTCCAGCTTCAGGATGGGACTCACTATTCTACTTTATTTTTTCTTTTTAAAAAATTAGAAAATTCACAAAAATATAAAACATATAGTAGCTCTTGTATATTCTCGTTAGTCAGAATCAACCACTGTTATCAATTTGTCATCCTTTTTTTCAGTCTTTTCTAAATTATAAAACCAACATACAGATATTTTTTCTTCTCTAAAAAAGGTGAAGTTCAAGTTCCCTTATGTGCTTCCCCCTTAAGCAGATCCAGTTCCCTGGAGCCCCAAGGAAATCACTACTTTGAGTTTGGTGTATATATTACAGTTCTAGAGAGAAATACGGCAAATAGGGAATACATCTTTATATATCGACATCTATCCACAGGAATTTATTATAAGGAATTGCTTCATGTGATTATGGAGGCTGAGGAGTCCCATGATCTTCAGCCTGAAGACCTGAGAACCAAGAGAGCCAATGGCCAGTGGCGAAAGTTCCAATCTGGGTCTGAAGACCGGAGAAGACCAGTGTCTCAGCTCAGGAGGGCCAGGCAGAGGCAGAAAATTCTCTCTCGTTTAGTCTTTGCCTCTATTCAGGCCCTCAACTGATTGGATGAGGCCCACTCACACTGGGAACGGCAATGTTTTTTACTAGATCTGCCGATTCAAGCGTTCATGTCATGCAAAAACCCCCACCCAGACAAACCCACATAATGTGTAACCAAATATCTGGCTACCCCTAATCCAGTCAGGTTGACACATAAAATTAACTCTCATAATGTAAATACTTGTAATTTTTAAAATATGCACTTACGTGTATATATAAAACTCAGCATTTACTCTTTTTTTGTAGCTTATTCAGTTACTTACATAGTACAGTGCTGGTTGCACTGTTCCATATCTTGATCCTTTCTTTTGACATCCTGTCTTTTGAAGTCTTAGTCCCTGATAGACTGGATATTTTTCAGAGGAGTGGCATTTGACCTGGGCCTTCAAAGATGGGTGAGACTGTGCCAGGTCAAGAAAGGAAAGGGATCAGGTGGACTATTAATACCTACACTGGCACAGTTTCAGAGAGATGGAATAGACTGTGGAAAGTCAAGGTCATTAGGTATTGGGGTCGTGAGAATGGTCTCATACAGAAGATTACGTAAATCCAGCTATGAAGACCATGTGGCCTAGGCCAGAGAGTCTGAATTTTTACTAAGAGCCAAGGGGTATTATAAGTGAAGATGAAGTAGGCTAGTTTGTGAGGGCTGCTCTGACAAAGTACCACAAAGTGAGTGGCTTAAACCACAGAAATGTCTTGTTCTGGAGGCTAGATGTCAGAGATCAGTGTATCATCAGGATTTGTTCCTTCTGAGGACTGTGAAGAAGAATCTGGTTCATGCGCCCTCCCCTTTGGTGGTTTGCTAGGAATCTTTGGTTTGTAGACACACCACCTTGATATCGATATAGGTATTCATATGGTTTTTGTCCCTGTGTGCATGTTGTGTCCCAGAATAAGGACACCGGTCATATTGGATTAGGGCCCAGCCGCATGACTTTATTTTAACTTGATTACCTCTGTAGAGACCCTAACTCCAAATACGGTCACATTCTGTGATGCTGGGCCTTAAGACTTCAATATATGAATTTTCGGGGGACACAATTCAACCCACAACATGAAGCAACAAAAATGTTTCTTAAGGGTGATAATTCTAGCTCTTGCTCAAAGTAGGACAAACTATAGAGAAATGATGCTGGGAGAACAGACCTGAGGCTGTCGAACATGTTGAAGGACCAGGAACCACTCACGTGAGATCTGAATCCTCTGGAAACCCTCACCCTCTCTAGACTCCGTCTCACTTTCCCTTAAAGAACACAAAGGAAAACAGAGACTTGGGAAAATGTCTATGGGTTCCTGGAAGCAAGGTACGAGAGTTTATCTGTTACCTCTCCAGAGTTCTTTTATTTTACCCTCGGATGCAGGTTTTTCATTTAATTATATAGTAAATGATTTTAACATAAAATAAGAAAATAACTGTAAACCTGTTGGACGAAAGGGTTAACTTCAATAATTATGTAGAAGGAAGGACTGAGACTCTCGCTGTTGACACTTGGTCATGGTCTCAAGCTCAGTCGAAGGCAGCACTGACCTCCAAATTACCTGCTTAGTTCTCTGGACCATGTCTGCTGCCTCATATTTATGTCTTAATAACATGTACATACACAGCCTAGCTGTTATGGGGACAGTGGGAAGCATAAATTTGATTTTTCTTGACTTCTCCACATTTAAAGTCTCTACTTGTTGGTTGAATTAACATAGTATTTTAGCATTTAATTTCCTGGGGGTACCAGATGTTTTATTTTGTGTGTTTGTTTTATTTGTGTTGTAGTTGTTGGCTTGTTTAAAATGAAACTCAAAAAATAGGAAAGAATGGCACAACCCAATAAATATGTAGTTTAATAATGTGCAGAATGGATATGCACAGTGAATGTAAGCCCAAATAAACATACTTCGGCAAAGAATTATGAGAGGTTGCCTGTTTTCATCTGGATTCTCAGTTATGCTATTCAAGTTGATGGGAGGTTTAGAGGAAAGGGCTGTGGAGAAGGGAGAGAAAAACAGCTTTATGGGGTGTAGGTTCTCAAAGCCTTTTAATTGATTGATTAACATGTTAATCCCAGCAACAGAGTTACTGTGTTTACTCTAGGGAACTCTAATATGGCATAATGTTATGTGATGTGGTTCCCACTGATAAAGGAAGGATGAACAGAAGCATATACTGAATTTCCCTTCAGAGCACACAGTTCCTTTGCTAGGACTGTTGGCTAAAAATGAAAGTGTTAAGACTATGAGAAATGGCATCAAGAAAATAGTAGACAAAAATGTAGGGTAAGGGTTGGAAACCCAAGAATAGTTTGAATGGCTAACCAACTCTTTCTATCACTGACTTAATTATTTCTTCTTCCTCTCTCTTCTCCCTTTCCCTTTGTCCAAATTAGTTGAGCACTGTGATTTCAATACTAAGCCCACACCCAGTTGTGTGGGAAGGCTGTCATTAATTAATTCAATAACTATTTGCTGAGTGGAACAAAATGGACAAAATTCCCTATCTTTATGGAACTCTCTTTCTGGGGGGAGTTTGGCAGTAGTTAACAAAATATGTAAGCAAATTATATCTTATTAGATAGTGCTAAGTTTTGCAAAGATAAATAAAGCAGGGAGAAGGAATGGGGATTTGGGGGGTTGAAATTTTATAAAGGCTGGTCAGAGAAGATACTGCTTTTGTGATGAATTGTAAAGCTGTGACCTTGTTGCTTTTTAGGTATTTATTCTGTGGCTGTTAACTCTTCTAGGAACTTCGTTTGATGACATTTGGGTCCCCATATCTTGCCTCTGTTGATTAAATTGTGACACCTTATGATCATTTAAAAAAATTATTATAACAAACAACTAGAAGGTCATGTTAGTTCCAGCCTGGAGAATGTGATGAGTTTGTAGCAGTCTAATAACTTAAGACAATGATCCCAGGACATGTATCTTCAGGACCTCTTTTAGACCTATGTTCTGAATTGTCATAGTGAAAGCAATTTGATAAGAGAAAAGCAATATGGTCATTTTTAAGAGAACCGTCCAAGACAAACAGGCAATGATAGTCACCTCTCTTCTGCACATTTTCTTCCATCTCTTTTGGTTAGTGTCAGCATGTGTGTTATCTCTAGACTTAGTGTTTTGTTTGTGTTAGATTTGCATTCATTTGGCAAACCACTGTCATACCAGGTTAGGGAGAATGCGATGAACCTTTAATTGACCATTGCATTGTACAGGAACCTCCTGTGTTGGTTCTGGCTAATACCATCCCTCTAACAATTTGATCATTGACTGTCAGTTTCCATAATGTCCTTGACAGTGAAACAAACAGAATTCCACATGATTCTATTTGGAAACATTGATCTCTAGAGGCTGTGGTGAAAGGAAGGGGTAGAGTTTCTTTCCACTCACCAAAAAATAAGGGTGAATGCAAAGGGAATGGAAAATGTTGGGGTGCTCTTGGCAATGCGTCAAATCACCCCTCTCCCTGCAACCACTCTGTCAGCTACATACATGAAAAGAAACAAATCAGGGCTCCATGGTGTTTGGGAGCTTGAGTAAGTAATGATCCTTCAGTATCTTTTGGAAAACTTTGGGCAATACTCCAGACACAACCAGTGCTTCCTTAATAGGGAGCTTTCCTATTTCCATATTTCTCTCCCCTTGTATGTGTTTCTTTACTGTTTTCCCCTTCAGAGACATTTGTGTGTGATTAAGATAATTGGACTCACAAAGTTTACCTTTTCCTTGGTGTCAATTCACACCTGAATACCCTTCCCCCCAGGAAGAGCAATTATTAGAGCTATTACCACAGATACATTTATTGTGGAAACATTTAGGACCTGTCCAGGAAAAAATGAATCATCATTATTTACAAAGGTCTGTTATCAGCACCCTTTTTGAGGAGTACAGGCAAGTTGGGAAGTACCTGAGACAGGGCAAAACAAGGTGTGGGGCTCATTTTAATAATATAGCAGGGATATATTAGGGCTATGTATAGACATTCCTCTTGCCTTGGAGTAATCGGTGTCCAATTCTTTGTATCAATTAACATTCAAAGAGGATTTATTAGCTCTGTGGCTTCCTTATTCTTCTTTGAAAGGACTTGAGAATCTTTGGAAAGTGGATTTTTTGAAGATCCGATTAAACATCTCTCAGTAGCTCCTGGTGACTTCTCAGATAACCTATTCAATCCTGAATTTCAGCACAATTCCAGTTAAACACTGTTTAAACACTGTGTGAGAAATATATTTTTAAAAGCCGCGAAGAAATAAAAGTGACTTTTTTTTTTTTTTTACCTGTATCTCTGTTAGCATTTGGTCTAAACCACTGAATTAACAGTGCAAGTGACCTTGGATGGATGGATGGATGAATTTATGAATGGATAGATAGGTAGGTAGATAGTAAAATAACTACCTTGGAATTTCCTTTTTCGATTTCAGAACATCTTGACAGGGCCTTTGATTATCATTCTAACTGGTGTGTGGGAGATGACTTAGTGCAATTCTTGAGCGACTGGTTGTACTTAATGTTTTTTTTTTTTTTTCAAACAAGCACTTGGGCTCAATGCAAGAAATAGGGGAAAATGTTTCTCTGGGTTTTATGGATGTCTGTGACGCTGGTGAACTTTCATGACATAGCCTCCAACCTATTCTTCTATGAGGCAGTCTGTAGAGATTGCCGGTCCCCGAAGACTTAATTGAAGTGATCAGTTGCCCTGATGGTCTCTAAGACTTTTGAGTTTGGAGCTGCTGAGTAGATGGTACGGACCACACAGACTGCGTTTTGTTGTTGTTTTAAATCATTGGACAGGTCACACATCTCTGATCCTTGACTAAAAATTGAGTGGTTTCGGTTGGAATAAAAAAGTAATACTGTAGTGTAATGAAAAGAGCACAATGGCTGTGGTTTGAAAATATAGAAATAACTCTCTCTCCTGACATGAAATCACTTTTAACCTTGAATGTGTCAACTTGTCTGACCTAGCTGATAATTAGGCTTATTCCACAGGGCAGTTGTGACAACCAGGTGAGATAATGCGTGGGCAAATGCATAGTGACCCCAAAGGGTGTAACATGCTTGTATTGTTGTTGCTGCATTGGGGTTCACGCTGGTGATCTTATTCAATGGCAGAATGGCTAAGATGACCATCCCTGTCAGTCTCCCTTCCTCGCCACCCTTCCTCTGTTTCTCCAGTGTGGTAAGTATGTGTTCACATCCCACTGTGAGCCTATATATTGTTTTCCAGCAGTAAGTCGTGCTGTCAGAATCAACAGGTTTCCTCCCCTACTTCACCTCTTCTGGAGGTGGTCTAGACTATAGAAACAGTTTCAGGGATTAATCCTGCAGATAGATTTCAGAATGCAAAGGGAATATTGACATGCCTTTAACTATTTCCCATAGAAAACTCTTTCAGATGTATATCTGAGTGACAAATTGGCACTTATTTTTACAGGCATTGAATTGGACTATGTAAGAAAATTGCAGGTTAAATTAGCATTTTTCTCCTGCTAGGTGTGAATTGAATTAATGCTGAGATGGGACTCCTTGTTTATCTATGTTGTAGAGGTTACCAGACCAATATTTGGTGGCTTAGGTCCTTAAGGAAACTGGAAAATTCCTTGCAATACAGAGAGCCTTAACTGATGCCTTTTCTTCTTAGACTCTTCCCTTTGCAACTATTACCGACATTTCTTTTTAAGCTAGGCCAAGGATATATCGAAAGGCCCTATTCTAATTTCCTATCTGCACAATTGCTTTTAACACTCACTCACTGTCTTGGTCCCATCAAATACCAATCTTTTGTAAGGTAGCATAGAAAAGGGGTAAAAGAACATTTTCTCAAGCCAGGCTGCCTGTGTTCAAATTCCAGCTCTGCTATGTATTCGCTGTGTGACCTTGGACAGTTATTTAACCTCTCTGTGCCTGAGTCTACTTCATAGGAGGGTTGTTAGGAGGATTGAGTTAATCTGTGTAAAGTGCTTAGAAAAGTACCTTTTAGGGGGTATGTGTTATGTAAGTGTTGTTATATAAAATAAGGCTGAGGGGGGTTACCCGCATTGCTCAGATTAGCATGTTACCTTCCACACAGTAGTTATGTGATAAATACTTGATGACTAACTAAGTCAATAAATTGGAGTGGGACAGAGGACACATGGGCACATTCCAGTTTTCTACTAAATAGCTATGTAATCTTGCAAATTTAATTTCAACTTCTTTGGAGCTGTCTTCTCATCCATAAAATAGAAATCATAATTTTTATCCAACATATTTTAAAGGATAATTATGATTATAATTATCCAAGTACTCATGAACTTTCAATAAATTTAATATATGAGGTGAGGTGTTACGCTATTTATATTTATCAAATTACCAAATTGGTTTCAGGGGGAGATATGCTGAGTTAAACAGTTAAGGTTTGACAGACATACGAGGTCCAGAGATTGGCAGTCATCATGAGCACTGAGACCGGGAGACTGGCAGGCTGTATTAATTCCTGGGAATACAGAAAAGTGTTTCAAGGCTCCTCATCTCATTTGCTTACCAGGCCCCCTTGGCTACATTTGGCTACTCCTTGTTATGAAACGGAACCTAAGCAAAGCTTGGGAGCTTTAACCATTTTTCATCATACCCCTCTACGCTGTCAGGCTAGGTTCCAAGGACAGTGGGTTGGAGCTGTTCGTTTTTATGCTGATGGATGTTGCGGTCTGTAATCCATGAACCGAATCAGGGCTCTTCTTCCATTGCTGGCATATCTTGTTGTGTTTATGAGTCTGACAGGCAAACATATCTGAGTCATATCTCATATGCTGATCTGTGAGGGAGATAAGCTCCTTGTTTTGCTTGATTGAAAACAAAATAAGCAGGCGGCAGAAAACCCTGTATTGATTTCTGTGCAAAAGCCAGGATAAGACCAGCTCCTTCTTGGGCACACTCCAGCCAGCCTCTGCCATTTGAGCGTTTGACTCACTTGCAAAACAATTGAAGGGAGGGGCGAGTTTCTTCCTGCTTCAACGAACTTGACTCATTATTTTTTTATTTCGTAAGCTGCTGCCAACTCTCTTGTGATAGATATTGTGATAGAGGAAATTGAAAGTCAAATACTATCATAACTTAAAATATCTTACTTAATTCACCGTGTGATCTTTATGCATTTTATTTTTTACACTTTGATTTAGGTTTCTCACCTATAAAGTATATCCATTTCAGTTGACCGTCATATTTTTATGGAATACCATTATTTTCTGGTTGAAGAGAAATTATGCAAATGTGCACATGGGCTGGTACATGGGGGTTGAAGGGCTCCAAAGCAGTCAAACCCTGGCAAGAACTTGTGTTTCGATGCACACATTATTATTTCATTTTTTGCATATTTATAATCATGGTTTACATGACATGATTTCTCATTGAGACCATAAACTTTCTTGAGGGAAGTAGGCTTCTGACAACAAGTACCATAAATAATAGTTAGAAGGATATAAAATAAATGCCTCTTACCAGTCTACTACTGGTTTAAGAAGAATTTGGATCAGATTCCTTCTCTCTACCTAAAATTTTGACTTTGCAGACTATTTTAGTAGTCTTCCCTTTTCTGATTCCTTGATGATTATTAATTGGTTCCAGTGGTGTGTGTTTCAGCCCTTTAATTAAGTCCTCCTTCTGTCTAGCTCTTTGCCAGAACATACTTTTAATTTTTCTCCCTGGAACGCTGAAATGTAAGTTGATGGCAAATGCATACTGTTTGCTTACATTCCATCCAGATTTACTTGCAAAGAGGACAAGAGCAGTAGCATTTATTTCAGGTCATTTTTTTATTGCTTCTCAGCCTTTTGGCTAAGATAAGTATAATTCAGATAGTTTTATAAAGAGCCATTCTTAGCCCTCAATGTGTATGGCAGAGGGGGGAGGCAGGAGAGGAGGTAGATGTCCTTCCCAGGCATTAACTAATTTATGATGCAATAGGAAAATGGCAGATCAGATGTTCCTGGCCTTTTGCCAGACTGAGCTGTGGTAGTGTTAGCTGAGACAGGATCAATATGTATGACCTGGTCTGCAGGGCCCTCCTACCAATGTTCCTGCACTAGCCAAGCGCCTCCTCCAGCTCTGTGGTGAGAGCCACCCTCAATAGTTGGAGTCTTGCCTTATGGGAGGAAGGGCAGCCTCTGGCAGCCATGCAGGTGCCGAATCCATTGCTTGATTCTCGATTCCTCCACCTTCACGTGGTTGCACTTAGATCATCGTGACTAGGGAGGAGGAACTGACGTCGTATTAGTTATCTGTTGCCGCAACACAACTTACTTTGAAATTTAGCACCTTTAAATGCTGAACATGCATTGTCTCACAGGTGCTGTTGGTCAGGAACACAGGTGTGCTGTAACTGGGTGCCTCTGGATCAGGGTCCCTCACAAGGATGTAATCAAGGTGACATCCAGGGCTTCAGTCATCTCAAGGGTCAACTGGGGAGGGATCTGCTTTCAAACTCATTTCTATGGCTATTGACAGGCCTGAGATCCTTGTAGAACATTGGCCAGAGACATCAGTTCCTTACCACGTGGGACAGTCCGTAGGATAGCTCAAAACACAGTAGCCGTTTTTCCTCAGGATAAATGAGATAGAGGTAGAGATATAGGTAGGTAGGTAGATAGAAAGAAACCTAAGCTAGAAGCCCCTGTCTTTTTCAATCTGATCTTGAAATTGACATTTCAGCACTCCTGCTGTATTCTGTCTTCCCTTTAGAAGTGAATCAATAAATCCGGTGCCCATTAAAGGGGGGAGAATGACACCAGGGCATGACTACCAGGAGGTGGGGATCATTAGGAGCCAGGTTATAGGTGTACAGCCTTCTACTGGTGTAAATAGCATGAAATAGGCATCAGAATGCCTGCACTGCAGGGTCTGCAGAGGTAGGCCATGGGAAATGCTGTCACAGTGCCTGCCACAGGACCTCACTCAGCGCACAGTGGGCACTCCAGCACCTACATGCCTGTGACATTCTACTTTATGACAAAGATGAGAGCCTCCCTGTTACAAAGAGATTGATGTCTGACGTTATCCTTTCAGAGCAATTTCTTCTTGTTTTCATTTTTCCAGTTACTATCAAGGGAATGAATTTAAATCTGAAATTAATCATTCAAGGATAAAGAATAGCTGAAACCAGTCTAGAGTGACCTTTCTTGAATTACCTTTTTAAACATAATTAGGAGTTTCTTCTTTAGGTCAGGGATGCTGTTGCCAGTCTTTTGCAGCAAATGATGAGAATTAAATTCCCTCATGACCTAGGAAACATTCTCTCTGCTAATCTAGACTCACCTCGAAGTTCAGTAACTAGAAGACAAAGCACATAGTCCTGTAATCTTAACCACATGACCCGGAGCATTGGGTAGATAGCCACACTGTGCCCTTTGTGAACTTGGGAAACAATGCTTTTTTGACCATATCTGCTGAATTCTCCTGTAGTTAAACCTTTGTTCTCCCTTATAGAAGATAAATTATCATTCTTGTCAGTCTCATTGTAAAGATATTAGGTTTCTACTTACCACATGGGTAAGTATAAAAAGTACTTCACATTTCATGTGGTCCCTGACCTTTTGGGTGATATATGAAAAATATAACAATGACCCAGGTGTAAAATTGAAAATTAAACAATATCTGCAGTGAAATGTCCCATAGAACTAGACCAATCAGATGTAATGCAGATCAACCCTTATAAATGGCAATACGATGTGAGACAAATTATGTATAACTATTTCAGGGACAAGGTATCAAATGTGACAATATGCTGCAGTCTGATATAATGCTGTACTCTTGGTAGAGCTTTGCCCCATTTACATTATATTCAGGCAAGGGGGTGAAAACATCTCCAAGGAGCATTTGGCATATTGATCAGGGATATCTAGATAGGGTTTATTTGACTTGTTTCATGGATACAAATATTAACTTGAAGTAGATATTTAGACTTATACAGATATTCTAATAATGCTTTCAGATAATGAAACTGGTTTTTCTATTTGTTGAAAGGACCAAAAAATAAATCTAAAAGGTTTGTTCCTTCTGATGTTCTTTGTTTCACATGACACTTGAAAGAGACCCAGAGTGTCTGTTGCTGCCGTTAGAATCAGAGGATCTCAGGGTTGAATCAAACTTCGGAGGTCATTGAGTTCAATCAGCCAGAAAAGTTGTTTATTAACCTTATGACCATGGAAGCTACTTTTGTGGTCCAAGCAGCTTCCAGGAGAGAATAAAGCACAGGCGTGCTGACCAATGAGAGGTTAGACTTTGGGCAGCTTGTCCGTGGGGGTAGACACCCAGTTTTTCATCGCTCCATTGGAAACAAGTGGCAGAGGCCCACGTTTACCATAAATACTGCCCACCGACAGCACATCATAAAAATCTACCTGGGCTTGCTTTGCATGCCCTCCAGAAGAACCCTGATGTGAAGTGATGCCTCAGCTGTTTTGTTTTAATTGATTCATGCACAAGGAGACTGTAAGATGAAGCTCATTTCAATATATGCATTTTCTGAACAAGTAGGAGAACAAGAGGTGGTAGAATAAGGTATTATTCAATTCACCGTATGTGTTAACAACTTGGCTCTGATTGTTCATGTTTGTTTCTTATATGTAATGTATAGTTTTGTCAGATTAAAAACCCCCTTGGATATAATTTTATTTACATGTACACATATATTTCTAAGAGATGAATGACCGTTTCTGGGAGTACTTACAAGTAAAGAACCTGAGTTGTGTTTATAGAACTCAAGTTAAAGAAATAACTTCCTCTCTTTGGACCTCACATCCAGTACCTGTAAAGGCAAGAGGTTGCACTGGGGGACCTGTAAGGCCCCCTCCAGCACTAACATCCATTTTGGTACTTGCCCTTGAGTCAGCATAGATTCTTCTAATGATAAAAGCAAGGCTGTATTCCTCTGCTGCTCATAAAGGCGGGTGCGCTACTGAAGATCGTCTCTTCCCAGCGGTCCTCTGATTCTCAGTAACCATACTCAGCCCCATAGTCTCCTTCTCATGGAAGATGGCTTCAGCTGTAGAAAGACCCTGTAGCTGAATTACCAGATGTCATGAGCGTATGTTCATGAAATAGTGTTTCCTATAAGTCAGCTGGGGAACTGCTCAGCCAGCTGCCTGCAGAGCGGCCCGGCAGCAAGGAGTAGACGGGAGTCACACACGGTAACTCTGCTCTTCACTCAGCTGGTATTGAATGCAGGTCCACTCAAAGTAGACCATCAACATGCATTAATATCCTACCCACACTCTGACAATCTAAGAGAATTATAACACACACACACACCGATCAATGGGGGATAATGAACCCAAGTCCCAGAGTCTCAGTCAGTAGGTTTGGTAGACAGAACTGTGGGCAAGGGAGTTGTCAGCATCTTGCAAGGAATATCTCTGGAGCCAGGCAGGCAGCAGGGCAGATGAAGTCCTCAGTCCAGCAGGGCAGAGCCTCTGGCAGCCGATGCCAAGGGAGACCAGCGTGGTGTGGAGCAGCACGATGGGGTGTGAAGCTCGACCATCTCAGCAGTGGTCTGGAACGTGCCTCAGTACACCTTGAAAGTGGTGTACTCCACCCTTCTGGGTCTTTTCAGTAAATATCTTAGCACCCCTGATGGCAAGTGTGGAACTTCCCCAGGACCCTATCTGTGGGTTGTCCCACTCTGCAGACATGGCTCTCCTGATCACATGTGGGGATATCTTAGGTGTATCTCCTTACCAGACCTGTCTGCTCTGAGCAAGATGTCTTAAGTGTGTCTCGTTACCAGATGTGTCTGCTCTGACTTAGGTAGTTTCCCTCTTGAACCAAAGTGTAATGGCTGACTGGAAGCCATTTTGGTTGACATGAGCGACTCCACTTTGTTTTATATACTTTATGCTATCTTGATCAGACCAATGCTATTTTATTGGTCCTGCTCTCCACACCATACAAATGTTACCAATTCAAAGCTAACCAATAAGGTGCTATAACACAATCATGGGATCTGGGGCAAAAAATTAATTTGTTTATGAAATTGCCGACTGATTAGAAACCTACTTCATAATAAAATATCTACCTCTAAAACTGTTCTTTTCTTTATGATAAAATAATTAAATATATCATTTAAATAATGGTTCCTGTATGATGAAAAGGATATTTAAATGAACAGAATATTTTTGATATAGTATATCATTACATTAAAATTAAAACTATAATGAGTCTTAAATGAGATAAATTGGTAATATGGTTAAACTTTCAAATATATTTTTAAGTCCCATTAGAGCCGTTTGTTTTAACATTCTTTACCCTAAAAATTTCCCAGAGATATTCTAAAAAGAATGATAGATGGACATAAATATTTCTGCCTCTTCATTCTGTAGAAGAAGTGCCAATAGGGAGATGAAGCGATCAAAGGGCATGTATAAAAGAGAGAGATCAGAATGACCCATCGTTTACTGACTGAGAGCGTCGGTGTATGTGTTAAGTTTACTGTGCCACTCAATCTGACAAAACCACCTGAAGAAAAATGGACCCTTTTCCTAATCAGTCTCACATGAGACTTCCTGGGATCGACAACTGGGGGAATCCAGAACTAATGGGGGCTTGTGGTTTTGTTTGTGAAGAAATCGGAAACTGGCCACTTTTAAACCTCTGGGTTCTACTAAGGTTAAGTAAACCTCTAAATATCCTTGAATCATGCACCTTAGAAGCAAAGCCAGTTGTGCTCTTTCACTTAAGAATAAACATGAGCAAGGAGCAGGTATAGAAAGGATTTGAAAGGTAGCTTTATGAAATGCAAGGGGTGGAAATAAACTATTTTGTTTGAACTCCAGCTACCGAGTGTTTACAGTTGCCAAGTGTTTTAAGATAGGTGCTTTCTCAGATATATACTTATCTTCAAATTCTTCAAATGTATACATTAATTATGTGCAGTTTCATATATCAAAAAATAGATAGATGGAGCCTCTCTGAGAAGTTTTAATTGAAAAGAGATCCACAGAATAACAGTGGTTTGTACCATGAGCTTCAGGTCAAGTGAGTTAGGATCACTGACTAAAGAGAATTACTTATATCCACATTCTAGCAGTTTCTGATTCTCATACCAGTTTATCCCCCAAGAGCATTTATGGGGGCATATTCACCTCTATCATCTTTTTTTCCAGCTCCCATTCTTTCAAGAATCCCAGATATTTTCCATGGATACATTCTCCTTTGTCTTCTTGCCTTTCACATACATTACCAGCTTTCTCTGCTTACTTTCATCATATGTTGGTGATTATTTCAAGACCTATATTCAACAAGAGCTTTTTTAAAAAGGATTTTATTTATTTCATTTTTAGACAGAGGGGAAGGGAGGGAGAAAGAGAGGGTGAGAAACATCAATGTGTGGTTGTCTCTCGTTCACCCCCTACTGGGGACCTGGCCCGCAACCCAGGCATGTGCCCTGACTGGGGAATTGAACCAGCGACCCTTTCATTCTCAGGCCAATACTCAATCCACTGAGCTATACCAGCCAGGGCTCAACAAGAGCTTTATGAACGAAAAGAAGAATGCTTATAACAGGTTTTGAATTTCAGACCCCCAAAACAGAGCCTTGCTAATAAACTCCTGTCCTGCTCACCCTCTGTGTGATTTGTCTTACCTCTCTTCCAGTAATTGCCCCAGCTATAGCTGGGACTTCCTGATTAGTTAAGAGCTAGTGACCAAGAAACAGTTGTCATTGGACAAAAGAAAATACTCATCCTGTAATCTGGTGGTTTGTCTGTTATCCCTCCCCAACCAACTTTTATTTGTGTTTCTTGATTTCTGCTTCTTCATCTCCTAAGCTAGAGACAAGTTAACCATTCTTTTAGCATATATACTGGGTTAACCAAAAAATCCATTTAGTTTTTTTCCATAAAATAAAAGACACATTTTTCATTTTCAGCAATAACTTCATTGATTTGGGTATTTTGAGTATCTCGGCTACTTCCCATGTGGCATAATGTTGGTTGTTCTCAATTAATGTCTCGATGAAGTTGATTGCTGTCAGCTTCAGCTGGTCTACCTGACCGTGGAGCCTTGTCCAACAGGAAATCTTTGGCACAAAAATGTAACAAACCACTTTTGACACATTTGATCAATCACAGCACCTTCTCCATACACTACAGAAATTGCTTTGTGTGTGTGTGTGTTTCAGTTGCATTTTTACCTTTCTTGAAATAATAAAGCATAATATGCTGAAAATGTTGCATTTCTTCCATCTTCAGTATTAAAATGGCTACACAAAAATTCACCAATGTTGATTTTTTTTTTTTTAGAATGCATGCAGATATGACAGCTGTCACAATACAATCTAACAAAATTGTTTCAAGTGAAGTTAAAGACAACTAAGCGCCAGTAGAGGTACCTTATGGAAAAAACCAAACAAACTTTTTGGCCAACCTAATAGGTATAAGACTTGCTCTGTGCTAAGCAACAGCTTTTCTCATTAACTGTTCAAAGCAATTGGTGAAGCACTCACTTTTCATAGATGATAAAACAGAGGCTCAGAGGCCCTATAGTTAATGTAAGTACATAGATTAAGATCAAATATGAGTTGTGATCAAAATGGTTAATGTTTAGAATACTTCTCTATTCTGTGCCAGGCACTTTGCTAGCTAAGAAGACACCAAAATATAAGACGTGATCTGCTTAAGCTCTACACCTAATGGAGACAGATGTGCATAAAACATAAAGTACGGCATGTTACAAAAGAGGTATGGCAACAGTCCACGGAAGAAAAAGTAAGACAGAACGCACACCTCTTCCTCATGGCAAACCAGTGGTGCCCTAAAGTAGTCTGGGTTATCATAAAAGCAGGCTTTTACCCTGACCCGTGTAGCTTATTTGGTTGAGTGTCATCCCACAAAGCCAATGGTTGCTGATTTGATTCCTGGTCAGAGCACATGCCTGGGTTGCAGATTTGGTCCCTGGTAGGGACACATATGACAGGAACTGATCGATGTCTCTCTCACACATCAATGTTTCTCTCCCTCTCTTTCTCCCTCCCTTCCCCTCTCTAAAAAAATAAATAATAAAAAAACTCATTATTTTATTTTTGATAAATAAAATTTTTAATTTTAGTTTTGATTTTAGATAGAGGGGAGGAGAGGGAGAAAAAGAGGATGAGAAACATCGATGTGAGAGAGAAACATTGATTGGTTGCCTTCTGTATGCATCCCAGGGGACTGAACCTGCCACCCAGGCATGTGGCTTGACCGGGAATTGAACCAGAGTCCTTTTGGTTCATCAGACAATAACCAACCAACTGAGCTGCACCAGCTGGGGCAATAAATAAAGTCTTTAAAAAAAAAACAGGCTTTGCCTGGTTACTGCCAGGCAATAGTTTGTCCCCATGGGTTGCTGATATGGATACTACATAGATAAGAAGATAGTTTGTAAAGATCAGAGAGCAAAGCAGTCTTTCACCTTTGGTGAAGGATTGAAACAATTCCTTGGATTTGGACTTAATGCTCAAGATGGAAAATATAAACAATTTAATATATTTGTATTCACACATATTTGTGTGCATATATATATACACATAAACATATCCATATATGCCTACAAAATTTACATAAACATTTGTGCTTATATGGATATGTCTAATCACAGGTATATATGCATAGATATGTGTGTGTATACACACCGATATAAAAACACACATTTCAAGAAGCAGTCTTCTGCTAGCTTTTTAAGGTCATTAAAATTTAGTGCTTAATAAAATTGACGTGACCAAGTCCTACTGCCCCCCCAAATCCTTTCTATATACCTCATCACAAAAGTAATATATTGCATGGGGCATTGACTCTATTCTTCTGCCTTAGAAGAAGACTTGAAATGGTTGCAGTAATCAGTCATGGTAAGGCATCATCAAGGTTAGAACTAGATGAGTGAGCAGCGAGATTCTCTCTAGTCTGGATCTCTGCTTCTATGCGTAAGAAACTTAGGCCAAGAGAAGTTCACTGGCTGGACAAAAGAGCAGGAGGTGGAATTACATTTAGAATTCAGAGCATCTGTCTTTCAAATGAGTCCTCCTCCTACCTCACCATGCCTTTTACATCAGAAATAAATACTAGAAATCTGTCTAATGCAGACTCACTGGGGAGAAGTCCAAGCTGAACTAGTGGAATATGTAGGCCCTATATAACTTAAAGGAATTCATACTTGCTTCTGGCAAATTCATTTAGGAATTCAAATTCAGCTAAATAAAATAATTTCCTATTTTACAGAAGGGCTAAACACAAGCTACGTACATATTAGTATGGATTCTATTATATATTCACAGTCCCAAATAAATGAGATTTTCTTCTGGAGGGACTAAGAAGTCTTACATGGCTCTGTTGCCACTAGCATCCATAACACAGGGGGGCAGGAAGACATTCATGGAACATTTTTTCCCCCTGCCTTCTTTGTTTTTAAATGGATGGCAACACGTTTCACAGCAGCATCTCCAGACAGAAGGTGACAAATTCCCATTTATTTCACATCAGTGGCACTGTGCCAAACGGTGTACTAAGCCTGAGCTTGGTGCTCCTGGGGCACGGGAGCTTTATTCCTACGGTAACGTGGACTCCCATAAAAACAACAATCCCATCGCCAGTCGCTCTGTCAGGAGTATTGGCAGGCTGATGAAGACTTATCTGATTTCACTAAAGCGATTAGTCCGAAACTCTGATCTGTAAATCTGGGCGGGAACCACACGAGGGGGACCGATGCCTGCCGGAAGCCATGGTTTTTGTACATTCTCCAGAACAAAGGCCATGGCAAAACACTGGATTGGACATCGAGCCTAGAAACGAAGGGAAGGATGGAGAGGCCTTTCCTTGAGCTCTTGCAGGGCCTCAGGCATTCTGTTCCACTGTTCTGTACTTGAAACAGTGAAATGGCTTTATCTTTTTTTTTCTTTTTCTATCAGTTGGGGGTGTGTGTATGTGTGTGTGTGTGTGTGTGTGTGTGTGTCTACAGTGAAAAACACTTTTGTTATTGTTGTTTTTCCCTATGTAAAAAGAGGATAATATGACATCTGCTATTAAGGGATATTTTTTCAAGATCCCAATGGAATATGTTGTGACTGGAAAATTTCTAGAAACTTGAAGGCACGAATAAGAATAAGTATAGGAGAATTATTAAGGATTTTATAGAAAATGGTTTTTAAAAATCTCCTTAGAACAGAGATTTATAACTGTCAGAGGTAAGTTTAGTTAGGCATAAGGTATAGTGACTGTTCAAGAATAACGTGGGAGAGTTTTGGGGAGGGTTGGAAATATTCTTTATCCTGACTGTGGTGGTGGTTACACAAACTGATACATGTGCAAAATTCATAGAACTGTACACCAAAAGAAAAAAATCTCAATTTGACTGTATGATGATTTAAAAAATAAAATTTAAAACATTCCAATACAAGGTTGTCAACTCAAAGCCAATGGTATGTTAGTAAATGTCTCACAAAAATACCATTTTTTAATATTCTTAACTAACTATTGACACCTAATTCATGATAAAAAAGAAGTATCTTCATTTCTGACACAGGATAAAATTACCAACTTTACATATATTTCTTTTTTTTTTCCTGGCATCTGAAATAACCCATGACTATTCCATTGCCTGTGCCTCTGTGCTGTTTAGAAAATCAGAGAAAAAGAAGGCCTTTAAGGACTCAGGGTAGCAGGTAAATGTCCTTCCTGCCCCCTCCGGTGGGTCAAATGTTGTGACTTTGGTTGGTTCTTATCCTTGTCTTTTTCCATTCATCAGTCATTAATTCTCCTATTGATTTTTTTTTTTTAACAAAGGTCAAGCACATGTTTGTAGGTGACACCAATTGCTTCAGAGAGTTTGTCCTTTCTTCTTACTGCTCTGACTCAAACCCCCTGTGGCATTTTCTCCTGCATGGATAGTGATAGATGGAGTTAGGAGTGACACAGAAATGAACTCAGAAGTCGGTTTATAGCACTGCCGGGGACCATCTGTTAATGTAAATGTTTAAGGTAAAATGCATTAAGGCCTAAGAGCTGACGAGACATTTTATTTGCATCCTGCCTTTGGGACTATGCCTGGGACCCTGCCTGCCTTTACCCTTTTATCTGCTCCTATTCACTCGCTGTGAGGGAACCCTAAACGCATTTGAAATGTACTTGTTGAAATCTGGATTAAGCAATAAAAAGCAGGAGTTATGTGGGCTTTTCTTGGGAGTTTCAAAGTATTTAAATTAAACACATTTATATGGCTACTTATCATTTGAGATTACCTACTGTTATGTGGTTGTGTTGATGAAATGTGCTGTCTTCAGTATTGAAATATTAAGCACTATCTTTTAGGGGTCTCAATGTCAATCAAGATAAAAATAACTTATGAAATGAATGAACTGGTATAAAAATCACTAGTGAAGCTATTTGAATGATATTGTAATTTTCTGGTGATCTAATAATACAACAGAGATGTTTGAATGCACCCATTTTATTTTTAACCCTTTAAGGTATCTTATCAGAGAAGAAATTCAAGTAACATAGCTTTACTCTTCATAGGAAAATGGTCTTCTTCGGAAGGACAAGTAAAGCTCAGCTACTTGGTGTAAATCAAAACTAGTTATTTCCATCGCCTACCTATTAATGTAGTGGCCTGGGATTATAGAATGTGTTTCATGTACTATACCAGTTCTGCCTAGTGTAGAAGCACAGAAAAGGAGGGAACAATGAGGAGAATCCGAGGGAGAAAGTAAGTGAGGGAGAGGGAAAAGTAATCTGAGTGCAAGATTATTTAAATAAATGAGTAAGGCATTTTTCTGGGTCGGATTTATATTGGACTCTATTTTTTATATTGGAGTTTTATTTTTTTCCTAGAAACCCCTGAGTATGGTGAGTTCAAATGATTAGAAAATTTGAATGGTTTACTTCCAGGTGTGTAAAACTACCTGTTCAGCTGTAATAATTCTGAATGATCTTGCCTTCTCAAGCTTGTCCTTTGAGCTCAGCAAAAAGTCCCATTTTCTCACCTCCCTTTTGAACTGGGGTTGATGGATGCATAATTAAGTTTGCTATGGAGCAGTGGTAAGAGCTGCCGAGTCCGTAATTTCTTTTATGGTGTATGCCTCCCGCTCTTCTCTCTCTCGCTCTCTCTCTCTCATAAAAAGACCCTTGTATGATTCTTACACAGTAAACAGTTGGTAGCTTAGTATTAGAGGAAGGGAGTTTGTGTTAGGGTGATAGAAAATAGGATATAAGGTATGCAGAACTTGGAGATGCAAGGAAAAGATCCAGAGAGAAGCCAAATAAAATAACAGCTTCTTAGACTGGGTGAAATTCTACAGGTCACTTAGCCTGTCCGCCTTATTGCACTGAATAGGAAACTGTGCACTCTGGAGCCAAAGTGATTTTCTCACGGTCATGCATCTGGTCAGGGGTAGAGGCAGGAAGGAAGCACAAGTCTTTCCATCCCCATACCGTTGTCCTCTCCACAAGCCATCCACTCTCTGTATAACTTGGGATCTTATGCCTCTTCATAATCACTTGAGAAGTGGCTTTTAACTTTCCGTTCTGTCTATGCTAGGAACTGTATGCCTTGGAGAGTTAAAAGAATAACACAGAGTATTGGCCACCCTGGGATTGTTTCTCCCATTTTAAATGATAGGTGCATTCTACAGAGATATAAATTTGCATGGGAAACATGGAAAGTTCTCTGCTACTCAGTGGACCACTTGGCATTTGATCTGATGGAAATTGCAGAATAATCACACATTCCTGAGTTTTAATGTCAGCATTTAATGAAAAGTGTGCTAATTTGAAGGCTTCTCCTCAACTTTCAAGGATCCATAGGGGTAATTTATATTTACTACTGTTTAAATTTGTTTTTCTAATCCAATTAAATTTTAACTATAAAATGAAAAATATTGAAATGATTTTGGACTTTTGTGTAGAAAGTCTGATACTCCGTCTGAAACTCTCCAAAATGAGAGGTATCCCCCATGGAGAAGATCAGGTATTTGGTGAGCCACAGGCTGAGGTCTTCCTTACAGCCTGTGAGTGCGGAGAGCCTTGTAAAAATTTGAATGGTAATTGGGAAAAGAGATGGATCTTAGTTATATAAATTGGCTATACAATTTCACATGAGGAAGAGTTCACACACCTTCCCCAAACACATTAATACTCTAGAAGGGGATGGACTTACTTATAACAACCTGGTAAATATGTCTGTATGAGCAAAGCACTGTGGGGACCCAGAGCCAAAAGTGCTAGCTGCAGGTAGGGAAAGCTTCACAGTGATGTTGACAAGTAGGTAGAGTCTTCAAGAATGCAGATTTCCTGGTATAGAATAAGGAGAAGAGCATTCTGGGGAGAAGAGTGAAGGGGGAAATGTGTATCTCCACATGTGTTCGGGGAGGCCTAACCCAGAACAGAGGCCTAACCCAGAGCTGTCATTTAAGCCAATAACACTGATTTCACATCTTTACCACATTCTTTTGAAGAAGCCTGTCCACACTTCACTGAAAAAGAATATCAGGCAGTCACTGCTATCTTAACTAAAAATCTTATTTTTGGAAACTTCCTGGAAGGGTCTTTTGGAAAGAAGATAAGAAGATGCTTCCAGTTGCAGTTGGGAAGAATGTGAGCTGCTAGTTTGTCCCTGTGTTTGAGAAATAACAGCTAACCATTCCCTGGTTAAAGCAACACCAATATTCAAGTGAGTTGGAGCAATTTTGGAGTCGTTGGCAGTTGCCCAAGGCTAACTGCACTTGAAATGAGATGGCAGATTTCCTTGGGAACAAAGCTAAGTTTTCCTTTGTTATACGGAGGGAAAATGCATCTGATAGGTCAGAGAGGAGAGGCGAGGCTAGATACCTATAAGCCTGTGTCAAAGTCTGTTGTAATATTTCAGATAAATTACTTTAACCAACTGTACTTTGAAGTGTCTCAGCTTCCACTTAATAAGAAATACTGCCAGAGGCTCTCTCATTCTGCTCACCCTCGTATCCTTCTCCCTGAAGATCAGCATAACTTAAGGTGAACTGAAGGCCCAGGTGAAATGGGAACCCTGTACTACCTCCTGTTAAAGGTGCTAAATGACTGTGCCCTGTCTGCCTCAACCTCCCCCACTCAGCAACATCATTCCAAATTCAGTTGAGGTGCGGAATCACGAGAGCGAACTAAGGTTTGAACAACTTTAGGGTCATGCCTCTCTCCTGAAGTTTTAATATATTCATGTGTATGTGTATAATATGTTCTTGAATATTTTATTATACTACAAATAGTGATACTCTTTTTGAAGAAAACACATTTCTTGGATTTTCCCTATGACCTGGGCTTCAGTTAAGTGGTCTGTTAATAGTTTTTCAGATGTAGCATCTATGGAGAGGAACAATTAAGTTGGAATATATTCTAAGTTTATATAGAAAAGAGGATAAGTAGTCACTTAAATGCAAGGAAATGTTTTGTGCTGCATTGGCTTTCATATTTTGTGATTTTCCTTTGTCATGTTAGCTCTTTTTTTTTTTTTAATGTCATGTTGAAAATGTGCCTTCTCAGTAAAGGCTGAATATTTAGAAATAAGGCAACACCAGTGAATATTTTGACAAGCTTAGAAACATTTTCAAAAAATAACTCTTGTGCACAGCAAGATGTTACTAAAATCAGACTTTTTCCCCCATGGAGATGACGGCCAAAGAACATTCCATTCACACCCTCAGACTCGTGCAGAGAGCAGCCAGGATCTCCTGCACATTTTAGCTCCACTCAGGGCACTTGAAAGGAGCACAGAAGACTCCTTGGAAAGAGTCTCTTCACCTCATCACACCTCTTGGCCTGTTTCAAGAGCACTTATGTGACCTGAATTAAGATAGTAACTTTTCACTTCTCAATTTGAGGCATAAGTCAAGTGGGGATTTTGCATTATCTGTGTTTTTGAAATAATCACAAAAATTGTATCCAAGTATTTCTTTGAGCCAAGCCTTTGAACTAACACATTTTGGATTGCCGTAATGATGAAACCACCCTCTTTTTGATATCCCAAAGAGTATCGAGGCATGCTGTCAGTTTTATGGAGGACTGACTACACTATAACTTCAGAAACACTCTCTCTTTTACATAATAAGAAATTTTGGCTAAGGACTTAAATCTCTCCCAGTTCTAGATTGGATAGAATAATACTCATTGCCTTATGCAGAAAAGCTAGTTTTAGACTTCTGACTAAATGCTTCCCAGTTAATATAGTACAGTGATTATGAGGGTCTCTGAATATTCACCTCTGGACGTGTAGCATTAGATGAAGGTGGCAAGGCATTTAGAAATTCTTACTTTCCCTTTCAGAGAAAAGGATAGCTCTGGCTTCCAGGTACAAGGACTCTTGTGTTAGACAAGTTCCTTTTGCTCATGGAATCACAGTCTTGCAATGACATTCAACTTCTGGGTTTTGGCTTTTTTCTCTCCCTCACCTTTCTCCTTTACTCTTCACTCTCCTTACTCCTTTACCCTTCACTCTCCTTGCTCCTTTACTCTTCACTCCCCTTAGTTGACCCATCAAGTTACCAGGACACCAGGCATCTTCTTTCATCCCACCCTACTTGCCTTTCCTAATTGTCCCATTCTCCCTGCCAACTTGTACTGCCATGGTCTCATATCTGGCAGACCCCCAGGCCCAGTGTCCTTTTGCTCCCTGTCGTCTCTTCTTGTCATTACAGCTGCTATTCAAAAATCATCTTTCCCAGCCTTCCACCAGCTGTCAACAGGGGACTCTTTAGGATGTATCCACCACACTACGTACCACTTAGTAGGGATTCGCGGAATATGCAGGTTACAGAAGTAAACCTGTAGCATTGCCTAATTATATAGCACATCATATTAGTGGGAAGCCTATCACAGAATTTGACTGATTATTTCAAATGTAATATTCAAAGCCCGGAATTTTTAGCAGAGACATACAACCCAAGAATAAAGAAAACAAAGGACTGAGAAGGGAAAAAAACAAGAGTGCACAAGCCATGTGGACAAAAAACCGCACAGCACCCACAAGGAGGCCCCTGTGTTACTAAAGTTTGTCCCCAGATTTCGTTCCAGTAGGAAACAGTTCCATCTCAGGAAAGAGAGCAGCCCAAAGCCGGCAGAATGAGATAGGCACGCTCCCTCACCCATAACGAAATCCTGTCTGGATTGGGGTCACTTTTGTGTTTAGCTGTGCTACACGGTATAGAGACACCTAGCTTATCGCCTGGTCCATAGCTGCTATTTGAAAAATCCAGACCTTGAAAGAGGCTGAAGAAAACTATGTGCACATTGCATGAGGCCTTGAATGTTAGGAGAAGAGATTTGCATTACTAGGTAGTGGGAAGCTCCCTCCATATTCCTTCAATATCATTTTTTCACCTGCACATAAAATGCAAGAAATACTAATAGTAGGATTTTATGACAGAAATGTAAGTTGCATCTGGCTTGTGTTCAGCCTCTGAATCCCCAGGAGGTTTTTCACACCCTCTCCCTCCTCTGCTTTCCAGCTGATTTGACAGAAGGACAGAAGGATTAAGAAATCAAGTAGCTTATCTGAGAGGTTCCCCACAGGGCACTTGGTCCCAGGTGTTCCTGCTTGTAGCTTATATAATCAAGAATGTTCTGTGTGCTGAGGGTATTACTATAAAGGTGATTGTTTGAGTCAGTGGGTGATGGTGTCAAAGCAATTACAGCGGATGTGTGATCTTAAAGGCCTGGCTAGTGCCCCAGGAGAACCAGATCTGGGGCTTCTTCCCATCCTCTGCAAATTGCACTTTCTGAAGTGAAGTGGCACCACTTACCGAAGGGGGACAAAAGTGAATGATTGAGGGGGGTCGGGACAGTGTGTTCCTCTAGTGCTTTGGCGGGTGGTGGGGGGGATCACTCCAAGTTAATCTTTGCTAATGTGTCCCTTTTATATTGGGGGTGGGGGGGTTCTTTGTTCACTTAAAATGAAACTAAACCAAAACTGAGACTTGAACATGGTTTGCTCTGATAACCTTAACAGAAAAAGTCACAATTAATTTTTAAAAGGAAATGAAAAGGACGATAAATGACCTGTATTTCTTTTCATTTAATTTTTTTCGATCTTAAGGTAATTTATAACAGATAATTCTACATGAAACTTGAGGTGAAGTTAAAGCTATGAAAGGTTAATGGTTCATGTCCCAACTGTGGCCACCAGTCCTATGGGATGTAGGGAATCCATTTGAAACTGGATCTCAGTTGAATGGTAGGACAAAAGACTATCTCTATAGAGAGATTAGAGAACCTTCTTTCCTTTCCTTTCCTTTCCTTTCCTTTCCTTTCCTTTCCTTTCCTTTCCTTTCCTTTCCTTTCCTTTCCTTTTCCTTTCCTTTTTCTTTTCTTTTTCTTTTCTTTTCTTTGTTTCTTTTCTTTTCTCTTTAAATTATACAATTAATATATGCTATTGAAAAATATTTCAAATTATACCAAAGAATGTCAAGAAAAAGAAGTCCCCCTGGCCATCTCCAACCCTACTCTTCCTTAAGTGGGAGTCACTGTTAACATTTCACTGTATGGACAATCACTCTAACTTCACAAGTAAAACATGCACACATACATCACACAGATATCTATCCAAAAAGGTCATTTAGTTGCCATGAATGGGACCATCCATGTTCTGGGCCCTTCTCTCTGTGAGCATGTAGAGAAATATATAGAGTCCATTTAAATTCAAAGTGAAGTAAATCGGAAGGTTTGCGGGAGCTGCCTCCTGAATGTGTACTTCTAGGTTGGAGTGGACAAGACTGAAAATGAGCCAGCCATTTCAACCACAGGGCGGTGAGTTGTTCTGTAGTTAAATGAGCCTCTTGAAGGAGCCAGCACAGCAACCTCCCACCATGCTCCATTGTTCTTAAAGAGCTTGCACAGGGGCAGACACCCGGGGCTCCTTCCTTCCCAGTTTTAAAGGATAAAAAAAAGTTTTCCCCAAAGGCCCTGCCTGAGGCTGTCCTGACTCTGCTGCCATCTAAGCTGTCTATAGCTGTTGAAGCTTGGCTCTGCAGGGCCTGGGCCGGGGAAAGGGAGGGTTGAAGATTGTGATGTGCCTAGAGAACTGGAATGTGTCTTCTAGATTCACTCATTCACACATTTATATATTTATACTCAAATTTACCATATGGCAGACACTGAGCATAGTGCTAGAGAGGGAAATGTGAACAAACATGGTCCATTCATTCCCAGAGGGCATTACAGATCAGTGAGGGATACCAACGAGGAAACTGGACACTATGAGAAAGGGTGAGTCATGCATTGACCAGTGCAGTACAGAAGCTCCTAGGTGAACTCGAGGGCGTGAGAGGCTTCCTGGATAAGACACCTAATCCAAACACTGAAGAGCAATGAGAACTCAGCTGGGTGAACAGGGGTGTGGAGAACAGGAGTGTTGGATAAGAAGTTGGTCACGGGTCAAAGGTCCAAGAGAACCTGGATAGGGGCTGGCAGGTTGGGTCACGTGTTACCTGAGACAGGGAAGCAAGGCAAATCTCTTGAGCCTTCACGGTGTCCTAAAGGAATTTGACCTCTATTCTAAGAGTCATGAAGAATAACTGAAGAATTTGAAGAGGCACAGTGTCCAACTTTACAAGGTTTATGATATCAAGAACAGGAGGAAAGGGGTGGACAGACCATTATAACACTTATTGCAGATGTTGGGGTAAGAGAAGGTGGTGGCTTGAATTAGGGAAGTGGCTGTGGGCCTGGAAAGATGTGCAGAGTTGGCGGAGGCATTTCTGGTGTCCCGTGAGCAAGTCTGCAATTGCGTGAGCACCAGCTGAGTTTGGCAACTTGGAGAAACTGCATAAACCACAGGCAAAGCAGTTAACTCTGACATTGCGAAGCTGAATGTGTATGGTGCAGAGGTTAGATAAATATCTGTCTCTGGGGCTATATATATGGGTGCATTTTTTTATTTTGTTTTGTTTTCAAGAGATAATTGCACCCGAGGCTGGAGCTTGCTCACCCTATCTTTTGGACTCAGAGTACAGTGCCTGGTCTATTTTCTACATGACTGGGCTTTACTTCAGGACTGACGAGTCATATATCATTCTGATTGATTTTTTTTTTCTTTTTATTTCCCCCTGCCTTCATAAAGCAGGAGGGGTGAAATAGAGATTGTGATGAGACAACATCAGGACAACTCAACCCAAATATACAATTATCAGGAGCCCCCCAAGCCTAGCTTTGTTGTCCTCTTCTTGTCTTGTTACTCGGGGCCAGGAGAGAGAAGTAGAGGGTTGTACGAGGTCAGGCAGCAGGTAAGAGACGGGGAAAATAGATAAGCAGCCTGGGCTTGGAACGCCCTGGCCTCTGCCGGAGGGGAGTGTTATGAAGGGGGCATAGCAGAGATATGCAATGATAAAGCCAGTTTCCTGAGCAGTGGGGTCTGGCTCAGCCCTAAATTGCCCACCAAAGTTTTCCTTGCCCCCAAATTCTTGCGTTTGCTTTCAGCTATGTCTTCCATTTTAGCTTTCTTTCTTCTTAGTGCCAGCAATGCCAAAGGCAAAGACTCCAATGCTTAAGCATCCCTTTTTATTAAACAGGAAGATGTAGAATGAAAATGTGTGTGTATGTGTACTCATGAAAAAAAATTCTTTGAAAGGATAAGAGGATTTCAGAAAGTGATGGGATTGTAACACAATGACATGCATACCACTTCTTCAGGAAGTTCCTTGATTCTGCAAAATTTTTATTCTCTTTTCAAACCTAGTACAACTCTGACTTTGGCCAATTCACTGATACAGTTCTAAGGGATTACAGTCTTTGGACAAAACAGTCATTCCAATACAGGGTGGGGAAAGACTAGATTTGAGTCATGAGTACACAAGACAGAGTTTATTCTTGTATTATTATTTATTAATTATTGTACAGTATTCTTTTTCACATGAACAAGTGTAAACCCACTTTCGCTCCACCCTATATATGTGTGTTCATCACCCTCAAAAGAACATGTGCCTGTTAAGGTTTAAAGAATTCTGAAGTTTTTAAAAAATGATCATTAGTGCCCCTTAGAAAGCTATAGAGCTGCACACCTTGATGATCAGCTTTCTGTTGGACTACAACAAGCCTCACTGAGTATCCTCTGGTAATCAGATAACAAGGGGGAAATTAGTGGGCTAGAGTTCAAGGCAACAGAGAGGATTGTAGTCATAGAGACAGTTAAAAATGAGGTTTTTATTTTTAAAATTCTGACCCATACATTTTGGCTTCAAAAACATGGTTGTGTGGTGTATGTGGGGCGTGTGTGTGTGTGTGTGTGTAATAGGAAAAAATACCAATGCATCAAAGTGGACAGGTCATTTTGTTGAATGTAACCCAACTCCTGAGTGTTCAGAGATAGGAGCAGTCATAATTTTTGGCTGCCGTGCTTTATGCTAATGTGGCCGTCCTCTGTTGTATGCTTCTGCTGAGACAGCCACTTTACTCCTATTTAATTTTCCCTCTAATGGTGGTGGTAGGGTTCTGGGTAGCTACAGTCAGCTTTTACCAATTTAACTGGCTGCCACCACAGGCCATTATAAATTATTATTCTTATTTAGCACTTGAATCTACAATTTATTTCTTTTCCTCATGTTCTGTAAAATATAGTTATAGACTTAGGTCTAAGTTAGCTATGCTTCTTTGTTCTTATAAATCCAAATGTGTCACTGGCAATAAGCTAAACTTTTTTGATGCTAAACATTTGGAACCCCCTGCAAGACAGACTGGTAGGTTATCAAGGAGTTTCGCTCACTTATGCCTGCAGGCATGCGTTTCTGCATTCATTCATCCACGCCTGATGTAGATCTTTACTGAGCACCCGCTTACACTAGACAGTGTTCTAGGCATTGGAGGTTAGGAAGGAGAGACAGTATCTAGAATGTCTAGAAAATACTAGTCAGATGTGAGGAAAAACACCTTCTTCCTACTGATAGTCTCAGTGCAGTTTTTCTCCCCAATTATCTACATAGCTCCATGGGAAAATTTTGTAGGTTTGTCAATTATTATTTTTAGTCTGCCTTCTGCATTTCACAAAGTAGTCTTAGCTTTCAGCGGGATGATATTTTAGTACTTTCTCCCTAGCGTCTTAGGAAAATATTTCCTTATTTTTTACTGAGTGTTTTAGGATGTGGAAATAACCACTGGAGAGCAATATGTGCAAATTTTGTAGAATTCCTATGCATCTGGATAGGCAAAGGCTGCATCCTTTTCTGGATTCAAGAGTCTAGATATTTTTCAAGTTTTCTTACCAACTATCCCAGTCTTATTCCCAGTTGGTTGATTGATTTTCTGTCTCTTTCTTAAGTGTGTGCTCTCTCTCTCTCTCTCTCATTCTCTCTCTGAGTGTGCTTGCAGGAAAGAGCCATTATAAGTTACTTATAATTAATATTCAGGGAATGGTTGTTCTTGTGACCTCTTACTTGAGTTCTACTTCTGATGACCATGTGACTTCAGAGACTTCTCTGAACCATTTCTCTGCTACTTACCTGTAGAATTACGCACTGCCTCCTGTGAAGACTGAGATAATATGTGAAGAAAAAGGCAGTAACGCCATATCATCCATCTTGCCCATGCTTGGTTCTCACCAGCCTTCTCTCTGAATCAAGGCCTGGATCCTTTCTGCCTACCTGAACTCCTGCTGCCAGGCTTCCATTCTGCTGCCCACACTCTGCCCTTCAGTGGGTCTGGATGCTTCTTTCCTGCTTGAGCCTGTCACTCAAGCATTCTATTTGGCTTCTCATTCCTGGCATGTCTAAAATTTCCCCTGGTAAGTCCTGATCTCTCATGTTGACCCTGTTTTACCACAGACAAATCCAGGTCTGAGAGTAAGTCAGTGTGCTTCTGAGAAATTTGGCTTTTGAGATAATTTTGATTATATAGTGATGAGAAGCACAGCTTTATGTCAACCTTTTAAATGTTTAGCCAAGGTGGCCACCAGTCAAAATGACCTTTTTTACCTTTTGCCGTGAAGCCTGGAATGTCTTCAATATAGACTCATTCTTTGGCTCTTCAAAGGTTTCTAGACTTTTCTTCTAACCCTAAAATCCTCCTGGTTGGCACTTGAAATCATAATCAGAAATGGAGCATAGTCTAAGGTTGGGAAGCAGAGGAAATGGGAGGAGAGAGAGCATCAGAAGCAATTTTATTCATGCATTGCAGTTCTACCTAGGACTAACCTTCTGTAACCTGAAGAGTTTTGCTGCCACCAATATCGAGAAAAGCCATGGCTATATGTGGCTTGGTAAGAGGAAGGGTAATAGTCATTTTCTGCCTGCTGCCCACGGGTGAGCATGTCAACCTAGTGCCTTGGCAGCATCATCGGGTGAAAATTAGGGAATGAATTTCCTTGGAGCTTTAGAAAAGGACTTTCGACCCTGTAGGCTGGATTGATGAGTCCACAAGGAGGAGGGCAAAGCATGACTTTTGAGTAATTTGTGGCTGAGCTATGCGAATGTGTGGCTCTGGTCCATCTGTCCTTCCTCTTATTCTCTATACTGTATTGAACGGAGGCACCTGGGATGAATAACTCCCTCATCAATTACTTCAATATACCCCTTCTCACTTTAGAAGAGGAAGCTTGTGTATATTTGTCCATGTGCATGTAGTGTCCCCCTGCTACTTAATGCAGCAAGTACCATGGTGCTAATACATGGGATTCTCACAGTGTGTGCAGCATGTCAGAAGTGCTGTACAAGATCCCAGTAGCTGGCTGCAAAGCCTGCCCTGGAGATCAAATAAAGGGGAGACACACACGTTCTTAACAAGTGCTCAGCAGGTTGTTTGGGTTACACTGCTCTCCTACAGCTGCCTCTCAGAAAAGGAACCCTCTGCAAAGTGCGTATGAATTCCTCATACTTTTTGAGAACACTTCTGAGCCTCTATCTCATCTCACATTGCAGAGCAAACTGGAATAATGAGCCCCTGGCAAAGTCACCCAGGAAGAGGGCAACCCAGAATGCTCACTTTATCTGGATGTAAAATGCTTTATTATTGCTGAATTAAATCATCCCAGCCATCCCACCCTGGATGCGTCCTGTCCTAGCTAATCTCCGATTTGCTAAAACAATGTCAATGAAGCTCATTTGTTTAATGAACATATATCCCCCTATTTTGAACTTTTACCCCAACTCCCTAAGAAGTACGTTCATTATTGCATATGCTCTTAAAAACGGTTTACTTTGCAGTCCCACTTTGTGTGCAGCCTTATTGCATTTTCTTCTCTAATGAGTAGAGAAATGCTCCCTCCCTTGGCAGCAGGGTAAGTATTTTCTTTGTCTGCATTGGGTGGTTTCTTAGGGAAGCAGCTCCTGGCATCACCCTGGCTTGGGGTGTGCTGTCTGCCTTCCCACACGTTCTCACCCCACCGCACTTTTCTTGTAATGTTGTTGAGTCTGGCTAATTTGGATGTGTTCTCTAATTTAAGTTGCTCTCTTCAACTCAAGTTGAGGATGCCTGATACTTCTGCTCACAGAGCTGAGTGTAAGAGCTCAGAGGAATGCTCCTCACGGAGATTCCTGGATGCCAGGGCGCGGTCTGCATTGGGAGGCACATCTGAGTCCTTTTGGCGGCAAGTAACTGGGGTTTCTAAACCCTTGAAGGCAAGATGACTGTTGCAGCTCCAAACATCTGGACAATTTGACATTCAAAGACTAGAAGGGAGAATAGATTTCTCTCAAATATGTCATTTTTTTGTAAGAGAAAACTTTGTCCAAAAACCTTACCCTTCCCCCAACTTGCAGAGGAGTTCCCCTTACATCTCATTAGTCACAATTGGGCACATGGTCACTCCTAAATCAATCACCAGCAAGGGAGAGTGGGATTTCCATGATTAGTCTAGCCCGGTCACGATGCATCTCCTGGGGCTGAGCCCATCTTCCTGAGCACAGTGTTACCTAATTCCCAAGCAAAACCAAACTGTAGTTAACAGGTAGAGGAAAACAGACATGGAGTAGGCAATTGCAAAATAGTTTTTGCCACAGGAAAAATCATGAGTGCATTTCTAGGTACCTTGCATGTCATTTGCAAGCATCTGAACAGAATTTTCTCCTTAGTCTGAGACAGTCTCAAAGTAACCATGGAATTTCACTGTGAGATTCCATCCTGGAGCCCAGTTCTCTCACTAAGCACAGAGGGAAAGGCATGGGAGAATGCAGTAGGTTTCTGGGGGAAAGCAGACAGAGAGGGATGTCCACAAAGAGCATCTTATCTGTAGGGTAGCCGTATAATTTATAATTTAAATCAGGATATGTTTAGGAGTTAAAGGTGGTGCTAGTAATAATTCCACCATGCCAACAGGTATAAATTATCCTAGGTAAGCCAAAATGTATGTTAAAGTCAGGTTAATATGAGAACCTATTTTTAAAATGTATGAGCAGCTAAAGTTAATTTTTAAAGTTTTCTTAGATGGAAAGAAAAACACCACATTTACTTAAAATTATAGAAAATTCCAAATTTATATGAAAACTAGTTTTTTTTAACCTTTAATTTGGTTTAAAATTCAAGTCTTATGAAACATGAGAAAGTAACTTATTTTTAAAAATCTCTCAGACCATGTAGAACTTCTAGAATGAATTTTGAAAAAATAGCTGATATGAAATCAAAATATTGCCTGTGAGTTTTTTTTTCCTGTAAAACTAGGAATATTTATCTTTTATTTCATCCCATGTCTGTGCCAAACCTTTCTCTAATTTCTTCTAACTTGCCAAGGCTTAGCTATCACTGCCATTTTTGTTCTAATGATCTTTTTGATCTTGGCTGCTGATGGAAGCCTGAGAAACAACTTTGTGCGAGGGAATATAACCAAAACAGAGGAAGAATAATCTTCTGCAGGCAAAACGTGTTCAAGCATGAATGAAACATGAGAATGGTTATGCTAGGGGAAGGGAGAAACTGATGGCTGTGCCCTCCAAGAGAACATCCCGGAGTATTCTCATTCCCATATGTAGTTTAATTTTGTATTTTGTTCCTACGCTCACTGAATGTTCCTTCTCTGTCAATCACAATAACAGAGAGACTTTTCACTGACACAGACCACTGAATTTGTTTTAGTGACTGCAGCTGACAGTCTGTATCTGAAAGAATGAGAGGCACAAGGAGAAACCTAAGCACACTCACATCTGGGGCAGGTATTTGCAAAATTGAAATTTAAACTTGAGACGGAGACAATAAGAGCAGTTACTTTGAAATCCTCATCCTTCTTTTCCACGAAATTTCTGATAGATACTAATACAAATTTATTATGAATAATAAAGAAATGTATAATTTCCTACATTTGTAATCTTTAGTTGTTCTCTCAGGCTACTTAAGAATAAGATCCAGTTTTCTTTTTTTTTTTGTTTTTTTGTTTTTTTTGTTTTTTCCCTGCTTTTTTTTTTCAGTGTGCCTTTTATTTAATGATCTAAGAAATTGTGGTTGATACCATGATGCTGCTTTGATTCCTGGTTTATGAGTTGAGATCTTGGATCTTAGAAATGAGTAGTTAATAATGATCAGCTTTCTATCAAGAATATCACAGGAGCCTCATATTTCTGAGCAAACTTCTGTTGGCGTGTAAAGGGGCTGTTTTTGGTCTGAAAAGCTGCTAATCTGTAGGTTACATTCAGCCTAGGCTACCAGAAAGAATAGGTCTCCCCTGGGCCTGATGACAGTATTGTCATTTTGATGGCAAACAAGGCATGAAATATCCTGTCACAGAACTCAACACACCAAAATGAGGACAAGAAACCCCTCACCTTTGGTATAGTCAAAGGTCTCTGTTTTAAATCATGTCATGTGTCCAGTATCTGGATGCATTACCTACAGGTTATTTGTTGCTCCCAGGGACCATTATGTTTGGTCCAAAACTGCAGAGAAATAGTTGGAGCTGGTAGAGTCATGTGAATGTTGAAAAAACAGTTATTGCCACTGAAAACATCCTCAGTAGTTCATCGTTAATTACCTGCAGGATCTTTTACATTTGTTTCCTAAGGGCAGATAAGAAAGTGGGTACAGGGGAGGATTAATAGGCAGAAGACAACAGATCCAATTCCCTAAAATACATATGCTGGAAGAAGCAGCCGTTTCTTGATCTTCCTTACTCTTGACATACAGCCGACAGCCCAGTCAGCAGCTGTCCAGCAAAGTCAGGGAGAGAGTCAGGGTATCATTTTCATGGCCCCCCTCCTTCTAGTGGGTGCCACACTATAATAATTATGGGAAGAGTCTAAAGTTTAGCCACACTATTTATATGTTAGAATTAATACTTCTCTTTATTTCTCCTGTCCATCCTTACATCATCCCTTTTGAAGTGTCAGGAAACTCAAAGGTTTGGTTTTCTTATAGTGGGGTCGTGCTTCATTCTCTAGCTAGTGACAGCAGGGAAACTTGGGGATGAGAATAGTTCTTAGTTGATGGTGGAGTCATGGTTATTGTTGTCCTTTTGGCGCTGGGTGCTTTTGGCCGTGCCCTCCAGCTCACACTGTTGTTCCAGGTGTGTGCAGTGGTGTGTGGTCAGTACTTCTCCCACTGACCACCAGCCAGCTGCCAGTAAACACCTCCTCTCTCCTGGGCGCTGCCTGGAAGCAGAGTACTGGTCTCTGCCACCTGGATGCCTGTTGTGGGTTGAACTGAGTCCTCTAAAAAGATATGTTGAAGTCCTAAACCATGATACATATGACTGTGAACTTAGTAGTAGGGCTTTGGTATATGTGATTAAGACATAAGTTAACATGGGATCATACTGGAGTAGGGTGGTCCCTAATCCAATATGGCTGATACCGTTATAATACAAAAAGAAACAGAGAGACAGAAACACAGAGGAGAGAGTGCCACGAAAAGACAAACCACACACAGGAAAAACACCCTGTGACAACCAAGGCAGAGGTTGTAGTGTTACATCTAACAGCCAAGGGACACCAAGGATTTTCAGCGACACCACAAGCCAGGAGGGAGGCATGGGACAGATTTCGATATAGGACTTTCAGAGAGAACATGGCCCTGCTGATGCCTGGATTTCAGAATTCTGATCTCCAGAACTACCAGAAAATCAAGTTCTGTTGTTTTAAGCCATCCAGTTCATTATGGCAACCTTAGGAAAATAAAGTGCCCCTCCCTTCCCTTCGCTGGTGCTGATCCTTATGTTTCTCACCCCAAGTCCTTTGCTCTGTATCTCCCCTCTCCCAGCTGGGATTACTGAGTGTAATCCCACTCCATTGAACATTTCAAAATCCAAAGACAATCACTCTTCCTGAGGTTAGAGGATAAAAAAAATGCTAGTACAATTTAGTCTTTTTCTTGATATCTTACCCTGTTACACTTAACATTTTTAAGAGGCAAGTGTAGGGGGAAAAGATACAAACAGCAAGAGGATGTTAACAGCTCCCAAGATCAGTCCTCCTGGCCTCATGATTCTCTTCACTCTGCTATGTTTGTCACGTAAAATGTCTTACAACTTAGACTTGTCATTTTTTTTTTCAGCAAATGTTTACTGTGTACCTCCCATGTGCAAGGTAATGAGGAAAGATAGTCTTCAATGATCCAGAAATCCAGAGGGACATAAAGAATTACAAAAACATATTTATAAAGTATTATGGGAAGTCAGAGAAGGTGTAAATAATTTTTGTAAGGAATGGATGGTGGTCATAAAAGTCTTTACTTAAAAGGTCAGAACTTTACTTAAAGCTCTTCAAGCATGAGCAGGCTTTTGCCAGGCAGGTTAGGAAAGGACATCCTAGGACATGGAAATACTATGGGAAGTTACATGGTAAGTTTGAAAAAGAGGGAGGGAGTTTGCATGAGTTGATTATAGGATAGATGAAAGCAATCATAGCTGATGAGGAAAAAGTGCATTAAGGCCAGATTGGAAGAAATAGGGGAGACCTTATAATGGGCCAGGTCCTAGGCTAACTGTTTTTAATGTTATCACATCACATCTGAGAGGTAAGCAACTACCAGCATTATATAATGGATGAACCTGAAAACTAACAGATACAAGTAACTCGATCATCAATTCATATGGTAGGTGGCTTGACACCAGAGTTTAAGCCAGGCCAAATCCCAAGCCCCTGTTCTCACTACACTGTGTTGTAGGGAGAAATGGGGAGTGCTGAGGAGCTCTTAATAATTATGCAACCAGTGCAGAGGACGCACTGGGCACCCAGAGACTAGATGCAGCCTGGTTACAGCCACACAGGAAGGAGCTGATGCGAGGCTGAAAAAGAGGAGTCCCAGCGCAAAGAAGGGGACATAATTGCCCAAGTTTGATGATCAGTGTTTCAACTGATAGTTGAGGGGATTGAAAAGGAAGAGTATGGACTCTTGGGTTCCTTGCTTGGATAATGGTTTGAGGATGGTGCCAGTCCCCAAGGTGGGTCAGGGAGATGAACAACGTATTCTGGAAAGAAGATACATTTGTTTATACCACTTTGAGTTCTAAGTTCCTGGTGGTTGATGTCCAGCAGACAACTGTAAATTTTGGTCTGGAGTTCAGGAGGGAAGTCAGGTCCAGAGATCCATTTGTAATTCGTCAACATGGTAGTACAGCCACAGTGACCTTACTTGAAACATGTAAGTTATTTCTGTCCTTTCACTTCCTAAGTCATTTCAACAATTACATGGATTCTTAGGGAAAAAGACTTACATCCTTAACATGACTGGTGAGCTACTGTGATTTGGCTATGTCCAGGTCTCTAGCCTCATTCTGAGGTTCATTTTCCCTTAGGCTCAGGCTCTGTATTTCAGTTCTCAGAGATACCTGCAGAGCTCCTTTCCAATTCAGTTACCTCTGCTCAAAATGCACCACTCAACATACAGGCACACTGGTCCACAAATGTCTGTACACACCAGTACATGTATGCAAACACACATACAAACATGTGACCACATGCACACACATGCCACATGAGTGTGCATACATATACATAGATTTCATGTGTACACACTATGCATGCACATAGATGCCCCCTGTACGCACATGCCCACATATGCAGGTACTACACTCATGCATACCTTTCACCTAGCCATTCCACACATGCTCAGCTGAAACATCTTTTTATCAGGGAAGCCTTTCATGACATCACATTAGAACAGGTGTCGTTTTTCTTTTATGCCACAGCACTTATTGAGTTGTGTTGAATAATTTGTGTTCTAACATGTTCTCCATTCTGGGAAGCTCCATGGCAATAGAAGCAATCTACACATTTCTTTAGCCTCTATGCATACTACCTGGCATGAGTAGGAAATACAGCTGATATACTGTGGGTATACATGGATGGACTGGTAGATGGATGGATGGATAGGTGGATGGATGGATGGGTGGATGGATGGTTGAGAGTAGGGGTGTGGATGAGATGTACCAAGTGAACATATAGGGGAAAAATAGGCAGCACTCAGGATTATCCTCCTTGCTCCGTAATGAACTCCTAGCCCACTTACTCTCTTCTCCAGTAAGGATTACTGCTTTGGTAAACTTTGAAGTCTTCTTTTCTTTCAAACTTCTTGACCTTTAAGAAGATGCAGTTTTCCATTTATGGAAAAGACAAGAGGAAAACAAGGCAGCCCTTTTTATTAGTGTCTGAACTATCTCATTAATTGACACCAGTGTTGGAGTAATCGACTTCTCATTAAAACTTCTCATTAGAATGTTATTTTTCCCTTTTACCTTCTGGCATGGAATTCAGAACATTTAACTTATTATCACTTTCCTATTTATCACTTAAAGGAATTCCACCTTCCCCCTAGTTATCATCCCCTAATATTTTTCGGTTTTGTAAAATCTTTAATCTTATGGTAGGATTTTATTTTTTTTCTTGGGAAGCCTTTAGCAATTGATCCATCCAGCATTTCAAAGCCATGTTTTGGGGAAATGAGGTATTCTTTCATTAAGATTTTATTTGCCAGCATTTATTCATTGCATAGAACACTTCAATAGTTTTCATGTTATTTTATGGCTAGGACCAGTGGCCTATTTATCTAGAATATATTGAGACTAAGATAGTGGTTCAGTTCTTGTTTAAGGAATACGTTTTTGCCTGGGGTCATAGGCTGCTTTTATTTAATCCCAGGCAACCTTACTTTTCAGGTATGTGCTTTTAATTGTATGGAAAGCTGGATTAAATGATCATGGCACAGATATGCTACCACCACAGAAAATAATCCACAGGTCAGTAGCATCACTTTCATTTGTGAACACCATCTGAAGTCTTGTTTACAAGCATTATCTGTATAAACTACCTCCAGCCAAAGAAAGAACTTGTTAAATCACAGGTGGGTTGTCTGCCTTTCTGTAAAAATATCGTGTAGAAGGCTTTCTAAACAATAGAATAGGTTGTTTCAAGATGAATTCCTGTAACTTTTTCATTGTTTTATATGTGATATCTGTGTTAAAGAAAGTACTTTAAAGCAATATTTATCCCTGGCATGAGAATGGCCGTCTATTCATACCGCACAAAAGTCCCCCAGTGCACACTGATACATTCCTCTTGGAGCTTTAGAGTGTTCGTTTCCTTCTCCTGGTTCCTGAATTCCACACAGTCGATAAACTTGTTTCAGAATGGGCTTCTTTGGTTTCCGTCCTCTTCCCAAGTACTTCCCCATGCCTTCTCAGCCCCAAATTTAGGCAGGGTTGGGCAAACATAACCTTCTCTCAAGTACAGAAAAAAAGAGAAGATTGCTAAAGCGTTAAAAGTTCTTAAAGAGTTAACAAAAAAGACCATCAGAGAAGCATAGGAGGAACATAAGTTTTCAATCATAGGTGGTACCAGAGAAAATATCAAAAGCCAGGGGCCAGGTCCACAATGGGAGGATAAGGGATTTAAAATAAGTATCCCCCTGATGATAATGTCCAGCTGCCACTGCCTCCTCTTCCTCCTCGGCCTCCAACCCCCGCTTCCCCTTCCCTCTCCCCTTCCTCCCCTTCCTTCTCGTCCTCCTCCTCCTCCTCCTCCTTCTTTTTCTATTATTATTATTATATATATTTTGCCTTTTCTCTTTCTAGCCTACTGGGGTTTTAGGCAAGGGTCAGTTTTGTCTTTATCATCACTACATACCCAGTAAATAGCACATAGTAGGTATAATAAATATTTTCAAGCAGACCGCTCTCTGTATAGTTTTAATCATTTTGAATTAGCCTTTCCGTTTTCTGCTCTGCAGCCTCCTTTCTTCTCCTTCAGTACAGCACCATAGACCTTCAATTTCTGTGGCCTCAAGGCTAGGACATTTTAGGTCTGTTATTTCTACATGGGCACCAGAGAATGCTATGATGTCATAATTATAATCATCCAACCCAGGGGCCACGGACAACTGCAGCTAGTGGGGTGAGGAGAGATGAAATGGGTTGAAACCTTTAAGAGCTGGAACCTGTTTGGAGAGTGTAGATATCTGGGGAGTATTTCTTCCTTTCAATGGAATGAAAGAGGATAAGCCAGAAGAACTGCTTATGTGGAAGTCCAGATTCTACAAATATGCTTTCTCTCTATCTTTTTTTTTTTCCTTTTTGGATACCTATAGGAAGATACCAGACAGGAATTTTGCATTTCTAAGAAAGAAAAAAGTTCAGCACATGAGAAAAAAGTAAAATGTACTAAAAAACCTGAGTAAAAAAGAAAAAAATCAAACTAATTTTAAAAAGTAGTGCATTTTTATTTGATCTTGCCACATGATTGCTTTACCTTCCATACTTCTGAATGCATCCTATGATTAAAACAAAGAAACTTTAAAATATTCAGTATCTTTATAAAATTGCCAGTACATTTGGGAATTTCATGAAATTTACCATAATTGAGCATATGTAGTAATTTATCTTAAAGATCATTCTTTTGCTAAGAGCAATTGAAGGGCTTATAAAATTCACCAAATAGAATCTCTTTAAGCACAATAACCAGGGAGTTCAAGAGAAGTTATATAGGAATGAGTTCCAATCAGTGAATAAAATTAATATAGTGTATTTTTATATCTGTTCCCAGATCAAAAAGACTTAATTTCCTAACCTGCGATTAAAAAAAATAGGATAGATGGATAGGTAGAGATAGAAATATATAGTTTAGGTATAGAAAGAGAGCTAGATAGTCAGAGATACATGCATTGATTGTTTCCTTATACAGACATAGGACATGAAATAAAAGTATATTGACATGAATTAAAAAAAAAGAATGGTGAGCCTTGTATTCCAAGGGTCTGCTACTCACATTCTGCCAATTTGAGTTAACAGGAGTTAACAGGCTTCCTCAGCTCAACGACTGGAAAAGCTATTTAACGCAACTTTCTTATCTCACTGATGAGGGCACCAAGGGCCTCAGCAAGCAGAGAGCAGAGGTGTGCCCACTTCTTAAAGCCCGTGGGAAGGTGAGTCCCAGCACCGATGAGCCAGATAGGGAATTCATTCATCCTTGCAGCTCATTTCTTTTCCCATTTACCAGCAGCTTTTCGAGGGCCTTATTTTGGTATAGGCCCCTTGCTAGTTATTATGGATACAGAGATGAATGGCAAACCTTGTCCCTGACGTCACAGAACGTAAATTCTTATGATAGAGTCTGACAATACATAAGTACACAGATATGCAGATAAAATAGCTCTGGACTGTCTGTCACTGGCACTACAATGGAAATGAACAGGGGGGTGTGATAGATGGTCCCTGGTCTTGAGGAAGTATGCGTAGTGTGGTGTCTAGAGAACACAAAAGTTGAGACATGGAGGCCGAGTGGCCAGCCATGGGATGAGTCTCTGGCCTTGGAGGGGGTCGAGTGTTCTGTACGGAGCCACTGGAGTACAGAGACTAAGAGGGGGAGAAACAATATCAGTGAGGCAGCTGGCCAAACTTGAAGGCTGTGGTAAGTCATTGAGATATAATTTCCAAAACCAGGAGAAAACATTGAGAGAATGACTTTAACTGATTTATATGCTGAATGGTAACTCGCTGCTTTCTGGTAAAATAAATTGCAGGGGAGGAGGAGAGATAAGAAGAGGGAAAATTACTTTGGAGGCTTTTAGTAGGGACATTGGAGAAGAGTATGGAGAAGACTAGACGTGTTGGAAGTATGTTTTGGGGATAGTGCTAACATAGCTCATGGACCGGGAAACAGAGGGAGACCAAAGTGGGCTGTGGTGATGTTTACTGAGGTGGGGAGGACAGGGCTAGGAACTGAAGTATTTTTTTTTGGACTAGAATTTATACTTTATTTTACTAGGATTGTCTAATCCGAATCAAAAGAAGATGAACTTGTACCTGGAGCCAAATTTTTTTTTTTCTGGCCAAGACCAATATGAATATTCCAGAAGAAATCATGAAGTATGGATGATATCTTCTCCCTGTATCACAAACATTACAATAATTTTCATAGTGGCTGAAGGCCACCTTGGGAACTATGTGAAGTGGTAGAATTTGTATATATGGAAATAATAGAAATGTGTCACTGTTGTGTGTGTGTTGTGTGTCTGTGTGGAGAGGATGTCCCTAGAAGCTTATAAAAGTGGATGCCTTTGGGTTAGGCAGTGATTTAAGGTAGCCCCCTATTTCATGGTTGATCTTTATAAAATCTTAATCATGTTCTTTTTTCAAACCATTTTCAAGAGTAGTTAAGTACTTTGTGTAAATACCAGTGGAATTATAGACAGACCAATTCTTTTTTGCCTCCAATGAAAATAGTCTGTTATGCATTCATCATCAGTAAATATTTTGGGAACTTCACAAATATACTCATCCACACCGATCTCGGTATTTGCTACCTGACAGGTATAGCAAAGCACTCAATAGATATCCATGTATTAGCCATATATGTAGGACATCAAACTGAAAAGTTATATAATAGCTATGAAGGATGTAGTTGCTCTGATAGTTCTAAATGTTAAGGAAGTCTGTCTGAAGCTTGAAACTTGAAATAAAAACTAATAAATAGCAATCTTAAACTGTCCACATCCATGATAATCACACTGCGGTACAACAAATGTCTCTAAATGACACCAAAAGGGATAATTTTTCCCTGAAACAAATTGGTTCTCTGTTTCTAGTTTAATATAGCACAATAATGCACACATGCTCTGAAATCACATAGCGGGAGTGGGGAGAACCCTTTTATTTTTTACTTTAGGGAAGGAAGTACTTTGTGGTGTAGAACAGAAGGAGGAGAAATGGGAGAATTATATTGTTTACCCTGCTGTGAAAGAACTGGGAGGAAACTTGGAGAGAACTAATATAAAGACATCATTATTAGGGTAAATTAAAACTCTAAATCTCTACGGTTTTGAGATTGGTGCTTATAAGCTACTGGCTAGAATGGATGACCTGACAATTTCTCAAAGTCCAAAGACATTGGTTTTTTATGTAATGCTCAGTGGATAGCACATAGATTTTAATTGACTTTTCCCTGTTGGTTGCCTATTTCCCAGTCTCTTTCCATTGTTTATTAACTGGAGCATGGACTGGCTGGCGCCCTCACCTGAGCCTGGTAGAGGGTCTGCCCATTGGCACATTCAAACCGGTGTGGGGTTGCCATGAGGTTTGTGGCTTCAGAACCTTAGCCTATCAGTTTATTCTTAACCAAACTTATGATTCATTAACCAAACTTATAGTAACCAGATAATTATGTCTCTGAATGAGCTATTTCTTTCTTTACATGTGTTCTGTAAGCAATGGTTTGGGAGTAATATTCTCCAGGAGCCTGAGGGAATAAAGGAAATGTCTTTAGCAGAAGCAGAAAGGGGTAGAAACTTGGCAAAGAGCAAGTCAGGATCAGATTGTTGGCAGAGCCCTCCTTTCCGTGCCGTGCATGAAAGAAATGGCCACTTAAATAAATTTCCCCCAAATCTGTGGGGATTTGGCGGCTCCCTGCTCTGTGATAAGGTTCTACTGTTAGATTCCTGCCTAGATTTGTTAAGAATTTCTTTCTCTGTGTATCCTTCTCTCTCTTCTTTCCACACTACGTATTTTTTCAGGTGCCCATTTCAGCAACTGTACCCAATGTTTTTGATGTTAAAACATCTAGCCTCATTTTCTTCTAAGGAATGTTGTAAAGAGATTATTAGATATGTTTGCAAGTATAAACTGCTTATACAAGAGTTAACTTGAAAATAGCATTGGCTTACATTCCCAGTACCTCAAATCTCTGTGAGTCTACAGTTTTCTTTAAAAAATACGATATGAAAGGCAGTTGAAAATCAAGCAGTGTGGCTAATAAGATGCATAAATAAAAATGCCCTATACTTCTTTCTTTTGGCATTATGTTTGTGGGAAGATTCAAAGAATATTGTAGTAGACAATTATTTGTACATAGTTTCATTATTCTAATTTATCCAGCTTTGTTGCACTTGGAAAAGAAATTCAGGAAAAATACCAATAAATGTCATGAAAACAGCCATTTTTATGACACAAACACAGGGAAGAGGAAAGATACTTTGAAAGTTTTAGAAGGATTAAAAGAATGCAAATATGAAACGGCAAAGAACATGAGAGGGGTAGCTCAGGGGGACTAATGGTGTGGGCTGACTTTCAATTAGAGTTGTCCCCAGTGCCCTCCAGATCTATCCTTGTGACATCTAAGTGAGGTTCAGTAATAACGCGGTCTGCGGAATGAGCTAAACTGTCTTCTACCAGCTGGAATGTAAGACTAGAATGAGGGCACCTGTACCATTTTTACCTTCTTTATTCACCGATTTGCCCCAGTGTAGTTTTTGCCACCTTTATTCATGGATTCATTCCAAATGCTTTGAGTGGTGCATAGCATATAGTGGGAACTTAATAAATATTTGCCAAATGGATGAATGAATTGGATATATTTTTTTAACTCTGGCCAGCGGTATGGTGATAGTTTCATTTATAGTATTGCAATAAAATCAACTTCCTCATTTTGATCATTGTTCTATGATAATGTAAGATGTTAACGTAGCTGAAGGTGAGTGAGGGGTATTTGAGGACTCTCTTTGCTATTTCTGTAACTCTTTGAATTGGAAATTATCTTTAAAAAAAAGTTGATGTAGGAAATTGAGAATGGAGGAGGAAGAAGGGAGTAAGGCTCTGGAAGGACAAGAACCATTATCTTGGAAGCAGTACAAGACAAGTATGGGTAAGGGGGCAAGACATAATGGATGGGAATGCAAGCAGTTTGCCTCTGAAGAGCCAGAAAGAATTTGTCAGCTCTCTAACATTTCTCGAAACCATAAGCAAATCTTGAGTTGAAACCGTGAGATGTCGTCAACCCCTGTCTTTCCTTAGTGCCCCTTACGCCTTCTCTCTAATGGTCTGGTGCCGATTGCTCCCAGCCCTGAACTCTAGACCTACCCTCCCTGCTTAAAGTTGTATTCACAAGTGTTAAGAGAGTAGAACTTAACTGTGTCATTTCTTGTATAATCAGAAGGCTCAGAAGAACATGGCAAAAGAGGAAAGCTTTGGAGAGAAAACCTGAACAACCATGAGAATCATTTTGTGAAGGGAATAAATACTTACAAGTGAATCTGTCCTCAGAGTTCAAAATGGCCTATCTCCCGTAATGGAGAGGGAGTCCAGTGTGTGCATGACTAAGTTATCTGCTCAAAACTTTCAAAGCCAGAATTCAAGATAAGTTAGAGTCCATTTTAAGCAAAAACCATGAAACATAATATAGTCTAACTTCTGAGTAATCATTTCATTATGGTGTGTTATCATTTTCTTTTTTAAAAATATGCTGAGTACATAGAAATGACTAAAATATCAACAGATTCTTTCGTCCTACACATAACCATTAATCTTAAATGTTCCAAGACAAGATGCTTGAAAACTAACCCTTTGCAGAAATAGTGCTTCTTTTTGGAGCTGGTGGCCCCTCTTCTTCCCAACCCCCTGCTTTCTTTCTTCTATTTTATCTTGTCACCTTGCATTTATGACTAATCCAGCACGTAGGAGTGGACTGGTAGGAGAAGGCGAGAAGGATGCATTTTGCATTCAGTTGTGTATCAGCGTCGAAGCCTGGCTGCCAGCAATATTGCGGGCAGTGGATGTTTCAAACAAATAGACCATTGTCTGTTCCTTCCTTCTGTAATTTCTGGCAGAGTGTCTGGATTCTTGAAACTTTGAATGAATAAACTAGGACATGGTATTAATGTAAAGAACTGGCATCTTTGTTGACTTATTCAGACAATGTGTATATAGAAAAGCAAAATAAGCACTTTCAGAAGCGTTGTCTGCGTGTGTCTCAGTTTTTGGAGTTGAGACAATGTAAAATTCAGTACACTGGAAAAAGCCAGGCAAGTCTCTGTACTCTGTAAAGTTTAGTTTCTGAATAAAGATATCCCAATGGCTATAAGTGAGTAAAATATGAGGACTGGCACATAGTACGCACCTCTGTTAGCATATGGATCAAATATAGACCGAAACTCAGTGACAGAGTTAAAAGTAAATTTTTTGAGCTGAAATCTTATAGGAATTACAGCCAAACTAGGTGAACCTCTCTTTTTGGTAGAATGGCAATGATGACAAATATTAGGCAAAAGTTAGAGCTGAGATGCAAATTTCCTGCCTGGGGAGACTCAGCCTTATAATATAAAATTCATGTGGTACAACCACGTGATCCTAGTGACCAAGGCTTCTCATCCTCTGCACCGATGACATACTCCATCAAACAATTCACTACTGTGCCAGGTTGTTATGTGCGTTGTAAGATCCTTAGCAGTACCTTGACCTGTACCCATGAGATGTCAGTAGTGCCCCCTCTCAGCTTTTGAAAAAAAAAAAGTCTCTAGACATTGACAAATGTCATCTCTGGTTTGAGAGTCATTGCAAGGCCCATATTGACCAGAAGGGAGTTCACTACTCCTATGCAAAAGATTTACTACTTATTCCAAATCTGTAAGTCGTTCACCAGGGCAGCCTGACCTGGGGCCTTGTTGGACCTTTTGAATGTCTCAGGCATGCGAGCAAGAGGAGGGAAACAGAGTGGCCAGTCTCCCAACATGACACTCTGCCATCAATTAGCTCCTCTACGTTTGTATCTTCTCTCTCTAACTCTTCATTGACTCCTTTGCCCTGACTGTGGAATTGATTGTCTCCTTTTTCCTAGAGCAAATCAAAATGTCTCTTGACAATGCAAAGGTTTAAAATTGCTACATTTTCTCTCTTCACATCACGACTAACCTCTTGGAAAAGTAATCTGCAGGGCCTGCCTCCACGTCCTCACTGCCCACTTTCTGGAACACATCCCAATTTGCATCTTGTTTTGTTTTGTTTTTTCCTGTATCACTACTGCACATGGCCCCCTAAATGATACAATTTAATATCCAAATGATCACATCAGCTCAACTTTTCCTAAAATTATCTTTTTTGACTTCCATGTAACTTTGGATAATTTTGATCAGTGGTTCTTAAGCTTTATTGTGTCAGAAAGCCACTGGAGTGCTTGTTAAAACGTGGGTTTCTGGGCTCCACACCGAGTTCCCAATTCAGGAAAGTCTGAGCCTGAGAATTGGTCCTTCTCATAGGACCCCAGGTGCTGCCCACCCTGCTGGTCTGGGATCCCAGTTCCAACGCTATGCCCTGATTATTCTCTTCTTGAGTTCTTCAGTTTGACTTTCATGACATCATCAGTATTGACCCCCACTGATATTTTTGGTCACCTTTACTAGTCATTCTACTCCTCAGTGGTTCTTGACCAGGGTGATTTTGCCCCCTACCCAAGGACATTATTGGCAATGTCTGGAGATATTTTTGGTTGTCATAAATAACAGGACGGAGAGGCAGGAGGGTATCAGCCGTTACTGGCACCTAGTGGATAGGGGACAGGGAACCTGCTAAACATCCTACAGTGCACAGGACAGACCCCACAACAAAGAAATTATCCATCCGAAAATGTGAGTAGTGCCAAGAGTAAGAAACACTGATGCTTCTCCAATAGCACATGATTTAGTTGCTGTGGGGATGCGGTTCTCAGAACCTGGGCTTTGGGAATAATCAGACCCATCCTCCTTGGAATGTAAGACCTGGGTGGAGAAAGAAAGGCCCTCCAACTCAACCTCTGTACTTGCAGGGGATGGTGGGGTAGTCCTTCATTAGTGACAATGTGAGGCAGCTGGCTAATGGAAAGAGCCACAGAGGAGAGAGCTTTTCTTTGTGAGAGTTCATTATAGAGACATCTGCAGACTTCTTTCTCCTGCATCCCCTTTCTGTTTCATAGCTTCCATTTCTAGGCTGTAATGGATGCAAAATTACTGCAGCAGTTTGTTCTGCCAGGCTGACCCCATTACTTGCACCACACATAAAGCTCTTAGTTACTGTTTGCATGTTCAGGATTCCTAGGAGGCAGGGGGTGTGTGGGGCTTGGCCACAGTTTCAGAGGGAATGGCTGCTTCATTTTAAAGACAAGGAAGCCCACCTCCTTTCTGGAATGGGCATTGTTCCAGTCACTGATGCTGATGGATTAGCCCCTACGTGTGTCCCCATGAATGTTTCTCTGGTGTGGGAAGGGTCTTCAAATGAAATGTCAGAAAGCAGATACCAGGAAATCATCATTTTACATGCAGTAGTTATAGCATTTGGGGGGAGACTTTCATTTTCACTTCAACATCCTTTTGTCTTTATTATATTTTGTGAAGACCCAGCATACGATATACCAGGATGGAGATAGAGCGGTTACTGGTGATAATCCTTTTTGCAGACCATGAGTAAATTGTTTTGGGTAAGAATTTACACACCTTTATCTACTGGGAGATTCTGATATTCATTCATTTGGTCAAAAACTATTGTGGATTCACTCTTCTAGGCACCTTTTCAAGCACTGGAGATATATTAGGGAACAAAACAAATGCAATCCCTGTCCTAGAGTTTACGTTCTAGTAATATTTGTCAGAAAGTAGCCATGTGTGTTTCTAAATTTGCCCTTTCTCTTATATGTGTATATATTGGGTTGACCAAAAAGTTCGTTTGGTTTTTTCTGTAAGATGGTTCTCTTAGTGCTCAGTTGTATTTAACTTCATTGGAAACAATTTTGTTAGATTGTATTGTGACAGCTGTCATATCAGCATGCATTTAAAACAATCAAAATCAGTGAATTTTTGTGTAGCCATTTTAACATTGAAGATGGAAGAAATACAACATTTTTGGCATATTGTGCTTTATTATTTTAAGAAAGGTAAAAATGCAACTGAAATGCGAAAAAAAAAAGATTTGTGCAGCATATGGAGAAGGTACTGAGACTGATCAAATGTGTCAAAAGTGGTTTGTGAAGTTTCGGGCTGGAGATTTCTTGATGGACAATACTCCATGGTCAAGAAGAGCAATTGAAGTTGATAGCGATAGTGATCAAATTGAGACATTAATTGAGAACAATCAAAGTTATACAGTGCAGGAAGAGAGCCAACATCCTCAAAATATCCAAATCAATAAAGTTATTGTTGAAAATGGAAAATGTGTGTTTTATTTTACAGGAAAAACTAAATGGACTTTTGGCCAACCAAGGGGGCGTGTGTGTGTGTGTGTGTGTACACACTCATATATCATTTATAAGTTTCTTACATATTCTCTATCTTACATCTCTCACCACTGTTTCACAGATTTCATAAAAGATGTCAATACATTTTTTTTTTTTTTTTTGCCCATGGTAGTCTATATAGGGGGAAAGACTTAGATGGAAATAAGGTAACCACAGGAAGGTACAGAGTATGTTTCCTTTTAATGTAACTGCAAATGGAGGAGTGATATTGGTCATCAGAGCATAATTAAGTTTTACTACTGTGCTGGTAAAAAGAACCTTGGATACATTGTCATGTTCTGTATTCTAAAGAAGTGATCATGAACATCCCTAAAGGGCTTGATCCTATTCCTTGAAATCATGGACTTTTTTTGAGGTTTACCCCCCCAAAAGTGTCTATGGCACTAAATTTGAAGCTATCATTTTTAAAGTTGCACAGATAGACATGAAGGGTAGAGGGAGTTGGTGGGGAGGGGCTGGAAAGGGCTAGCTGTGGGGAAAAAAAGGTGTTTCAGGTCTCAGGCAGCACTCCTGTCTCTTCTAGTGTTTGTCAGAATCCAGCTATTAACCTGTCAGCATCGGGCAGATTGAAGGAGACAGTTCTTAAGGTGAGCCCTTAAGAAAGGGAAAATAAGAGAAAGTCATTGTTGGGCTTGGCAGAAAGTCATCCCACCAGGATCTAGGCTATGCCTCTGGGGAGGAAATGTTACTATCACCTGGGTGTGTACTTAGGGAACAAGAAGTTTCAAGTAGTGGGGTGGGGATGTGGAGGTCATGATACAGTAAATAAAGAAAATTCTCTCTTTGGATTTGCTTGAGCCAAGAAGCAAAACCATCAAAGAAGAAGGGCACACATTTGAGTGAAAGAAGGTGGGGCTGACTGGTGCTGAGACCAAGGCATGTCTGCGGAGCCATGGTGACTCCCATCCCAGCAGGGAGCAGAAATCGTCCTCAGACATCAGCAGGAAAAAATATAAGTAATGACTCTTTTATTGACAAAACCATGTCCTTGTCTCCGAACTTGGTGTCATTTTTTTTTTTCCCCAAAGAACATAGCTGGTTTTTTCAATTTTGCTCAGGAAAGTCCTAGCAAAAAAACAAAAGTTCATCAGATATTTCTGGCTTCCTATGTTCTGGGTACATTGTAGGCCTGTGCTTCCTGATATTTTCTGTATTGAATGGCACTATGTGACCATTTTAGGTCAACGAGCTGTGAAGGGGAGTGACATGTGTCCCCCAGGCCAGACATTTAAATGCTGACATGAGACCCCCTAGAGCTCCCTCTTTCCCTTCTACAAAGCTAGCAGCAGTCTTCAGATGGTGGCCACTCCACCCTGACCCTTGGAGTGAACACCACGGCAACATACAACAAAGCCTCCAGTCTCCCCACAGTAGACAAAAATAGACCTGTGCTATTTTAAGCTGTTGAGATTTTGGGCTCATTTGTTACAGCAGGATAGCCTGGCCTGTTTTAATGGACACATTTGGTTAGCTATAAAAGTAAGGAATTTTAATTTCCTTAACAAATAGAGGCAGAGTTTGAATAATGTTATAAACCTCTTTTCACAACCCAAATTACCACCCCATTGTATCCACAGCCCTATGCATGGGGTGCAATTTTCCTCAAAGACATTTTGTTTGTTAGTCCTAGAAGACCTTGAAAAAATGCAAAGCTAATAGGTGTGAGGCAAAATGGATATTCTTTATTAGTGGATACCTTAGTATCTGAGGGGCTTTGATGCATAGAGAGGAACAGCAATTATTATCTATACTTTATTTAAATGCTTCATTTATTTAAATTATGTATCTAAAAAGCCATACTTTAAAAGCTAAATTTTCTTTATAAGAAGACTAATTACCCTTAAAATTTTAAACTTCAATTGCATATGTTGTATGTTTTGTACATTTCAAATACCTTAAAATTCACACCGTTTGCACCTAAACTTGTACTCTTAAACATAAATCTATGGTAAATCATGAGTTTGATTCAGGTTGTCATTATTTCTGTACTTATTTTTTATATTTTCTAGGATTATACATCAGTACCCAACTAATGTATTAAATAGCACTTGCCTCTCAAGGTGAATCAGCTCTGAGCTGCTGGTCTTCAGACTGAGGTTCTTTTTTTAATAGTTAAATTCATTTATCTTTTAAAGACATAACGACCTTCACAAAAGTCTAAACACTTTTTGCAACTTGTCTCTCTCCCAAAATATTTTTAAAAGTTACACTTGGTGGTATTTATATGGACCATGTTTATTGTTAGATATTGTTCTCTTTTTTGTATGTAACTCATCACTTTATTTTATTTTTGGGGGTTTTTTTTCCATTACAATTTAGTCCCCTTATACCCACCTCCTCCCAGCAGTCGCCACAACGTTGGCCATGCCTGTGAGTCCTTTTTCCTTTTTGCTCAATCCCACCAACCCTTACCCCCCACGGTAGCTGTCATCTGCTCTCTACCTATCAGTCTGTCTCTGTTTTGCTTGTTAGTTCAGTTTGTTCATTGGATTCCACACATGAGTGAAACCATAATGGTATTTGTCTTTCTCTGACTGGCTTATTTCACTCAGCATAATGTTCTCCAAGTCCATCCATACTGTTGTAAAAAGTAAAATTTTCTTTTTTTACAGCCAAGTAGAATTCCACTGTGTAAATGTCCCGTAGTTGTTTTATCCACTCATCTACTGATGGAAACTTGGGCTGCTTCCATATCTTGGTGATTATAAATAATGTTGCAGTGAATCTAGGGGTGCCTATGTTCTTTCAAATTAGTGTTTTGGGTCTGTTCTGATATATTCCCAGAAGTGGGATCACTGGGTCAAAAGGCAGATCCATTTTTAATTTTTCGAGGTATTTTCATACTGCTTTCCACAGTGGCTGCCTCGATCTGCATTCTCACCAACAGAGCAAAAGGGTTCCTCTTTCTCCACATCTTCACCAGCACTTGTCGTTTGCTGATTTATTGAGGATAACCATTCTGACAGTGTGAAGTGATAGCTCATTGTGGTTCTAATCTGCATTTCTCTGATGATTAGTGATGTTGAGCATCTTTTCATATGTCTTTTGGCCATCTGAACGTCCTCTTTGGAAAAGTGTCTATGCAGGTCCTTTGCCCATTTTTTAAATTATTGTTCTTTATTTAGCATTCTTAAAAAACATATATTCTTATAAACAACTTACTGAGTTGAGAACCATCCTGCAACTTTATGTCCCAAAAGATGAGGATGAATCCAAGTAGTTATTTCTTTATAGCTTGTTAGATTAATGTGTTATCCTAGAGTACACCAGCAAATCTTTTTCTACTGAGTGTGAAACTCAGAGCTGACCAGCCTTATCTGCTCTTAGCAACATTCTCCTTTTCCTCCCTCTCCTCTTCCTCCTCGTTCTTCTTCTTCGACTGTTCGATGTATTTCTTGTTACTTTTATTCACCACTCTCTGCTTACCCAATAGTAACATGACCACACCAATACTTTATAAACAAGCAACTAAGGAAAAGCTAAAACAAAATGTACATGCACATGTATTTTAGCACTCCCCTACTTATTGAAATCAATGACAATTAAATATATGTTATTATGTTCATACTTCTTTTATGTTACAACTACCTGTGATATAATGTATATGAACTTTTTTGAGTATCACTATGAACTTTTATAGCCTTAGCTTGTTTTAATCAACAACAAAGATATTGAGCAATTTTATTATCAATTTTATTTAGTGTTCAAATTATCACCAGATGGCCAGTAGGATTTCCTTTAAGTGAGCTTTTTGTCCTTTCAGGATATTTTATTTATATTTATTTATTTATATTTTTTAGAGAGAGGGGAAGGGAGGGAGAAAGAGAGGTAGAGAAACATCAATGTGTGGTTGCCTCTCAAGCACCTCTCACTGGGGACCCGGCCCGCAACCCAGGCATGTCTCCCGACTGGGAATTGAACCAGTGACCCTTTGCTTTGCAGTCTAGCGCTCCATCTACTGAACCCCACCGGCCAGGGCCCTTTCAGGATTTTTAAAAACACTTTTGGGCACATGCTTGTCTTCTGGCAACATCAGAAGTTCTAGTCCTGTGGAAATCGTTTCCTGTTCCTAAACATGAGATGGGTGGAGCTGCAGAGATCACAGGTGTTGACCATGTGTGCAAGGGCCCTGTTCCTGGCACTTTAAGTGATGACAAACCTGAAAACTATATTCCTTTCTGAGGTCATGAGCTCACACTGATTTTTTTCCATCACGAGGGCATAACTTTATGTACTTTGTCTTCAACTCATTGCTGATTCCCACTTACGACTTTCATCCACTTGATCAGTAGACTTTATCAGGTCATGTTTATAACAGGGGCTGATAGAACAATGAGACTATAGAAAAGCAGGTAGATTGTGAGACACTATTCACTAAGTATATGTACATGTCTCTGAAGAAAAGCCGGAAAGGATCTACTTAAAATTGATTTATCCTCTCTACTGGACTTTTTAATGTTTTAATTTTATCCAACTTTTCTTTATGGAACGTATTTTATTTTTGTAATGAGAATGCAAAAATGTGAAATTTTTAAAATAATGAAATAAATATTTCCAGCAGGAAATATAGCCCTACCTATTGTTCAACAAACACACTGAGTTTTGTATCAAAGCACATCCATAAAATCTCAAAAATTGCTTGTTTTTTATAACAAGGTAATATTTTGCTTTTTGTGTCTATGCTTTCCCTTCAGAATGAGGATGATTCTAGATAATCTTATTGTATCATGTTTCTACTTCATTGCATTGCTCTCCAGGGGGAAAATTAACAGCAAAAGACTTGTCACTTGAGTGGTATTCATGACCTCTCTCCTGTGAGCATTATAAGTGGAACGCAGCAAAGAGGAGATACAATTCCAGGGGAATATGGGCTCATAGATCTTTCGGAACAATGTTAGAAGAAAAGCTTTCTCATGATTGCTATAGCAAGTGATGCTTTTAACTGCTTTATAGTCATCATTGTAAGAGCGTTGGATCCAAAGTGAGGTATAGGACTATATGCCAAGTTGCTTTGCAAGACAACCTAGAGAGTCTGCCTGCTCCCAGGCCTCCCTCAGCCACATGCTTGGGTAGGATCATGAGCCCATCGATGTGATATAAATCAAGAAAGCAACATGCCTTTTTTTTTTCCTGGTAAAAGGGTAGTGGTGTGAGTGCCTAGTTATAAGTGAGGAATCAGATTTGCATTTTAGGAGTAGTGTTCTAGCTACACGTAGACCTTGACATCTCTCTTGAGTGGCGACAGCCTCAACATTTCACAATCAGCTCTTTTTTCTGTAACTCCATTTATGTCCAACTTAAATTTCACTTTCAGCATTTTCATTTTTTTTTGTTCCTCTTTTGGTCAAGTCTCTATTTAGATGAACTGGTTTTATAAATTGTCACGTGGGTGGATCACTGGGAGACAGACTAACAGAGGAACTGTGTAGCAGGTGCTTAGTGACCATTCACTGATGGACTTTGAAAGAACTGATGAGACTGGCCCTGGATCATGCTGTATATCTGTAATTTATGTGGTGACTGTAGACAGAAGAACTAGCAGTGACTAACTGCATACTACCCATAATAGTTGAAATTTGAACCCTGTTGTTAGGAGACTGGAGCAATTAACTAAATCATGGTAACTGAAATTGATGCCTATCAGAAGCATGCAAATCAAAGCCTACCTTTATACATGTGTATATGTAGCACTTTTCACTTCATAGCATCAGCATGCCATGCCACAAACTCAGTGTTCTAAGATAAGTATGGGGCGCTTTTATCTTCATTGGCCAGTTTATGACACTGTGGCTTTTGGTCTGCAATGCATTCTGTGTTCCGGGGAGGAAGGTTTGACACCTACTGGCTGGCAAGTATGTGCAGGCGGTCATGCACAGAAGCAAAAAGGGAGCTTCACTCTGGTTGTTAACATGAAGATTTTCCAGGGGTGTGGGGAGGTGACAGAGGAAACTGAATAATGAGTAGCATTATTCAGGACTGACAGGAGCCCTCTGACATTGCAAATGGTACCCTACACATCTCTGCAGCCTGAGGGAAGCTTGGCTGAAAGAAACTGGCAAGAGACAGGTTCCGACTTTGGAAGACTTGGAGAAATGGCAGCTCAATTAACAATGTACAAATATGGGGAGACTCTTCTCCCGTTGGAGCAATGTTATATAATCCCATGTAATGGCAATTCTGTTAGCGTTCCCATTTCCAGATACTAAATTTCCTATGTACGTAAAGGGATTGAGACTAGCTTTTTGAAGAGAGATTTTAGTGATCTTTGGACATTTAACAAAGATAAATATCTTCGTTAAGATAATTACACTCGGTGTTAGTGTAAGATGTACAGTGGGAATAGCCTTTTACTTGGGATAGCAGAGCTTAGGTTCAATTCACAGTGATTACCTGTGTTTGATCATTCATTGATTATTCGTTTACTTATTTTCTTACAAGTATCTACCAAGTGCCTGTTATATGCCAGACACCATACCAGGCTTTACGCAATCAGGATCAAATCACTTCACCTCTGTAAGCCTCTCACCTGTGAGATTGTTAAACTTCTAAAATCAGTTGGAAAGGCAGTTCTATAGTTCAAAAATACCTGTTTTTCTCCTGTTTTTGTTTGAATACTAAGAGCGTCCGTAACATAATTTCATGGAAATAATAGAAATACAATTTTCAGTGATAAAGTTCAGAACTGAAGAGAAAGTAAAGTATTTTTCAATTCACTTTCGGCTTATTCTATCACTCCACCAAGTGCAGGAACAGCGAGTGCAGTAATTTACTTTCTGCCAATTAGAGGGTAGGTTCCTGATGGAAAGAGCCTCTGGTCTACTCCTCTCCCTGCGGCTGGGGCTGTAACTAAATGGCTTTGCGTGGCCCTGTGTGCGTGTGCATGCCCAGGGAAGAAGAGTCCAGGCTCTTCGCCCCATTAGTCATCTCAACGTTTACTGCCAGGATGGGTTTTCCAATTTTCCATCGTTTCCCCTAAATTGAATCTTTCATGTAGAGTTTAGAGCTGGTCTGTCTGTTAGGAAATAGCTACATAATAAAACAGCCACATAATAGGGCTATAATTCACCCAGTTATTCATTCCTTCCCTCAACAATAGGACCTAAAATGCGTTGGTATGTGTGGGTTTCAATTAAATTCAGAGGACAGTTATTGAGTGACTGCTGCATGCAAGCTGCTAGACTGAAACTATTGAGATGGATAAGAAACCGTCCCCTTTCAAGGAACTTGGGATCAAGAGAGAAAGAGGGAGGGAGAGAGAGAGGGAGAGAGAGAGGGAGAGAGACTGTGGGGGAAGAGAGAGAGAATTGAAAATGTTTGGTGTAATTTCTAATAGAATGTCCTTGGGGCTGTGGAAGTGGACAGGAGGATTTAGTTCTGCCTCCAAGGCTGGGGTGTAAGTCAGAGAAGGTGCTGTGGTGGAGATTATGCTTAAAGTGGTGTATAAAGAATAAGTAGGTGGAACAGGGGAGGTAAGCAGAGTTGTGGATGGAGGAAGATGCATTCCAGCCAGAATTTTTTTTTCTCTTTGAAAGCTTTTTCTCATCCTTAACATCCTTTCTGCTTATTCCTCTTTTGGTTGTCAGCTATCTCTAAACTGTTCCTTAAGGTTCTAATTGGTATAATAAGATGGCTCTATATTCCCTCACCCCACCCCCATGCCTTACCACTGTCTGAACAACACATTTTGATCCTGAAAAAGATAGCATTTGGCTCCAATCAAAAATCCTGCTTACAGCTCTGATGTAGGTCTGGGGGGTTTTCCATGTTATTTGAAACTAGTATTGATTGTTTCAGTTCTAAACACAATACCCCAAGGATCATGCTGGTTGCTCTAAGTGAGGAACAATAAGTAAAACTAAGCTAAACAAAATGAAGAGGTAAATGTAGAATCAAAAAAACCAGGAGTCCTCAGTGCCTGCTATCAGGCATCATTAAATCAAGAAGCTCTTTTCTCTGGTAAGGTCAGTGAGGAGGCAAGGGAGGGTGGGCATGCTAGGACACAATATGTTACCCTGTGTGAGAGCAAGTTGCAGTGCTTAGTATAAATCACATCGTTTGCTTACAGTCTACATTATTTATCTTTAATCTCTGGCAGGTGGGAACCAGCTGGGGGTATGCAAGGGTAGAGAATGCCCCTGTGTGTGCTTGCTTGCCAGAGAGATCTACTAGGAGAATTAACCTCTGCCCGCCCAGTATAATCTGTGGGGTACCATTTAGAGTGACCACAGAGTTCATCTCCAAAGCAGGACACCTGGGAAGGTGAAAGAAGACACTGTAAATAACCGTGCCTGCATAACAGGCACACAGTGGGGCATTGCCAGGCAAACAGGGACTCTTAGGGAGTATATGAACATCTTACAGTTTGTTCTGTCTGAAGGGAAATTTGCTAGGAAAAATACAAATAATGCCCAGAGCATGATCCTGAAAGTAGGCTAAGACTCCAGGGAATTAGTACTAAATCAATCCGTATGTTTATTTACATTTGAGCAATTATCTCCTAAAATTTTTGCTGAAAGACATAAGATAGCTGTCCTCTGCACACAGTACATGGGAGTCAGAATTTTATGCAGCTACTAGAAAGCCAGCTGTAATGGCCTTATTCAAGAAAACATTGTAATTTAGGCTAAATTACATATGTACGAGGACAACTTAAATTTGGTTATTTAGTACTTCAATGATTTAAGAACTTAAGCCATTACAAATAAAACACTACTTGGCACACTTTTTCCCCAGATTCTCATCTGGCTGCCACTCTTCATCTTGCAAATCTCAAATCAGTGTACCGTTCTCGGAGAGACCTTTCTTGGTTACTCTCGCCAAGATGACTCACTGACTCCTGTCTTGCTCTATCACATTGTCCTTCTGTGATTTTCTTAGCACCTAGTTGTGTTTAAAATTGTCCTGTTTATTTATCAATGAATTAATTATATGCTTTCCCCACCAGGATGTAAGAACACTGAGGACAGTAGCTCCACCTGTCATTTCATTGTATATCCTCAGCATGTAGAAACCTATAGGTATTTTGTAGATAAGGAATATTTGCTTGTTGGATGGACTGATGGAAAATAGACCATATTTTTTGTCTTTACTGAACATCTTTTAAGGCAGGCTTGGCCCTTCCTTCATAATTTTTGTGAAGATAGGCAACTTCTTAGCAACTGCAGTTCCCATCCTCACCCTTTCACTATTGGACTGATGCTATGAATGTGGACTCAGCAGCATCTTGGGATAAGATTTTCATCAGCATCCCTTCCTCTGTGCTTGGCCTTCACATCCTTCACTCCTAGCCTTTTTCTGAACTAACTTCAACCTGGTAGCATGCCGTGCTGATGTTAATCTTCCGGCCATGTGAGTAAGTATTTTTTCCATTTTCTCTTCTCTTGTTCATCTTTTTCATCTATTGCTGATGATTGTTAACTACAAAGACACAGCACTTCCATGCACTGCATGAGTTTTACTTTGTCATTAAGATTATTCTTATTGCCAAATGAATGATTTCATATGGTTGTGCAACAGCTCTCTTTAAGAACATGTTGTTGCAGTTTTGTTTCTTTTTTTTCCCCCAATTATCTTACCCACAGCTTTTGCATGGCTTGACTTGAACGTCATAGCATGCAAAGTGTTCATTAAAGTACTTTTACAAAGTTGACACAGCTCATGCCTGCACGGTCCAACACAGACGCCACCAGCTGCACTCCTCACGTGGCCACTGAGATGTGGTTAGTGTGACTGAGGAACAGAATTGTTAATTCAGTTTATTTTAACTAATTTAAATTTAAGTATTGATGTTCAATTTACTCATTGGAAAATAAGTCAAATATATGGAACAACTTAGGTATATGAATCTACTTTTTTAATTGTAAATTTTATGAAATTTCTATAAAGATAATTCACAGGGGTAGGCAAAAGTAGGTTATAGTTGTTTGTATGGAAAATACAATAATTAATAAGGAAATAATAATACAAGGATAAGCTCTGTGTTTCACATAGCGACAACTATAAACCTACTTTTGCCAACCACTATATTTCTAATAAAAAGATTGAGTCTGAATTGAGATGTGTTACCAATATAAAATACACCCCATATTTTGAAGGCTTAGTATGGAAAATAGAATGTAAAATATCTCAATAATTTTAAATTTTGATTACATTTTGAAATGGCAATATTTTGAAATGGTAATATTTTGAATATATTGGGTTAAGTAAGATATAGTATAAAATTATTTTTTCTATTCTTTTTTTTTAATGTGGCTACTAGAAAAACATAAAATTGCTTAATTGCTTTGCATTCTATTCCCATTGGACAGTACCGGCCTGGATGGCCTGGGCTTAGGACAGATAATTTAAATTAGCAAAATTGGCATTGTTGTTTTTTTTCCCCATATCCATCATGTTAATTGTAAAACAACAAATGAAACAAGAAATCATCAGACAAAGAAAGATACCATGTGTTTTCACTTTTTGTGGAATCTAAAAAAATTAAATTAACAAACAAAACAAACTCATAGAGACAGAGAATAAGCTGATGGTTGCCAGATGAGAGGTGGGTTGAGGAAATTAGTATAAAAGGTGAAAGGGATGAAGAAGTACAAATTGCCAGTCATAAAAAGTGAAGGGGATGTGAAATAGTGAAGGGAGTGCTGTCATAGGGAATATCGTCAATAATATTTTAGCAACTATGTGTGGGTCAGTTGGGTACTAGACTCATCTGGGGGAATCACTTTGTAAAGTATATAAATGTCTCATCACTATGTTGGACCTGAAACTAATATAATATATGTACACTGTTATTGGAAAATAAATGAATTTTTAAAAAAGAAATCATTAGTTGCTAATAGACACAAGTTGGGTTCTCAGGGGCAGTCTCCGGGGTGGAGTTCAGTGTGTCACATGAGTCTTTGGAGATGTCTGGGCTTCCTGCCTGCGAGAGAGGCGGGGAGGGAGTGGAGCTATGCAGATGGAGAAGCTGAGCTGTGATGCAGGTCCAAGGATAGCCTCACCCAACCTGATGAGGAGCTCTGCAGCTAAAATGGCCTTTCAGGTTGTCCTGAGTTGGGCCAAGGCATCCAGGCCTTTATGCCCCTACACCAGCAAGTGTTGAATGCAGATCACCCTGGGAAGAGCTCCATCTGGGATGAGGTGGCCCTGTAGCTGAGGCTCACCCTCAGGGGCTGACAGCTGGACGCTGGACATAGGCAGCACTCCCAGCAGCTTGGGCAGCACATCATAGTGTCCACTATAATAACGCTTTTATTAAAATCTTTACATAAAAAATCTTGGTAATTGTTATTTAAAAAAAAATCAGATGTGTTGGCTAATACCCATTCACAGCTGAAGCTATGTCAGTCTTGGTAGGCCCTGGTATGAACTGTGTTTCTCAGTGATCTTCTGTCTCCCTCTTATCTCATCCCTGGCTTAGCTTCAATTCCTTTACTTGCCTGGCACCTGTAGACATTTGCGTTGGTTTGTAAACCCAGGCCAGACAGGCTTGAGCCAACTGGGGACCGCATTTAGTGTGCTCTGTTGGTGGCAGACAACATCGGTCATAATTTTGTGTTTGTCTAACTCTTTTTGTCCTTAAAGAGAAAAATAGATACATACATACATACATACAAACATACGTAGAATCTTCTAAAGCCTCGTTTAAAGACTGGTTTATATTAGAGGCTTCACAAATACATTATTTACTGAAAAAATAAGTATGTATGAGAGCCAATAATGTCCATAGTCTATACCCATGCCCTCAATGAATGCTTGTTTCCTCATATCCATATTTCCCCACTCCCCTTTCCGCACTAGAGAGACTAAAAACAAGCATTTAACCCTTTAACCCTTTGTTGGAAACTGGGGTATAAAATTCAAATATTCATTCCATGTTTTTGACACTGAAGATGATTTAATGAATTGAGTGTGTTACTGGGGTTGATTTGGAAGACAATATCTGAAGGAACAGGGGCACATACAGCCAGCAGGTAGAAAAGGTCTGCTATGTATTTGTTGTAGAGAAAAAAATATGGAAAAAGTCAGAAACATTATGACTTTTTATTTTTATAGGGGATGCTCCTGACTGTTTTCCCAATTCTGTACTTTTGTGGTAGATGATTCTCAATTGGGAAACTTTAAAGAAGACAAAAAACTGGGAAAAGACTGTCTTCTAAATATATCCTTAGTTCTTTGGGCAGCAATGTAATTTCAGTTAAAAGACAGAACAAAGGCTCGTCAGGGTTTTGGAATGAGTCTAGCTGGGTATCTGGGTGTGGCTCTTTTTGGAAATGGACAGGCAGGGCAGTGGCAGTGTTATATAACACTGTCCTCCTGTTCCCCCAGAAGAAGTGCAGCGGCTTAGAGTTTTTAGAGAAGGAGCAGTGACTTAAATCCTGGTTTGCTTGTGTCCAGAAAATTCCAGGCACTTTATCATTTTTTTCCCCATGTTAAAATTATCCTTTTGAGGGAAATGTAGAGGAATGATCTCAACATCTCCATTTTAGAGATTAGTTAAATTCGAGTTTCCATGTTTGTCTTACTTCAAGCTATCCATTAGCACTCATGAGAACAGAGTCTTGCTTCCTCTCTTTTTGAACCCATTCTTTGTTCTAGCTTCTCTTTAGCTGCTACTACAATATCAACTATTTTGTGTGCATATGAGAAATTTAAAATTTTATTTATTTCACTAGCTCCTGTTGGATCCCTTCCTTGCACTAGTGACCAAGGTAAGAAATGGTATAAAAAAGTTTCCATCAGAATGCCTAGTGGAAATTTTTTGCCAGTCTGGCTAAAATTCCACTAATGATTTTCATGCCATCTAATGTATGTGTAGGTCATTGAGATACAATAGAAAGGAATTTGGGAGATACATGAGATGTCATAAAACACATCCTGGGGAAAATGTTTTAGCCCCGAGAGAGTTTAGGACAGATTTGCCCTAATCATGATCATCCGAATATTGATTTATTTGTATGTGGCAAGATGTATATGTAGCGCTGTGAAAACATACACAACCTGGGAAAAGGAGAGCTGACTTTTAGTCTCACCTCTAATACTGTTTCACTTTGACAAAGTCACCAAACACTTCGCTCAGTTTCTCTCTCTCTCTGTATAGTGATGAGAATAACAATTACTCTGATAAATCCTATTGATCTCCCCCAGGGAGATTTAGAAGATAAAATAAAGTCATAGGTATTAAGAAAGATGGCACAATATAAATTAAAAGTGGTGTTATCATTCCTGTCCTGTAGAGGCTTGCTAAAACAATTTCCTAAGGTAACTTCCAGGCTGATTTTGATGCGAATGTCCAGATCTCTGAAATATAGGAGTAATAGGGGACTATGAAGGGTTTCTTGACAACCCACAGTATTCTGCCCTCCCCCTATGAGAAAGAACTTTTTACCGTCAAAAAGACAGTTGTTTGCTCTGAAATTTGAATCATTAAATCAAATAAGTGGTTATTAAATTCAAGGAGCTGTTATTTGCAGAGTTACTTCAATTGAGCAGGTACCTTACATGAGTTGTTTCATTTATTTCCTATGAGGTTAGTACTTTTTATGGATGAGGAAACAAGTTCAGAGAAGTCCGGTCAATTCCCCAAGATCACACAGCCCATTGTTGACTGAGCCTTGATATGAAACCAGAACTATTCAGAGTTAGAGCTACTTCCACTCTACTGTCCTGCCTCAGTGGAGCTACCAAACCTCCCCCTCCCCTGCCTCCTCCTCCTCTCTATCATGTAGTGTTTTCCTTTGTCTTTCTTTTCCTCCAAGAGTACATTCACCAACTCCTGTCTAGATTTGAATTTATGGACACAAAATGGGATAAAAGTCTTTGTTTCCAACCCCTGGACTGGGTTTCCAGAGGCATAAATTCTAGGAAGTAGTTATATCCCATATAAAATCATGGAAGGATGGTATCTGTGGTTATGTCAGTGGCCTCTGTGATGTGCCCTAAAGGTATAATTTACCCCACAGCCCCAGACACATGAGTTCATGCTCTCTGGGACAGGATGCACTTGCCTCTCCCAGACACCTTCAGCCAGACAGGACCAGGGCATAGATCAACAGCTGTCAGCCCGAACCTGAGGTGGTGGCCACAGACCTGTTGCTACTAAGATGGAAATAATCTGCAGTGTTTCCTGTTTCCTTTTTAATGACCATCTTTATCAGCACTCAAAATGAATAAGTGATAGGGTTTGTTCTCCCAGACTCCTCAGCTTCCTGTGGTAATTTGCAAGTAAGAAGGGGAAATCCATTAGAAGTTGAATAGATTAAAAGATAATAGGGTTTGGAGAGGAGGACTTAGTGAATCAGAAGTAAATTCATTAGGTTCACAGTTACAATGGCTGAGTCCAGGCTCGCTGGGTTCACCAAGGCACAGGGAGCAGTCACAGAGCCCTTGATAAGGGCTGAGGGAAGAAGGAAATGAACTTCATAAATACAAACTTTAGAGTAATAGCATGTTCCCCAGGGACTGCCATTGCTTCACTTAGCAAAGTAGAAAAGGAGTCACCCCCAACCTGACCCCCGCAGCTTTGTTAAAGCATAATTGACAAATAGCACTGTAAGATATTCAAGTGTACAATGTGATGATTTAATAAAGAAATTCTTAAGGATATAAAGGCAAAAATGAACACTGGAAAACACAAAGCAATTGAAACAACTATAAAGCCTTGCTCCACAAGCTTGGCCACAGATACAGTTGTGGAATGCCCGGGGTTGGGATGTAGAAAAGTTCTCAAGGGATCGCTTGAGTAGTCCAAAGACTGTAGAAGAACCCTGGTGCTGGCAAACTTCAGCAGGCCTGTGGTCTCAACGCTACTCTTCAGTCTGCATTTACCCCTTAGTCCCATTTGGGGACCATGGAATCCCAGGAGTGGGTGGGAAATATTCTCCCAACCAAGTAAGAAATAAGTCTCTTTGGTTTCGTATGCCCTGACCTCTGGATGCCGTCTGGTTGGAGAGAAAGGGCGAACCCTGATGTTGTCAGGCATTTGCAACTGTCTTCGTAGGTAGATCTTCAATTAGGTCCCAGCTCCTTTGCATCTGTTATTTCTGGAGTATTTTGGCCTTCATCTGGGGGAAGGTGACAGGAAAGCATTCTGTTCTTGCAGAAAATTTGCTTGTCATCACAGTAACTGTGTACTGTTGAAACAACTACTGCCTACATTGCTCTGCCTCCGGAAAGCTAACATTTTGGTGTGAATCAACTAGGAAAAGCGATGCTCCCCTCCCACACATACACACGCATACGTTCTACCTGAAAACCCGAGGCGTAACACAAGGGTCTAGAATTGTGAACACTCACACAGAGCTCTTCAAATAATATTTAAATTCAGCCACTTGTCAAGAGTGATGACAGAAACTTAGGGTTATGCAAACTAGTTCTAACAAAATAATTCTGATTTCTATGGTACTTTACAGTTTTACAGTAGTGCTTTTATATCTATATATTTTTTCTGTCCTTCTGCAAATACCTTATAAGGTATTCAATCATTACCCACTTCTTAAACAAAGAAAGTCAGGCTCAGTGGTTTTTCTTAGGGTTATCAGGGCCTAAAAAATGGTAGGACTATTAAATTCATATTTTTAAGTTATATGTTTTTCCTCTTTCTCTTCCCATTTTGAGATATATTCTTTCTTCTGATACCAGGGTACAGGAAAGGATAAGCAAGACCTAAAGTTCCTTAAAAGGTTAGGTCAGAAAGGAGCCAAGGGCCCCGGCTGGCGTAGCTTAGTGGATTGAATGCGATTGAGCACCAGCCTGTGAACCACAGGGTTGCCTGTTCGATTCCCAGTCAGGGCCCATACCTGGATTGTGGGTCAGGTCCCCAGTGCGGGGAGCACATGAAAGGCAACCACACAGTGATGTTTCTCTCCCTCTCTTTCTATCTTTTTTCCCCTCTCTCCAAAAATAAATAAATAAAATCTTTTGGGGGGAAAGAAAAAGAAATGGGGGCAATGGGAAGTTCTCCCTGGGAAGTTTACTGTGATCTTTTGTTGTCACCGGAGAAGGCCAGCCTCCCTCCAGCGTGTGTTCTGCTGCAGAAGAGCTTCCCCTGGATTACCCTGTAGAAAGCAGTGAGTGAGGCAGCATTTCTCAGATGCAAAGTACTTTGCTGAGCAGATGCTTTGGAAAATCTGGAAAATACTAAGAAATGATTCTTCTAATGATAACCATTTTAGTAGAAAATAGTCTCTGAATGAAACACGGGAATAGAAATAAAGCTTGGACATACTACATTATTTTCTAAGTCTCCTGGCTTCTACATTTTGGAAAGTACTAGGGTCATTGAAAATAATATGCTGTGAAGTAGAATGATTTTTAAAGGGTTGGGTTTGGCAGGAGTGTGAGACTTTGCAGGCTTAATCATAAGGTCATTGCCTAATTGGGATTTATAGGACCAAGGCCCAATCAAAGTCATCAATTATTGGAGTGTTGGACAGAAAAAGATAGACTGCCTATCTTGTTAAAATCACCAGGGAATTGGAGGAGGAGGAGGCAGTCACTGACATTAGAACTTGTCTGAAACATCAGATATAGTTTTAGATATAGGAACATGGTCTGAAAAATGAAGCAAAATTGATATTGCAAATCAGCAACCCAAGGTCTCAAAACACTGATTATTTCTTTCCTTCAGAAAACAGTATACAAAAGTTGGCAGGATGAGCAAAGCCACTGAACTGCCCCCAAAACAGAAGTTGTTAGACAAAGCCATCAGGGAATGGATTTCCATAGGAGAGAGTAAGAGGTTGGGAGGGATGACCTAATGGAAAATTTGTAGGCAAAGCACCTTTCTTCTCAAAGTTTTTTCAATCCTAACATTTAAGGTCTCTTTCTCATATTCAGGGCCAATGGCTTTTCCAACATGACCTGAATTGTGCCTTTGAGTAAGTGATGACAGAATTGAGATGAGAACATGAAAACATTTTAAGATAGTTATCTAACAACCTTTGCTTATCGATCTAGTTTGAGTGGCAGATGTGGGACCACTGGTCTCCATGCATGGGTTATCTAATGACTTTCAAAAATAAAGGACATAGTTTCATTTGTATTTTTTAGAGGGAGTAGTGACTTGTCAAAGAACACTTTAGGAATTCCCTTTGTCAGAAAGTGTGGGAGTTCGGAACGATTCTTCTAAGATGTGCCCCTGTGGTATGCAGATTATTTTGAGCTAAAATCAACCAAGATCCTGTGAGCTCAAGAAAAACTTCTGTCCACAATTCCCTTAACTAGCTAGAGGAATTTGAGTTAGTGTCCTTGCCCATGAAGAGATTATCAGAGATAACTCTTTTTGACCTATCTACATGGCAGGGCAAATTACTAATTACTGAACAGGTGCTGTCTCTGCAATGACTTTCTGAAGTTGCAAGGTGCCTAACCTCATCCCAAACTCAGAATGTCATATATACCTCACTTTCCCTTTTTGTCTCTGAACCTCTCAAGTATGCGGGCTCCATGCACACAAAATTAAGTTTGATTTTCTCCTGTCAGTCTGTCTCATGTTGATTCAATTATTCAACTAGAAGAACCAGAAGGCAGAAGGGGGGAATTTTCCCTTTGCCCATGAAAGTCTTCCGGGACCTGTGCATCTAAGCCTATCTATATGCATGTATTCTATCATTTATCATCATTTACATGTTATGTTGTAAGGAAAGGAAGACAGTTCTAATAAATAATACCATCCACATTCCACACATGAGTTTTATAGATTTCACTTGTATCATTTACATTTATAAATAAAATTTTATTCTTGTGTCATGTTGAATATAAAATAGAAGGTTATAGCATTATGTTTGTTCTATAACTGTATAAATACCAAATGAATATCTAGAAAAGATCTGGTGTGCTCCCAATGGGTCACTTAAGCTCTTTATTTGCTATATGCCTCTTAACCTCTGTTTCAAAATGTAGCAAACTTTCATTATTTTTGAAAGTTCTTAATTAATGATTAAATTTCCAAGAATTTCCAGTAATAGATGTCAAATGTCCTGAGATTTTCTAACAAAAGCTGATCAACCTTCAAAATAAAAATTAAAAAATCAATAGTATCATGATTTCAAGTCATGTTCTAAATTTAAGAGCCCCTAAAAAATTAAATTGTATACCTGAAGACTTTTTTTGAAATACATCTTATCTAAAGACCTTATACATATATACATATGTATACACACACACACACACATAATTATATAATTGTATATATTTATAGTTAGCAATTGAAGCATGGGAAATGATATGAAGAAAGACTGCCTTATTCATGTTTGGAAGCTATATTTGTTATTGTCTTTAAAAAGACAGTAAAAGTTTTTGTCATTCAAACCAAATCCATTTGTTCCATTTTCTATTTTAGTTTCTGTCTTTTCACACTGCTGGGATTGGAGACAGGGGAAACGGGCTATTAAAATGCCATGGGAAAAATAATTCTTGTGCTGCTTCCATCTAACAGATTTGAGAAATTAATGATAGGTGCTTGGGTTGGACATGTGGTGCTTATGTGAACTGGAAAACCTTGATTTGAGCAAGTTCAAGTTTTAATACATTATCCTTACATACATATGTTTGACAGATGGGTGTATGGGGTTTGAGAGATTCAGATAGCACGGCCTTTTCCCTGCCTTTTGTGAGCAAGTGGCAGGTATGCCGTTTGCCTCTGTACCCAGCCAGAATGTCCTTGAATGAGGTGAGAACTGTTGCAGTCACTACAGACACTCTTGATGTTGGGTCACTCCTCTTAATTCCTGAGGATAAGTGGATAACATCCATTGTAGCCATACAGATGCCATGTTGCAACTGTTATCCTCATATCTGTGTGTGTGTTTTTGGGTGTGCATATGAAACTGAATGGTATTGAGGACTGGTCCGTTGTCAAGAAGCAATGTGACCCTAAGTTACATAAACAAAGGAAACTACCACACAAGAAGGAGCCACACCTACACAAGACAACAGAAATACAAGAAGAATTGATAGTTGACCCTTTTATTTCCCTTTAAGTGTACCTAGACAGATAGTTTTAGTAAATAAAACCATGCTGCTATTTACTCTCACGTCTAGAGGGCCTTAACTGGTCCTTAGTGATCAGCATTTCAGCAGGTGTGTTCTTGTGTGTCCTCAATGAAAATACAAACCTAGAGACGTATCAACACACACATACACACAAAGGTTTATATATTTTATATAATATGTGTACATATTTATGCATATAATTGAAAATATAAGCACATTATGCCAAGAGAACCATTGAGTTGTAAAGTTAACATCACCTATGATGTAGCAAACTTACCTTTTACCAAATATAACAGGCATATTTTTCACCTTTATTGATGCTTTCCATATCAGACAGCTTTTCTTCAGGCCGGTGGGCTGAGTGACAGCATAGCTCAGCCCAGTGCTGGAATCCTACAACCACCGGGGTACCCAAGAAGACTCAAACTCTCTGCATTGAACTGGAAGTAGATTGTACCTACTTTTCCCAAGAGCCTGGCTTTTCCATCTTTCTCTCCTATCAGTAACTGTCCCCTTGTTCCCTTCTTGCTCTTGCCTACCTTCCTCAATGTCACTAATAAATGAGATTATGTATGGAATGCACTGAACACTGTGTCTGGCCCCTTGTGAGCTCTCAGTAAATGTAAGCTACTACAGTTATTACACTTTGATCCTTTCCACATCCTCTTGATGTTTTTAGGGCAAATAATTTAATTCCCACTTTATTAAAAGAAAACTGAGACTAATGGAAGATAGGAAGTTACCTGACCTGTCTTAGGTCTCAGGATTAGTGAACAGTATTATAGGTGCTTGAACTATAGTCTTTTAGGCCAGGAATGTTCAGCCATACCAAAATTTTTAAGCAGTGAGGTTTTGGGGTATTTTTTTTTTTTTTTGCTGAACTATGCCCCAGAAAATAAAGGAGACACCAGTTCTTTCTTGTTTCATCTCCCTGATTTTAAATTCATACCTTATCTTAATGGGCATATGTTTATTTACTAATTTTAAATGAATTTTACCTGAATGAGAACCAAAATGCTGTTCTAAGTCACTTCTATTGGTGGCTTCATACTGTTGTTTTTAATCAGTATATTCCATTAAGTGTAATAATATGAAAGTTTGATGAACAATCATCCTTGACTTACTTTTGGCCAATATCATCTATTGGGAATATCAGCAATTCAAATATCCATAATACTATATGATAAAGTACATATAAAATACTATGTGAACACATATGAGGAAACAAAGAAATTCTTCCTGGGAGCCCTTGTAGAATGAGGGTACCATTTGAGCAAAGGTGTTAAGGGACAAGAAATAAAATGATCTATTGGGTTGGTGACCAAAGTGATTGTTGTTCAGCTGTGAAGTGCCTTGTGTCTTGGGTTAAACAGTTGTGACGGTGATTTGGTAGCATCTGAGCTGCAGTAGATATTTTTAGGAAGAACTATGTCATGACCACATTTATCACTTAGAAAGACAACACTGGCAGTGGCATGAGGGGAGAATGGCCAGGGTTGAGACTGCAGTCACACTGTTGCACAGTTTTAGGACAGAAATGATGATGATCGAGACTAAGGAAGTGGCCATGGAAGTGAGGAAGAGGAAACATGTGCTAGAAAAATGTGAGTATACTCAGCAGGGTTTACCACCTGATGAATTATGCAGACTAAGTGAAATGGAGGAGGCAGAAAAGTAGCTCAGATAAATGGATGAATAACCACAGCTATAACAAAGATGGAGAAGTATATTAGGTGCCTTTTTTTTAATAGAGTGGATTTAATTATAAAAATGCCATCTATTCATTTGCCATCTTTGTTCCAGTAATACATCTTGTATTTTCACATAAAAGTAGTTATAATAATCCTTTACACTTTATTTTAGTAGTTTCTTTATCATACTAGACTATAAGCTTCTTGAAGGCAAAGACAGTCAAGTGTATGCATTTATCTTTTAACTAGCAAGCACTTCGGTGCCCAACACACAGTAGGACTCCTATTTGATGAATTGGATTGAATTTAAATATGCTAATGGTAATAGAAAAAAAATGCTTAGAGGATTATTTTGTCTCTGATCCAAATCTTTGGTTTATCTCAGCCTTTTTATCTTGGCCCTGATGAGGTTGTTTTTCAGCGCTGCAAACACTTCTAGTTGACAAGAAAGAAAAAAAGTGAGTGAATGAAAAGGAGAAGGTGGCATTGCAGCATCTAGATTGAACTCTGCAGGTTTGCCTCTCATAATTTTCACCTTTGATGGGGAACTGTCCCAGATTTCATCCACCAGGCTAAGGTTCTGACATGGTTCCTTCTTAAATCAAGCCTGAAGGGAAATTGATTGAAAAGAAAACACCATTATGGGAAAAACAATTCATTCTCTCCCTCTTGACAGATGGTAGACTTTTGTCTATATTGTAGAATAAATATTAGCTGGCCGATTGCTTTAAGATCTAGAAGCAAAGACGAGTCATGATTGGCATTGCTCATTTTTTTACAGGGAGATTTTCTGCAATTTTGGAGATATTTGATACAAAGGTTTTTAATTACCTTTCAAAGAATAGTACTTTTTTCTCCCTACATGATTATTCGTATTAACTAGACATAGGTGTGGGAAAACTTGTGCACATTTTTGTGCCTGCAGTTACGTGTCTTTATTGAGATGTGTATTTCTCCAGATGGAGAGTAGCAGCCATTTTTCATTTTCCTGGTAAGTCCTTGACTAGCATAATTGTTTAGTGTTTTCTGTGTTGAAAGAAATGAACTCATAAAGGTAGAATGAAGGCACGAAGGTGGAGTAATGACCACCGGATGCTTCTGGTGGTGGAAAACATCGCCTCGTCATTTAGGAGGAGCCCCCAAGGAACTTCTATTTTGAAACACCCCTCCTTTCCATTGGTAGACCTTGGATTCATTTCTTCTGGCTGAAATCTCAAACTGATAACTCCTGGGACAAAATCTA
>PVJD01002518.1:0-199165 GCA_004026545.1 Mormoops blainvillei | reverse complement strand
TGGGTCTCCATTTCAAGTGCGTTAATACGGTACCCTCAAACACTCAGTGAACTTTCAATATTGCTATAAAGATGGTGCAAAGTTCTTTCTTCTCTCTGTACCCCTTTAAAGTGGAACAAGGTTACTGAAAAGATGCTGCCTTGTTGAGAGAAGCGACTAAAATCTCCAGCATCAGATTGAAAGGAGGTCCTATCCTTCACTGACTCAAAGATAAAAGAAGTTAAACCAGTTTGAGCCTTTCTCAGAGTGGAATAGTGAAGACGCCTGGGGGTAAGAAAAGAGGAAACTGTTGGGAGGAGTTATTGAACTGACCTGGTGGTGGCTTTCTTTTTAACCTCCCCTCCTCTTCATAATCCCTGTCTAGAAGGTCATTGAATCAGATACTTCCATCCACCAAGTGGGGAACTACTAATGGCCTTTTGTCTCAAAAGAGAACCTGATGTCATTTGTACTGGAATAAGAGACAGTAGAAAGTGTTGACAGACTGCATGCCCATTGTTTGGCAAGGGAAGGTCGCTAGAAGCAGGATAAATAGAGCCTTCTTAAGTGTCCCACACCAGAACACTGTATCTATTTGGGCTCCCATAGAATCTTCAAAAAGCCCGCCACAAAAGCCTGTGAGAAGCCCAGTATTTGCACACCTAGCCCAGAGAGGAAAGCCAAGGTTAGTCAGAGAAACGGTGAGGATGTACTGAGTGAGGTCAGAGAAAACATAAATGCCACTTGAGGATTGTCTTTTCCCTCTCTCACCTCCAAACCCCAGTCCCAAAAGGCAAGAACAGAAAAGAAAAAGGCAGGTGTGTGAGAAAAGACCGTGTCTTATGCCCTACAGTCCATGCTGTGCATTGTAGGTTCTGACCACACGTGCCCTTTCGAGAGAAGAGGGGGAAGAGCGAGGTGTGAAGGAAGAAACTTTTGAGTTCAATGTGAGAAGGAAATATTACAGAGTGTGGATACTCTCGCTCTTAACACCAGTTTACTCTTATTAAGTAAAAAGTGACTGAAAAGTGGCAGAACTGGACCAAGATGGCTTTAAGAGAAATGGACTCACAGCAGGAAAGAGAGAAACTTGCTAAGCCTGAAGGAGGCAGTTTTTACTGACAGAAAAATAATTGGGTGGCTACTCCTCAGGAATTAAGTCTTCTCAGTCAAAATACCTTAAAAAACCCTGCAGATACCACAATCTGTGACACAGTCGAGTCACACTGCACAGAACTATGCCCGGGAGCTGTCCTCGGAAGGGCCCTGGGGATTTATCAACTCTTTGCCACTCTCTAGCCTTTGAGCCTCTTCAAAAATCATTTTTTTCTCTGCCCTTAGTGATTCTCTGGGTTTGGAGAACTGTAGTCATTGAATGCTCTTTAATTTCTCTGACCATGCCTTCAGCAGAGATTTTTCAATTTTACACTAAAAAAATGTACTTTGGCTCAAGGAAGGAAAGTAATTGTCCTACTGTAATAATTACTTATGTATGGTGCTTAAGTTTGTATTTATAACATTAAATAAGTGCTTCCTCTACAAAAATGTTGAAATAGTAGAATAAACTGCTAAAATAGATAGCAAGGCTCAATAAGGGAAGCACCAAGACACGTTAAGGCACTTACACTTTTCCCTACAGTAACCTTACTATGTCTCTCCAAGCAAAGGCCATGTGTCCACAGAGCAAACATTATATCCTAGGTCTTCTGTTGTTTGCTGACCTTACCTTGTACCTCCGTATTATACAGATCTAAACAATTTGGGGGACTGTATTTTGTTGCTTGAGCTGTGCAGTGACACTTACCCTCCACTTTCTGACTTCCTGATTCTACATTAAACATTCTTAGCATATCTGCTGTCTTACAGCTATTGAACTTGGCTTTATAACCACAGTTGGATGAACTAGGCTGTATACACTACAATTAGATATCGCAACCTGTGGACTGTTCTCTAATAAAAAGTTTTCATCCTTTGCTTTCACTGCCAAACTGTCCGGAGTGGCGACTGAGGCTGATCCTTTGCGTCCTCACTGATTTATCTCGCCTCTACATCTCCTGCACGTGCCCTTGACATTCACCACTACCTTGTTCTCTGGCACTGCTTCCTCTTCACTCTTTAGTGCATGACTGGTCTACTCGGAGCTCAACCCCAAGGCAGCCCCGCTTCCAGCCACACTCTTGATCTCCTACAGCACCTGCACTCCACCTGCTCCACTCGATCCTGAGCCCTTTCTCTGCCCAAGTTATATCTGCAGCCCTGCCCTCCTTACCTGGGTCACGCTATTACTAGGGCAGGATAGTGACAGGGGGTCTCAGGGTAAAAACCCAACCCATAGATGGGTTTATCCAGACTGCCGTCGGCTCCTGCCTCACGTATTTTAGCTCGGGTAAGAATTCCGGTAGCTTAATCTAAGGCCTGAGCAATGAATTTACACTCTATTCTCAACCTATTTCTCATGATTAAAGTTTAAAGATAAGAAAATAACTTGATATGATAATGGTCTCTTTCAACATTTTTATATTTAATCCCTTTTCCCAGCAGGCCATTGATGAAATATTTCATTGTGGACACTAAAGGAGAGTATGCTGTCAAGCTCAGTGCTCAGGAGAACGCTTTGACCTCAGGCAGAAACAGACAGGCTGCACTGGCTAAGCCCCAGCCCGGGCAGGGCCCTGAGAGGACAGACAGCACTCAAACACCAACAGAGTTGGTTATTTTTGAATGTTTCCTTGCAAGAGCCTCTGAACCACGGGTGCAAGGTTAGACTCTTAGACCATGAGCCAAAATAGCTCTTGCTGTAATACGGTAAATACAGGTATTTTTAGTACTTATTTTGTGCCCCGTCCACCATTTCTACTTAAGACACTACCTTACCTAAGAACGTGCATATTCATAGGCATGTATTCCACTGCTGTGGATGTATGATCACAGATTTTTAGGTGTCTGGACAGATACGCTATTTTAACTGAAAGGTGATAGACAAAAGCTTACTGACTAATCTCCCCCAACCACAAGAGGGTCATAAGACAAGCCCTGAGGGAATTCAGGTTACATTCAAGGCCAACAGAGATAATTTCTTTCATTCTTGGGAATCCCTTTGATCCAAACACTATCGTCCAAAAACGGATTATAATTTCATTTAAGTAACATAAGAGTGATATTTCAGATATACAGAATTTACATAATTTTCCCCTTGAAGCTCACTATTTCTTATAAGACTAACTCTGAATTTTACCTTATTGTAAAAGAATATTAAAAGATTTCAGAAGGCAGCTTGATTTTTTTTTTAATGTTTGAAATAACAGGACTATAACACACACCCGAAAATATCATTTCTCTTCCCAATCATCCTGATTTCTGAAACTAGAATTTGTACCACTGGTACCATAATACAAATCCATTTTTTTCTCACCTTGTCTTTTTGCATTTTATGCCTGTTTCTCAGGGCCTCAAAACTGACTCTTAAAAGTAGGATTTGAAAAGAAAATATTCTAAAACAGAAAACTTAAGTTTCTGTTTTTGAGATCTGAGGTGGCATCATCACGTTCTCTCAAGATCCTTTCAGCCAAATAGAAGTCTTAGAAAATTAGCAGCTCAGAAGGTAGACAAGGGAATTGACCCAAAGTGCCATGAATAATATCTTAGAGACCCTCCTAGTGACTAGGGACCATGGCTGTCATAGGACGCCCACTGTGAAATGATACAGGGTAAATACCAATCAAGAGTATCATTCTTTTGTAAAAGGAGGCAGAACGGAGGTACTGCTGGTAGTTCTCTTTCAGGTAACTATATTGAATAACACGCACACACGCACGCACGCACACACACACACACACAATGGACGCTGCTTGGAATCCACAACCAAGAATCAAAATGTGCCTGTCAGAACTCCCCTTCCTTTATAGACAACTGCCACTCTAGGATCTTCACACTTGGAAAGTTAACACGTGCTGGTTAACTTTCACTAAAACATATGGGTCAGTTCTGCTTTCAAGATCTAAATTTGACTCTGAGGTACTAAGCAAGAGATTAAAGGAATTCAAGCTGTCCAGGATGAGTATAAGGCTACAGTAAGTTAAAGCCACTGTATTAAATATAAATGGTAAAAATTCAGATTGAGACACATTGCACTTTCTAAGCAATTGCACATTTTTATAGTGTAACTTCTCTCTTCTTATTTCTTAAAAATATGCTTAAACTTTCAACATTCTATTTTACTGCTGAAAATCAGGTCATCCTTTTCATGAAGGAAAGCAAAACTCTAAATTTACAAGTAAATTTCAATACATTAATGCACAATCCAGTTACCACTTACAAAGTCTGCATTATAGTCTTTCACATCAACGGTTTAGAAATATAGCTACAAAGCCCATTAGCCTCATTTCCACTCCGCACTTCCCACTCTCTGGTCATGTTGGCCCCTGCTGTTCCTAGAACTCACTAGGAATACTGCGGCCTCAGGAATTTTTACCTGCTCGCTCTTCTACCTGCCTCATACCTTCTCCTGCACATAGATACACATATGTTTGGCTCACTCTCACATCCCTTTCAAGTACTTACTCAAATGTCACTTTCTCATTAAGGTTTACCCCCACTATCCTATTTGAATATCCAGATACATCCTCCCCTGTAAGACTTCTGATTCCACTGTTTTTCATTTCCTTGCCACTTATCATCTTCTAATATAATATATGATTTTATTATTTATTTTCTGTCTCTCCACAATACAATGTAAGCTCTATGTGGGAGGAATTTTTGTTTTATTCAGTCCATATCCCAAACACCTAGTAGAACTGTTAAGTGATTAAGTTGTGCTAGTCATGGTAATGCGTTTCAATGCACCGTTACTTGCCTGGTACCTAGGATAATGGAAATGAGAAGCAAGTTAAAATTAAATGCCTGATAAACCAAAGACTTTGGCTCATAGTTCCAAACAGTATCCAAATGCAGTTTTCATTCATAGACCACATAAAGAACAGAGAATTAACAAACACTTTCACATTAGGAAGATGATGTTAAAAGCCATCTAATGCAACAATATAATTCATGCTGATTTGTTTCTTTTAGATGTCTAGTGTAAATTTTATAAAAAGGGAATTAGAATTAAGTTTGTATCTCCTCTACTTTACTCCCTTCTACATTGTCAGCTAGGTCAGGACCTGTAAACTAGCCCCCAAAGTTTATAGACTTGACAGGTAAACTTTTTGAAAATGTTTTTTGTTGTTGTTTCATTAGCTTCCTGTCTTTCAAACGTTATGTTCACCTGTTTAAATTTGTGATTGTAAGGTATTTAGTTCAGGCAGATTAACAAAATATTTAAGCCTGGTCGATAGAAGTTAAAATAAGGTATCCCAGCAATGTCTCATGTGACCATCATTTCTAGAATTACTCCATCAGAGAATCCCTCCTCCGTAGTATTTACCAGGCCTTCAAAGAAACTGTAAAACTGAAAATTCCATGGATTGCATTTAGATCTAATTTGGAATTGTTGTGTCACGATGCTGCTTCTCGGAAATAAAGCCCTAGTAAGTAGTTATGTCTGATGAGCTTATTCAAAGAAGCTCAAAACTGCAATGGGGAGCACAAATAGAAAATCAATCTCTGCAGTGTGCAGGGCTGCACAAAAAAGCAATAAGCATCTAAAACTAGAAGCCTGTAATTGCTTTAAAAAATATCTACTGCTTCTTTACAAAGGTCACTTCATGTTACAAGCATGACATTTAAGGCTATATAAAAAGATTCTTTTTGGTAATTGCATATCATAATCTTTCTATAATAAACAGAGGTATCTGAGTAATTCCTATAATAAACAGTATTTACTTTCTTGAATCATATGACTTTAAAATTTATTTCCTATATCTAAAGTAGTTTTTTTTAATATTTATTCTATGCAAAGACTCAAGGAGGACAGCAGAAAAGTAGAGTTTAAATTTAAAAACAAGGAAGTACAAATGTCATAGCAGAAACTGTTAAAAATGATCCAAAATATCTATTGACCTGAAACAAATAATCAAGGTAAATATTCTACAAAAGTAAAATATGTTACCCTGGAATTCCATGTTTGCAAAAATAAAATCTAAAATTTCAGTTCTTAGTATGAATTTTCAGAAGCATTCATTTGCCACCTGTCTCCAGAACCCAATTTATAGCAAATGATGTTGCTAAAACTAATACATAAAAATAATAAAGCAAAATAACAGCACCCATCAGGGTATAGGATTCACCTCAAAGTATTTCATCTTACTTGTAAATATTTATCCTTGTTCTAGCCTTTCTTCTAGTCTCAGTAGTTATTTCCTTGTAGTCAGGACTCATCCCTTAATGCGTGTGGATGTGGCCCCACATCATTCTCAGGAATTCTAGTTCATCAGCCATCCTCCTCTTTAGCTTCAAACAGTCCCAGAACTATTGACTCTAGTGTCTAAACACGGTCAAGTTTCTTCCATGTCAACACCCTCCTCCAACAATAAAACCTCCAACCTATACCATTTTTCAACCTCCTCCCTGTTTTACACACTCACGAAATGATGAGAATAGCATCAGGCAGAAGGTGCCAAACATTCCTGTTGGTTATGAAAATACAGAACCTGACACTAAGGTTGACAAGCCACCCAGGCTGGTCTCTGGAGTTCAACAACTTCTTGAGGATTTCTAAGAGTCATATGACCACTGATCAGTCACTTTTGCCCAATTAGTAAACCAGTTAATGTGAACCAAAACATTTTACTTTGCATCCCCATTAGCAGCAAATACTGTTGCTATTTGTAAAAGGAAATACTGTCTTTAAAATGATTCCACAGACATACATAATAAAGGAAAATTTCTATTATCCGAACGTGAAACACGAAATATCAAATTTGAAGTTGGAAAACAATATATTAAATTATATGATTTTTAATTTAAAAACTTCTTAAACATCAGTAAATAATACAAAGACCCAAGTGTGCGGGGGACAGGAGAACAAAGAATGCATATGGAAAATTAAAAATAGAAACATTGTAAATGACCAATTAACCTCTGGAAAATATCCATATTCATTAGTAGTGAAAAAAATGCAAATTAAAAAACACACTCTTTACCTATAAAGTTGAAAAACATTTAAACAACACACAACAAACACCTTGCGAGGCCGCAGAAATAATCATTCTCATAAACATGAAAGTGTCATAGCCTTTCTGGAGACACAGGTCAATATATGGCAAAAGATTTAAACTTTTACAAATTTATTTGAGTCTGTTTTAATAAAATAATATTCAGTTGTTTTATAATTGCAAAAAAAACTGAAATTATTTTAAATAAGGTACAACATATTTTATCCATGATAAAATACTTTAGATTTGCCAGGCTGTTAAAGTTAAATAAAAATTATTTCTCAGAGCTTTTAAGACATGAATATGCTTTGTAAATCTCCAAGAGGAAGGTAGAGTTCTGCAGTCTTTTTTTCTTCTATAAGTTGATTGAAGTACGATTTAATACAATTCATCATTTTTTTAGTGTACAGCTTGATGCATTTAACAATCAAGACATGAAATATTATCACAACCTCTACAAATACCATCAGGTCCCTTTGCAGTTAATCAACCGCCTCCCTCTCTCCTAGTCTATGGCAACTACTACTCTTTTTGACCTTAGCATTTTTGCCTTTTTCTAGAATTTCATGTAAATGGAAATCTGTAGAATGTAGTCTATTGAGTGCAGCTTCTTTTACTTAGCATGATATTTGAAAGATTCATCCATATTTTTCTGTGTATTGCTAGGATTTTTTTTTTTTTTATTGCTAAGTAGTAGTCCACTGTAGAGATATACCAGGTTTCGTTTATTCCTCCATTTGGACATTAGAGTCATTTCCAGATCTGGACTATTGTGAATAAAACTGTTATGAACACAAGCATATAGGTCTTTGGGGGGTCATGAGTTTTAAATTTTATTTATTTATTTTTAGAGAGAGGGGAAAGGATGGAGAGAGAGAGGGAATCATCAATGTGTGGTTGCTTCTTGTGCGCCCCCTACTGGGGACCTGGTCCACGACCCAGGTATGTGCCCTGAATGGAAATTGAACCAGAGGCCCTTTGGCTCACAGGCTGGCACTCAATCCACTGAGCCACACCAGCCAGGGCCAGTTTTTATTTCTGCTGGTTAAATATCTAGGAATTTGATTTCTAGGTAATATATTAAATACACATTTCACGTGGTAAGAAGGTGCCAAACTGTTTTCCGAAGTGGTTTATCATTTTAAATTCCCCAAATCAATGCAGGGGAGTTTCAGTTGCACCAAGTCTTGGTCCATACTTGTTATTTTCTGTCTTTTTAATTTTAGCCATTCTAGTGGGTGTGAAAAGTACATCACTTTGGTTTTGATCTGCATTTCCCTGATAATTAAAGATGTTGAACATCTTTTCATGTGTTTTTGACTTTTGTTTCTCTTCTTTGGTAAAATGCCTATTCAAATATTTTGTACATTATGAGGAGTTTGTCGTATTTTTAATTTAGCTATTCTTCGAAGAATTCTTTGCCTATTAAAAAGTACAAATATTTTCTCCTATGTTTTCCTCTAATATTTTCCTAGTTGTAGCTCTTACTCTTGGGTATATGATGCATTTTAAGTCACTTTTGGTGTGTAGTGTGAGGTAAAGATCTAAATTATTTGCATATGATTACCCAAATGTTTCAGAACCATTTGTTGTTTACCACTGGATTACTCTGGCACCTTTGAAAAGTTTTCCAGGCTTATTTATTGCAAAACCTATTTATTTTTAAGCATTAATTATTAGGTCATAGAAATAGAGACTACATTTTGTGGTAAATGCATCTATAAATTATTTACTAATACATTTAAATGTTAATTATATGTTGTTATCTGGAAAAAAAATTGGAAAAGCAAAAGTATATGTATGTATCTGGAGTGTTATGTACCAAAATACATACACAGAGGTCATTGGGTTTTGATTATATTATGGGTTATTTTACTTGTTTTTGATGTATATGTTTAATTGAAATTTCCTTTTTAAATGTACATGTAAACTATAATATAAATTTTGAAATTTTTTTCATTAAAATTTTTCATTTATGGTTTCTCAAATTTACATCTTTATTAAAGCTTAATTAGCAGAAATAATCACATCAGTAAATAGCACTGAGGTGTAGTAAATCAGATAGAAAAGGGTAAATTCTAGTTAGTTATATCTTACCATTTTCTAAAAGCAATGTCAGATTATATTTGACAATTTCCTTGTTAAATTGAATGTTTTCAAAGGAACAGACAGAATTTTAGAGTTAAGCCAAACATTTTCAACAGAACACATCCTTTAAAAAAAAAAAAAGAATGACTTAAACATAAAACCCACTGTGCAACCACACCCAATTTTAACGTGGATCAACTTTTATGTTGACATTTCATTCACACTCACAGTTCATCAGGTACTTTTTGCAAGTGTCGTATAGTGCGTGCAAAACATCAAGAGATAACACTTTAATTTTTTAACTGAATTTTTCTACATTTTAAGGTAGAAAGATAAAAATGAAAATTATTCACACTTCTATTTTTTATTACTTCCTTTTCTCTTTCTTATTTTATAAGGGTGATTGTTTTGGAAGAGCGGAACTTGCCTTTTCAGGAATTTCTTATTTGCATTCACAGTCTCAGTGATGCAAAATGATTTTGCATGTGCATGTGTTCTCTGACTGTGGCATTACACGCCACAGATTCTAAGATAAATTGAAACATGGCAAAAATTATAATTAGTACCAAGTGGGTGTAGTGTAAAAGCTAAAGAAGCAAAGTAGAAAAGTTGAAATTCATTTTCATATTAAATTCAGGTGTTGACTGAATTTTACTTGTGGATGATTTCTGATCGTTAGAACAATGAGTTATCTCCTCCATATTTTCCAAATGATTACCAATGCTACACAAAACACTCATGCTTCCTCTATATGTTGCATTTTTTTCTTTTTCCTCAATTGAGGTTAACATGCTGTGTTTAGATCTGACAAATAAATAACAATCTAATATAGCCTATCTCAAAGATTATTTCTAATGGTGTTGCCATTCCTTTTCACATTATTAAGGTTCTTAACACACAGAACAGAGTACAATGCTCAAATACAGGTTCACAGAATTTCTCCAAGAGGTATTGGAGTAAAATATAAAATGATCGTCTCAAACACTTGATTGAAAGAGTATGCTGTGAGATTAGTGAGCAAAAGAAGCCATATTCTTTTAATATTTAAAATACTCAAAAGAAATAGTTTTAACAATTACAAATCACCTGAAAACAAGCTTCAGACAACACCTGAACTCGAAATGAAACATAATTTCAAACATACTATTTGGCTTCCTAAACTGTTACATGAGACTGACTTGGAAAAATCCGAGGAATCCTGTGAACCCATTTTAAGTATCTTTCTATGTTTTGAATGCTAAGAACCAGTAGTCCCCAACCTTTTTGGCACTAGGGATCGGTTTCATGGAAGACAACTTTCCTTTTTCATTTTTTTAATGTTTGTGTAAAGCCTTTTATTTACAGCAGTTCAATGGTAGAGTATAGGATTGAGAATGGACTGGAAGTTAGAATTCTGGTTAGTTCTAGTCATGAGAATGTTAACAGACAAAGGTGTTGGCAGTGTCAGTTTTCATTGAAAGCTTTTAGGAGACAGCTAAAATTAGCTACTGTGCTATACTTTGGGTACTGTTATTTCTATTTATGTCATCAGAATTGCAGTTATACATAGTGTATGGTTCAGTTGGCTTTGAAGTTAATATTGGGAAGAATATCATGATCAAAACAACAAGTTTCGTACTGATAATTGTTCGAGTTTAACGTTTTTCGACACTTGCGTATTAAAGTTGTTAGTTGTAGAGTAGTGAGAAGCATAGAAATTAATGTCTCTTTTGAAGTAAGGTAGATTTAGCTTCCTCATTAAGTATGATGTTGTAAATCTAGGAAGACAATTTTCCCATGGGTCAGGGTTCCGGGGGAGACAGGAGGCGGACCTCAGGAGGTAATGCACAAGGAGTCTCCAAAGGGGAAGACGAAGGCTGGGGACCCCTGCTAAGGACCTTTATAGGGTGAAAGGAAGAGGTAGCTCCCTTAGAAACATTTTTTGAGATAGATTATATTAGATTGTTATTTATTTGTAACCTCTAAACATATCATGTTAATCTCCATTAAGGAAGTTAAAATACGCAACACGCAGAGGAGGCGCGAAGGTGTTTCATACAGCATTTTTGATCATTTGGCAAAACTGGAGATAATTTCAATGTCTGCTGATAAAAAGTATAGAAATAAATTATAACATACCTACACAGTGACATATTCTCCAAATGTTAAATATAACATGGTAGAAGAATATTTATTGACATAAAATATATTGTATATATTTTTAAAACAATTTTAAATATTATACTTAGTTTTAGAGAGAGGGGAAGAAGGGAGGGAGAGAGGGAGAGAAATATCAGTGTGTGGTTGCCTCTCATGCGCCCTCTACTGGGGACCTGGCCTGCAACCCAGGCATGTGCCCTGACTGGGACTCTATCTGACAACCCTATGGTTCTCAGGCCAGCACTCAATCCACTGAGCCACACCAGCCACAGCTGTGTATACATTTTAAGACTTAACTATATGTGGGTGGTGAGTTTAGGGGTAATTTAAATGTTTTTTCCATTATTTATCTAGAGTTTTAAAAAATTATTTGTATATAATATTAGTAGGAACTCATCAGAATATTAAGGCACAACGACACTTCTGTAAAAATAAAATCACATAGTCGTTCTCCAAAAGAGGGCAACTTCTGACTAGCGGGATTTCTCATCTAAGCTATTGGTTATATGTAGAGAAGACTAGCCAAAGTCAGTCTCTTTCTGCTAGGTGAAGACTATAGCTTTATACAGTAATCGACCTGGATTGACAGAGTGAGAGTTTAGTAAAATTTTGATGAAACTAATGACAGTATTGTATATGCTATTGTCTTAGCATATGCTCATTTAGAAAGGATGTTTTTATGATACCAAGAAACATTGTAACTACAGGAAGACAAAATATAATGTAAAGCAACACGTGGGAATTCAAGCTACAAGTGTTATAAAAGACTTTTTCTCCTCGTGGGGCAAGAAGAAGAACAGAGTAGTTTAGAGTTGGACTTTGAGGTAAGGTAAGCCTTGGTGCGAAGGTTTGCTCTGCCATTTATAAGTTTTGTTTGCATGGGATCATCTGTTAAACTAAAGGGAACTTCCCGACAGGATTGTTTTTAAGATTAAATGGTGAAAAACAAGGAAGATGTGTGTTTGGTGCTTGCACAGCACTCAATATATATGCTCAGCAAATAATAAAAATGCCTAAATTCTAGGTATCCATACTCCCTGAAAATTCATGGATAGGCTCTAGTTAATTTTGGCCAGTGTATGCCGGAGTGTGTAGAAGGGTAGACTCATGTCTTATAGGACAGGAAAAATTAATAACAGTAACAACATAATTTAAAATGTGTTAGTAAAACAGACATCACACACACATGTCAGTAACGCTTGAAGCCATAAAGTTGACATATCATCTCATAAAAAGAAGAGCTGGGTCTTATTCCTCTGATTTTAAATAAATAAGCATTACTCCATTTTAAGTCATTAAGAAAAAAACTATTATTTTTTATTTTAGTTGGAATATATACCCCAACAGCTTTATAGGATTTCACCTTATACTCTCTTATTAAGTAAGAGACATTTTCAAAATCTCTCTGAATTACCCAAAAATGAATAAAAATCTAGGAAGACTGGTTGGCATCAGTACTTAAAAAGATAAATTAATATACAGGTAAAGTACGTGTCTGAATGGTGGTATACACACATGCCTAAGCATGAAGTTAGTCAGTGTGCTCTAGAACAGTATTGAGACAGGTTAGTAAGAAGCTAGGAAAATTTCTTGGCAAGTGCAATGGGGAAACTGAGACAGCTGAACAAATGAGCCAAGCGATTTACAGACAGACACAGAAGGTCACCAGGGTGGAAAGCCGCAGGTGCCTAGCAACAGACAAAACTTGTGCTGGACCTCACTCTCGGGGTGGCCTTTCCTTCCCTGGCACATCACTGTTTAGGTCCCCAACCTTTCATATTGTTGGTCATGCAGTTTAGACCCCACCGTGACACTGACCAACAGTGGAGACCGCGACCCTGAAAGGACACACATGGAAAAGCTGATGAATATTCAATTGAGATCTCTTGTTAGGCCTCCCCTAAAATCTCCACCTTTGGAAAGCAGAAGAAACCCCTCAAGACAAAGAAGCCAGCGTACAACCTCCTTGGGGCATGCTTACTTGAATCTCCTTTTAGAGTGAATTTTCTTTCTCCTAAATGCTAAGGTTCCCACAAGACTGGCAACCAGGGGAGCAACTGGCAGCAGCAGCAGCTGGGCCCAGGTTGACCCCCTGAACCTGTCCCCAAGGCCCCTTTCTCTCACTCTCTCCAGTGAGGTGACAGCTGCTTGGCCTTGGCTCACTTCTTTCCCACAAAGCTTCTAGAGAGCCAAAGTTGCCCCGCTTACACTTTCTCATTGCTTCTTCTATCCTAGGCCCCTCCCTGTCTCACTGTCCCTCAAAATCACCTGGACTTGTGCTGTGAAACCTTTCCTGCAGGAAGTCAAGAAGCCACACACCACAGGCCAGCCCAAGGCGGAGCCCCTCAGTTCCCAGTCCCCTTCCCCATAACGTGTATTAGAACTCAATCTGTACTGTCTATAAGGTGAGCGGGACAAAGAAAATGCCTGAAATGACTATAGATAACAAGCAGGTTTTCAAGGGGTGGAGGTATTAAGAGTTTTTAAAAAATTATTATTCATAAAATTAATCATATCCTCTCAATATCTGAAAGGAACCTCTAAAATTAAAGGTAACAATAATTTTGTTGGCAAAATTATGAGTATACAAAGTAAAATGAGATAGTAAAATGTTCACCCACCCAGAGTTGTGAAAAGGCCAAAATTTTAGGTTTCAAGGCTGCATCTATTATTGGATAGACGGTAAACTACATTGTCAATAGGCCGTAAGTAAGAACCATGAAGAACGAGTCAAATTATCTAACTTTAAAAAATATATAATTGAACTAAAATTATTATTTAATGGACTAAGTGGGCAATAACAAACATAAAGAATTGGTCAGTGGAAAGAGGACATATATGTGTATTAAGTTAATTTTAGTTCCCTAGGATTTGTTTAATGATTAGGCACAGTGTATGGCACTGACATTCTCTACACAGTAGATTCTACATTTTGATGAAACATTCCATCTCAAAAGTATCCATATATTTTATATAATAATAATAATACATGAAAGAGTACAAATCTCATTTTTTTTCAAATTCCCCCAAATATGAATACTAGCCAAGAGCTCTAAATTGGAGTTCAAGGAAATCTCTAACTTGACTCCAGGTGTCACTCTCAGGGCTTAGGGTTTCTAATCTGCAAAACAGGAGAATGTGCCTAGATGGTGGGGATCAAAATCTACAAAGCATTTCTAAACATCCCGTTATTGTCTTGTTGCCCAGGAAAGTCTGTGACTATTATTCATCAAGTCTTGTTATTGCTCTCATGTAGCTCCGAGTAACAGATGGTTGGAAACAGTAACTGGACACTAGGGTCTATGTTTTCTAGTCTTGCAATGGAATAGCCATGTGAAAGAAAAAATGAGGCATTAAAAAAATACAATTTATAAAACCATGGAGACAAACTAGTTCTACTTTTCATTCTGCAGATGAAAAAAACTAAAATTTACAGATATTAATCACCTTCTATTCCATGCCATAGAGCCTGTTGGCAGAAACTCCAAAATACTATTTTGAAATATTCCTTGTGTTAGCATTAAAAGCTATGTGCTGTGAGCAGTGCTAATTTCCAGTGTGTGAGTATAAAATTAACAATTCTGACTTACATTCTTTGGTTATGCAAAAAAGAGCAAAGATAATTTCAGGGGAAGTATGGTGGTAATTTTATGAGACAATATTTCTTTCCCCTTCCTTATTAGTCGGGTTCATTAAGCTTGCCAACCAAAGAATGCCTTATTTGTTACAACAGTGTTTTAAAGAACTGTAAATGCTTTGAACCACTGTAGTTATATTAAAGAAATCTATTTGACACCATATACTCATATATTGGGTTAAAACTTTACTTGGCTTATTAAAATTAATCATGAGCCACTGGTAAAATGCAAACTAATTACTGCTCATATCACACAACCAGACAGAGCATCTGATATAAACTTACACTGCCTTAAGTTCCTTTACATGCTAGGTCACAGAGTGTCCTCGTGCCTGGGAGGCAGGGGCACTTTGGAGGCACTTAGTGAAAGGATCTTTTTCCAAGAGGTCAGAAAGCGGTACAACATTTTAACAATATGCCTCACTTGCAATGAAGCCATCAGTTCTGCTTGAATACCAAGATTATTTGAATCCCACTAAAATGTCAATATGCTTGACAATATACATGATCAATCCATTTGCAATTTCTTCATACTGTCAAAATGAATGTCAGGTAGAAAGGAAGATCCACTTTAGGGGAAAAAATGACATTTTCTCTCTGAATTTGTAAGAGGTAAGGGAAATATGCTTCATATTTTTTGCTTTTCATTTCTGAAAAATATGTAAGAATCATTTATTTCTATATGACTAATACTGCTTGCTAATAGTATAATGTTTAGCAATAGACAATCAAAATAGTTATCCTGCTAACTCGCATTGGTACTTCTTAAAAATATCGATATTTCTTCTTATTGGAAAGCATTTCATGAATGGTGATCTGTGGGGTAAGACATGATTTTTTTTTTTTAAAAAGAGCTTTCCTAAACCAAATTGGAACTGTTAGAAAGAGTCAAATCGAGGTTATTTGCGTGCTGAATTCTCAGTGAAATCCTATCCCAAATTTCTTTTAAATATCACTTCTTATTGAAGGAAACCATTATGTCAAGTGATAAAATAAAAATACACTAGGAGACACCTAGGAAACAGACGCTCTAAAACAATCCTTGCACGGGAACTCTCTTATAACCCATTCGGCTCCAGGCAACACGGTGAAGCCTCGCTGTGGCAGCTTGAAGAAATCCAGCACAAGCTGGACGCCAGAGCTCCCTGCCGCTTCATGGGGGATTCCGGCGAAGCCCAGAACAGCAAGAGAGGCCCTCATTATCTCCAGTGTGCTTGCACTGCCACTGCTGTTTCTCTGAGGACGAATATGCACGTAGGGCTCCCTCTTAGGACCACTGCTCTTCCACACAACTGTTGGTTTACCACATACCTGACCTTGATTCTTTCTCCTTTCACAGCCCTGACTAACACATGTCTAAGTAAACATTTATTTTAAGTCCCCATTTTTCCTTTTTCAGCGTTAGCCTGTGAGTGCTTCAACTTATAAATTGAAGGTGTTTAAGCCTTATCACGTCCTTAAAGTGACTTGAGCACTTGAAGGATATTCTTTCTTATCTTTAAACATTACAATGAATTCTGAAAAACTGTTTTCCCAAAGGTTTTGAGTACTGTCTTTTTTATGGTTCTGAGGTGACAATGTTTACAAATGACCACAGCTTATCAAAAGCCTATTTGAAAAAGCGACTATTCATTTTTAGAAGTATCTTTGTAATGCCATTGTGGTTAATGTGTTGAGGTTTTTCATCTCTCTGTTGTTTAACCTTCCTCACTGAAGAATTCCATAGTGTCTGTTTGAAAACTGGGAGGGTAGAAATTAATATTTATTTGTTTGTTCAACAGAGAACTGACTCAAAACTTTTATGCTCTCCGCGTCCCAGAAGAGGCTGGAATGCCATCAGTCATATCCACACAGAAGCAGCTCTTCTGTTATGCGAGTCAGAGTGCCCAGATTTCTTGAAATGAGCAATTCTAGGTGCAGCTCAGCACTTGCATGCCATGTGACGCTGCATGCTAAAGGTAACCAGCTGGTGATGGGGCTCCAATCACACACTGAAAGTTTCATTTCATTTGAGGCAATTGAGGTCTCTCAAATCGACCAGCAACAGAAATGCCAAGGTTGAAATTGTTTCCTCTCTAAGAAAATAAGAACATAAAAAACCCTACTATTGAACTGCCAAAGCATTGCCTCAAAAGTCAAATGATCATGCAGGTTTTGTTAATAGCCTATACAAAATTGATTTCTGCTCTAATTTATCTTTAACTCTTTGGGTTCATTTCCTAAAACTCTTCAAACAGAAAGGCTGTGCCTTAGAACACCAAATGCCCTAGATTACGTTTCTCATTATGAGAATACCAAAGTGTTTTTAGAATACCCAACTCTTTTTTTATGCCTGCCTATACACATCCCCAAATGCCACCGAATCCTGACAGTCACTTCCTTCTCCCATTGCCACCTGCTCCCTGAACACCCACCCACGAGCTGCTAAAATCCTCCTGCCACTTCAACCACATGCCAACATAGACTGCTGCCTGCTTTCCCCCACCCCCTAACCTCCCAACTGCCGCTGGAATGAGGAAACAAATATACATAACTCAGATCACATAGGGGCTTATGATGGCAAAAAGTTATGGGCCAGATAGCTGCAAAGTACTTCATCATCTTAATATGCCACTTTATAGGAATCACAGCTGTTGTTTCTGGTCTGTATGTGATACTTATTCCCAGACACTGGTTGCTAGGAGAAAGTTCAGGCTAAGATGTATTTATTGATCTAAACGCAGACACAGAGGTTATACCAGTCCCCTACCCCATTAGAAATTCCCATGTTAGACATTTCAAATTCTAGCTTGAGAAAAGCTTTTTATATGAGTGACAACTTTAGATGGTTTCAGTCTGTTTGAACCTAAATGACACAATCTTTTTTAAAGATGATATCTTGGTATTACCACACTCATTAAACAACTATGTACCTACTCTATAGCCTGGACTGTGGTAGGCACAGTGAGTATAGAGTGTTAAAGATGTGTGGTTACTGCTAATATGGAACTTATAATTTGCTCTGATGCCCACTTATCAGGTGATAACATTCTGCAACCTTTTATTGGATTACTTTCACTGCCAGACCTAGAGACCTGAGACGTGAACTAGACCTGATTATTTTGTAGGCTATAACATAAATTGCAAACAGAGGACAGCAATTCAATAACTATATATACTTTGTATTCCTGATATCTAGCATAGACTGTAGTCTTCAGTTTATGTCTGACCAACGAATGGATGCATGGATACATTCAGGAATGCATAAATGACAATACAAACAGATCTGTGAAAAAAATGAATGGGCAGAATTTTCCACAGAAAACATGCTTGGCATCCCTGCACACCAAGAAGCTGAGGCCTTTCTCTACTATTCCACTTGACTCCTCTTTATCAACAACTTTTGAGAAAGTAAGGAAATTCTGAACTTCTAGTCAATATGGAGGTGTAAGTAAAAACAGCTCACCTCCTTGCACAACCATGGCAAAAATTACAACAAAATTACAAAACAACTATCACCCAGAATCAATGAAAAACCAAGCTGTATGGAAGTCTGACAACCAAGGAATTAAAGAAGTCATATAGTCAGGTAGAAGGGGCAGAGATGCAGACAGGCAGAACAGGCTGGTCCCACACCCACATGTGGTGAATGAAAATCAGGAGGGATATCTCGGGACTGAGGGATCCCAACCCACACCAGACCACACAGCCCAGGGTTCCAGCAGCAGGAAGGTTAGTCCCCATAACTTCTGGCAGTAAAAACCAGTGGGGGTTGGGGTAGCAGAAGAAACTACAGATTCTTGGGCATCTCCTTTAAAAGAGCCCACAACAGTCTAATAAATTACACAGAATCACTCCCACTGAGCTTGAGCACAGGGGCAGCAGCTGGAAGGGCACCAGTGGCATACAGTGAGAACCTGAAGTGTCTGGCATCAGGACAAATGCCAAAGGATAGCTTCCTCCTGGACAAAACTCCGGAGGTGAGGCAAGGGACATTGTCCCTTTTCTGAGGCCTCTCCCACACATTACCACAGAACAGTGACACCGTATTTGAGACTCCATCAACTTGGTTCACACAGGTTGCCTCGTCCTGGCAATTACCTAAGGTCCCACCCCATCCAACTTACAGGTGCATTTTTCTACAATAGGCCATACTACTAAGACAGAGAGGCAAAGAAGTTCTACCTAATACATAGAAACAAACACAGGGAGGCTGCCAAAATGAGGAGGCAAAGAAATAAGACCCAAATTTAAGAACAGAACAAAACCCCAGAAAAAGAACTAAACAAAATGGAGATAAGCAATCTATTAGATGCAGAGTTCAAAACACTGGTCATTAGTATGCTAAAGGAACTCATTGGGTATTTCAAAAGCATAAAAAAGACCTAGCAGAAATGAGGGTTACACTAAGTGAAATACAGAAAATTTTACAGGGAATCAAGAATGGAGTGGACGAAACCAAGAATCAAATCAATGATCTGGAACATAAGGAAGAAAAAAAAATTCAATCAGAAAAACAAGAAGAAAAAATAATTTTAAAAAAACCCCAAAACACCCCAAGGATAGGCATCCAGTCAAGATAGGAGGCATAGGTAGACACGCTTCACCTCCTTGCACAACCATATGAAGAATCACAACTAACCTCAAAACAAAAAACACCCAGAAGTGCAAGAAAATCGAACGTATGTAAGTCTGACAACGAAGGACTTAAAGAAGCCATATTCATCCAGACAGGTAGGATGGGCTGAGATGGGGTGGAGAGGATGCAGTGTGGCAGTGGCAAGGTGGCAGCAGCTAGAAGTACAGGAGGTCCCACAGTCACGTGTGGAGGATAAAAATTAGGAGGAATACCTGGGGAGAGAGAGATCCCAGTCCCAGGCCAGACTATGCAGCCCAGGTTATAGTGCCAGGAAATAAAGCTTCATAACTTCTGGTTGTAAAAACCAGTGGAGGTTGGGTAGTGAAAGAAAGTGCTTGTCTCTCAGGAAAGTCCATTTAAAGGGCCCACATGGTCCTACAACATAACACACACACACCCATTCTGGGAACCACCACTGGGGAAAGAGCTAGAAAGGTGCCAGTCACATATGGGAAGTGGGTGAAGTAACTGGAAAAGGGGCAAGTGCCAAGCAAGCCTCCAGGAGCCAGGCAGTAACACTGTCCCCTCTCTGACCCCTCCCCCACATACAGAGCCACAAAGCAGTGAAGTGGGTTGCCCCACTCTGGTGATAACCTAAGGCTCCACTGCATAGTACGTAACAGGTGCGCTAAGACAGGGAGTCAAAGAAGCTCTACCTAATAAACAGAAACAAACACAAGGAGGCTGCCAAAATGAGGAGGCAAAGAAATATGGCCCAAATGAAAGAACAGAACAAAACCCCAGAAAAAGAACTAAATGAAACAGATACAGCCAACCAGATGTAGAGTTCAAAACACTGGTGATAAGGATGCTCAGAGAACTCATTAAGTATGAGGCAAAAGCCTAAGGGAAGAAATGAAGGCTATACTAAATGAAATAAAGAAAAATCCACAGGGAACCAACAGTAAAGGGGAGGACACCAAGGTTCAAATCAATGATTTGGAACATAAGGAAGAAATAAACAGTCAACCAGAACAGAATGAAGAAACAAGAATTCAAAAAAAAAAAAAAAAAGGAGAGAATAAGAAAACTCTGGGACATCTCCAAAAGTGTGAACATCCAAATCATAGGGGTGCCAGAAGGAGAAAAGGAACAGCAAGAAATTGAAAACTTATTTGAAAAAAATAACAAAAGAAAACTTCTATAATTTGGTTAAGGAAATAGACATACACGTCCAGGAAGCACAGAGAGTCCCAAGCAAGATGGACACAATGAAGACCACACCAAGACATATCATAATCAAAATGCCAAAGGTTAAAGATAAAGAGAGAATCTTAAAAGCAGCAAGAGAAAGCAGATAGTTATCTACAAAGGAGTTCAAATAAGACTGTCATCTGATTTCTCAAAAGGAACTTTGCAGTCTAGAAGGCGCTGACAAGAAGTATTCAAAGTCATGAAAGACAAGGATCTACAACCTAGGTTATTCTATCCAGCAAAGTTATCATTTAGAATCAAATGACAGATAAAGTGCTTCCCAGACAAGGTAAAGCTAAAGGAGTTCATCATCACCAAGCCCTTATATGAAATGTTAAAGGGACTTATTTTAAAAAAAAGAAGATCAAAACTATGAACATTAAAATGGCAATAAATTCAAAACTATCAAGAACTGAATGAATAAAAAAAAACTAAGCAAATAACCAGAATAGACTCTGAATCATAAATATGAAAATCATTTGGAGAATTATGAGTTGGGAAGGGAAAGATGGAGAATGGGGGGAAAGATGCCGGGATTAAGAAGTACAAATTAGTAGGTAGCTAAATTTAGAGGAGGGAAGGTCTTGCTTTATTTAGAAAAAAGATGACCTTCTTTACCATAAAGTATTACTTATTGTCTTCGACCCAAAAGTGTTATTGAGCTAAACATAGGCAGTTTCCCCTGTGGCTCTTCTGTAATTTAACACATTATAACCACTAAACTTGAAAACTTACCCCAAACTCTTCTGGTTATAAACCTCTAATTGGAATTATCAGAACTATAGTGGGAAGCTACTCTTTCTTTTCTTCCCATGAATGAATAATTGAGTCTCTTGGGAAGTTGCTGAAGGAGCCTGAATGATAAACATAAATATAAATAAATAATATAAATATAAATATAAATATAAATATAAATGTCTGGAAAGAGTCCAACTATTGTTAATATAACAAGAATGGTTCGGGTGACACTGATGTAACCTGGCAGCCAAGGAGAGTGAACTGGAACATGAATGAGAGAACAATGATGACTTCACTGTACTAGTCAGTGGGGGTGGTAGACACCATTGAGTGAGCATGTGTACTGTGTGGCTGTCACATTCAAAATGGCTGAGCAAGTAGAGCAACAAATCTGCGTCAAATTTTGCATTAAGCTTAAACGTTCCTCCATCGAAACTATTCAGATGATTCAGAAGGCCACAGCTATGGGCAACTGGCGATTGGCAGCTTTATCATGACAACCTACCGGCTCAAGCATTAAGTCTCATGCAGCTTTTTTGGCAAAACATCAAGTCACCCAGGTGACTCAGCCCCACTACAGTCCAGATTTGGCACCCTGCGACTTTTGGCTTTTCCCAAAACTAAAATCACCTTTGAAAGGAAGATTTCAGATCATCGATGTGATTCGGGAAAATACAACGGGGCAGTTTATGGCAATTGGGAGAACTGTGTGAGGTCCCAACATACCTATTTTGACGGGGGCTGAGGTGTCATTGTCCTATGTACAATGTTTCTTTTATCTTGTATCTTCTTCAATGAATGTCTCTGTTTTTCATATTACATGGCCGGACACTTTCTGGATAGAAAATACACACACACACGCACACACACACACACAGAATCTCTAAAAGAATTGCATAATCTCACAAATTCAAGTACTAATTTCCTATAGTGGGCACATTTTTCTAATTAATCTTAAAAAAATGAAAAGAAAATTTGAGTTGAATCTCAGATGTATCACTCAAGGCAATAGGAAAGGAACTTAGATATGTGCCTGTAGTTGGTAAAACTGGAGGAGGGGGGTCCATTCACTGCCTTTTACAAATTATTACAGCAATAACTTAGAAAATGCTACATGTTATAACCTTACACCTACCATATACTCACTAAAAATCTATATCTAACTTAAAGCTTTTCACCACATTCTTAATCACATTTACCCTTACAGAGGATGGGAAATTAACCTCCCCATTTGTAGGTTCTCTGATGTATTGACAATACCAAGAACGATAACAACACAATAATAGGTAACCCTTACTGGTGTCAGATACTGTTAGAAATTCTTTACATGTATTCTCATGTATTTCTTACCATTATTTTTAATGTAGCTACCACCACCATAATTCCTTTTAACAGATAAGGACATGGAGGAAAAGAGAGGGTACTCGGCTAAAGTAACAGAGCTAACTGCTGATGAAGCATGGGTTTAAACTAAGCGGTATGGATCTTGGCTCTTAAACAGTGGCAACAGAAGACTGGTAGAGTATAGTAACCAATTAGTGCTATTGGAAATTGTTAGTTATGGTTCATAATGCCCAAACCAATGCATTTGCAAAAAGATATTGCATTCAATTAGTTCCCCCGCCCCTTTAGTTACTTAACACTGTTCATCTTAATTGCCTTGTGGAAGAGTAGGCGCGCGCCCTCATATTTATATATCTCATAGCACAGGACCAAGATCTGGAAGACTGGGGATCATTCTCTGCTTAACTTGTTAACTTAATAAGTCAATTAACATCAAAAGCTGTGGCTCTATTCATTGACGATAGAAAAATTATTTGAATTAAATGATCTTTACTACTCCTTGAGCTCCAAATTCCCAAAATTCTCTAGTCTCTCTGTATTTGTTCTGTTTGTTTAATAATGACTCAGATAATAAAGAATAATTTTACAGAGGGAGTTTAAAAGGAGTATTTTAAAATATTGAGTAAGGGGCAGACACCTAGAAACATGTTCAAGGAAAAAGTCATCTCTGAGAGCCAACCAAGTTCTTTCCACAGTCACCCAGTCTGAGAAACACTGACTCAAAAAACCCAAGTCTGTACTTTGACAATGTCCTTTAATTACGAATCATCTCTGAAAAAGACAGAGTTCATCTTTATTATTAATAAATAGGGTCATCAGATTTAAACCAGTTAAATTGCAATTTCAGATAGACAATGAATAACTTTTTAGTATGTCTTATTGAGGGACATGAGTTTTAATATAAGTATGTACTTACTAAAATTTTTAGCCATATAATAAAACCTAGGGATATACTAACAAATTACTTATTATTTATATGAAAGTTAAATTAAACTGGGTACCTTTATTTTATCTGGGAACTCTACTGGTAAATGAATCATTCAATTGAGGTAAAAACATAAAACCAAAAGAAAATAATTAGAACTCATGAACCACTGAGTGTGCATGAGAAATGCTAGCCTGAGGTATCATTTTATTTTTCTCATTCCACAAAAGACATTTGTGCTTGCCCAATACCAAATTACCATTTATATAGAGAAAGACTAAATTGCATTTCTGGTTACTATGCAAACATGCTACAGGCAGTAAAATCTTTTTAAAAATCTTTTTCTATAAATCAGACCTCACAAAGTTGCTGCTTTTTAATCCCTGAAGAGTTTTCTTTAATGATTAGAATACTAGTAAAAAGGAAGAATACATGAAAAACAAAAGCAAGAACATCTGGCCATTTGGGAGGTAAAAGACAATCCATGGAATTTCTAATTGAAAAGAGACACATGGTACAAGTTCCAAAACACCTAAGTATAGACTTGAATGATAGTTAGAAACCCAGATCATATTATTAGGCAATTTATATAAGACACTACATGCCCAGGGTAACGTACGCAATAGGTGGGAGCTCATGTGGTGAGATAAGAGCCCAGTATCCATGCAAAGTCCTGTGCTGCCCACTGAAGTGAGCATTAAAAACAACTTATCAAGAGGACTTCAGTGTGGAAGGGTTAGTGCATGGAGGGTAACTAGGCACCACTGACCAAAAAAAAAAAAAAAAAAAAAATCTGTGGATTTAAGGTGGACGAGAGAAAAAGCAACAGAATAGAAAAAAAACACCCTGGAAAAAGCAAGAGCCAGTTACCAAATAAACAGGAGAGTCAGGCAAGCCTGGAATGTTCCCTTTCCTTCTTCACTTCCTGGAAAATGTTTATTTATCTCTTAGGACCCAAATCCTGTGTCTCTCCTCTGGAAATCTTTCTCAGCCTTTGTCACTCCATCTGTACAAATCCTCATAGACTGGTCGATTGTTTCTCCTTTAGGAACTCCATAGTGCTTTTTACTTACCCTGCAATGCTCCCACATAGCTAGTGTCTTATTAGTTTGAGATGGGAATCTACATGTCTGTTTTCCCCTAAAAAGCAAAGACAGTTTGTGAATTAGAACTGTGCCACTCGTAAGCATTTCCAAGAGCCCTTTGAATAAGTGCATGAGAATATAAGTGGTCGTGTGAGACAGAGGAGAGAAATAACCAGAGACACAGACCAGAGATACACATTTGATACACAGGCTCTTCTCTGTTGCTTCATATTATGAACTTACTTTACACATTTTAGTTCTAAAAATTCTAAGTTTCTTCTTAAAAAGTTAGGGAGAAATCTGACAAAAATGCAATTAAGCATTTCTATTTACAGAGAATTTATACAAATAAAACTTTTTCTTAAACAAATCCTCATGAATAAATATAAAGCCACAATGTTCCAGGGGTATCCTGTCTTCTCTTCCAAGATACCATTTCCAGCTAAAATGGAAGAGTCCAGCGCTCTAGGAAAGCCAGACTCCAAACTCTAGACTCCAGTAGTTTAGAGAGAGAACTAAGAAGCTAGAGTCTATGGGAGGAGTCTGAACATTCTAAAAGTGAAACAACTGAAGAAGACCATGAATAGGTCACAAATTGCTTCTCACTGATGAAGAATAAGTTCTATGCTTTACTTTTAGTCCGCTCATATAGTCCATTCTTTCTGCTTAATTCAGAATGATCTGGGGTGTTTTTTAACACGCAAAATGCCCTATCACATATTTCCATGCACAAATACCTCCACACAAGCACGCACCCTGCGCCAGGCATCTTCCTCCTCCCCCTCCTTCTCCCTCTTAGCTGCACGCCTTTGCTTGCTCTCTCTGTTCTCTATACCTTAGGTTTTTTTCCCAGTTCCTCTCTTCTGATACAAATGCATTCTTGGTTCAATAGGACGCTTTACAAGAGACTTCCTTGTCTGCATCCCTCATTGTTTTCTCTTAAAGCCAATATTTGAGACTGTACTATCAAACATTTGCTTATGTATTCTAATTATTGTATATATGCTGACTTCTTTCCATTTCTACTGTCATAACTTCAAAGGTAAAGGCTTTCTCTTTTGCTCTGCTTTTTCTCTCCCTTAATAACAGACTATCTTGCTGTATATCCAATAAATGCTCAAGTAATAAGCACTTGAGTAATAAACGACTGAACCGAATAGATGTTAAAGTTTAAGGATTTCATCACAAATGCATCATATTGACATTCAAAGCAGGTTTCCCTTTTGTCTAGCAATAACCACTGCATTCGTTGGAAGCCAGACCATGCTGTAGATTTATTTTCATTGCTCCTTGAATATTTACCAACATGAAGCTTTGGCCTGTCCAATTATTTCCCCTAGATTTTAGTTTAAATCAATTTGATAGAATCAGAATTTTGTAATTACTTTTCCATATTGAGGAACATCTTCTATATTTTTAATCCCAGTTACAAGAATAACACTTGCTTATTTAGACTCACTGGAAAATTATACTTTTGCATAAACTGCTATTCTAAGCCATAAATGAAAATAAATTGGTGAGAGATAAATTGGGGAATAAAGAATGGGGAATGGGCTCTGACAGAGTATCATTTCATCATTTACACACTGCTAAAGATACAGAGGAAGTGGTAGAACTAAATTCCCACACTTCTACCACACAAAAAATTGGAGGTGATATCTCTCCTTTTAGCACTTTTAATGCAACCTCAAGCTGCCTTCTTCTAGTTTGTTCTTACTACTGTTTATGGCCATCTGTGTAACCTCTGCTCACATGGGAGTGATCACAAGTAACCTAAAGGTTTGCAAGGGAAAGTTCTATGATCACAATATATAAAGTTCCTAAAATTATCGGGCCAGGCATTGTTATTAGTCTACTTATTTGTTTTTATTTCAACGAGGTCTCAAAGCTTTCACATGAGACTAGTTAGAATGAGATAGATAAATAATAGAACCAAAGTTGAAAATCAACAGAAAGTATGTTTAAACTGTTTCTGGGTTTTTTACTTTCTATGCCCTCTTTCTCAGCAATAGAACAGTTTGAGGGGATTTTGAACTAAAACTCCTTTCTTTGATCTGTGATCTGCTTGGTAAAATAAGAATGGAAACAGAGGTGAGCAACTGAAAATAACACCTCTTTAATTTTGCTTTTCTAGTTATATGATGTAATCATGTTTAAACAGATGATATGTATTTTGGATTCAAAGGCATCCTTACATCATCTAAGACATTAAGAAAAATGAATAAACCATATTACAGGAAAGGTGACAAAATATCTAAAACTTACAGTAAAAAATATGGAAAATGTCACTGCCATTGAAAACATTTATATAACATGTATAATTCACACTTCATCCATTACTTTTTGATACATTAGTTTTAAATATCTATTTTGCTAATATTAACAGCATAATAGGTTAAGTAAAATTCAAAATTTATAAGTGTATTCTCCTGAAATTATAATCAAAGTTTCTATAGAAACTAATAGAGGGAAAAGTCTTTTGGGGTCCAGTAAAATCATTTTAATATCTAACAACTCCATGGTCAAGCCTCTGCAATACCATGGTGCTGGGTCACTGAGCATCAGTCACCCAGTCTAGATTCGGTTCAACTGGTGCTGACGGGGGGCAGGGTTCATAGATGTGAATAATCCATGGATGTTTATTGAATCTCCACTTTTACACAGGCTCTTTGAGAATCCAGATGTCTCCAAAGAGTCTATATGTTTGGTGTAAAAATATGAATTCTGAGTACTTTTAACCTCTAATATATTTTAAGGACTATCCTATTTTAATATATGCAGATTCCACTAATATTACTGAAAGATATTCACTCTTTCGTTTGTCTCGTTAGGAGGGGATTTGGCAAAAAGTTGTGTTGACTCATTACCGGTGTGACAATGCAGAAGCTGAGAAAGGAAGTATTTCATTTTGCATCACATTGAAAATGATACTGATTTTGGACAAGGCTGTCAAACATTACTCAGCTTCCATCGTTGGCCTAGATAAAAGATGGTACAGATCCCCAAATTATCCATGAAATTCCAAATCGCAAATCATACTTTCATCATTCTATGTAGGTACAACATTAAAAATAAGACATTTCAAAGCAATCTGTGCATAAGGATGGCAATCGAACAATTATACAGACTTTTTATGTCAATATTCTTAATAGCTTCTGAACAAACATTTGAATATCTACTTCTTATTAAATGTCTTTTTTAGAAACATTACAGTAGAAATATTATGGTCAAGAAATTGCAGTGGGTTACAAGTTTCTGTTTACTAAATTTATATTGCATGACTAGATAAGAACAACTATTGGTGACTACTTAGCTACATTAAGTGATCACAGTAATAACACACCCAGTAAGAATCCAGAATATGTCTTCCTACATATTAAAATAATTTTGATAGCCTACACAACTTGGTGTGTATCTGTTTGATTATTACACCTTTTCTTTAATCTGAATTCTAAAGAGAAGTAATTCTGCATATTGCTTTAACTAAGCAAAGACAAATACGGAAATGAAAATGGCTGTCTCTGGTACCCTTACTCTCTCTACAGCTTAGCAAAACATAAAAATCAAGACCACTATTATTAGTGCTACCTTGAGCACCTGTGAAATAAGTATATTATAATCTAAGCTGTGCAAAGTAAATCTGATAACTCTTGAGTTTCTAATATCTTCTCTACTTCCATAAAAATTTTTCACAAAAATTAAAGTAGTTGCTATTGGATTAGTAGAGCACAGGATATAGTCTCATGTGATAACTTAATGATGGTAAGAGGTTATCAACAAAAGAGGTTGAGGACAAGGACATTTCTTATCAATGAAGAGGTTGGCAAGTATAAATTCCTAAGTGAAGAAGGGTATTTTTAGTTCACTTCTAAGAATTTGATAGGGAGATACGACTGCCTCCATGAAAACAAAAGGTACATTAGCGTATTATCAGGAAATAATAAAACTGTTTGAATTGTATTATTTACATTCTCTGAGGGCATTCCCAAGTGCTTCCTGTTATATGTGCTATACTAGTCTTTAAAAGTTTTGGTGGTGGAGATGTGGTCAACTTTATCATTTCATGTAGCTTACCCTTTAGTGAGGCAGAAGTGGTTTGCTTCAGTCACAGGACCACATGGCCTATTTGGCAATTTACGTCTTGCAAGCTAATCAACCACAGAGTCTCCTGGGCCCAGACTCTGGGTTCATCAATTTCTGATGTAAAGCAGATTTTATGTGGAAGGTAATAAACCAGAAGAATGCCAATTTGGTTTTAGAATGCTTATAAAAATAACAGGTCATTTTTTACAATAAAAAACAAAACCTGCCTGTCCAAATAGATTGGCCAAAATTAGTAAATGAATACATTTACAATCACTCATGCTTGAATGTATATATGATTAATACACATTAATGTATTGTTTTCTATTTTCTATCAAACTTAGAGCTTAAACTGCAAAAGATGGGTTAGCATTATTTTATTATCTCATTTCGCATATTCCAAATTTTCTAAATAAGTATATTTTACTGGAATTGGAAAAATAAAAGTTTTAGGAAAATCAAACCAATTTAGAAATGGCTTCCACCCTCAAAAGTCTTATAGATTTTTTTGGGAGATGAGACATGAACTCACAAAATAGTGACAAAAGTTAGTATGCAAAATATAGCATTACATACAAAAACAAAACACTACACAGTTTTGGGAGGAGTAGTGAGGGTGGGAATAATGTTTCTGTTGATTAGATGATATTTCATGTAGTAGTAGTCATTTAAACTATTCCTGAGGAACAACAGAAAATGTAGTAAATTTCTCAAAAAAAAGCACACATATTTCTATATACACTATTTATATAATTCCTGAGTTCTGAGGACTACCTAAAACCTATACTGGGTCCCAAATGGGTAGATTATTCCTGTTAAAAAGAAAAGTGGATAAGTATGTTAGAAACAGAATTTTGGTGAGCTCGCAATGTCAAGCTAACGTGTTTATACTTTGTTCAGTTCTCAATGAAGAACCATAAATATTTTGTAAAAGGGGTCCTATCTGAGCATATCTCTGCTTTCAGACATAATACACTGTCTCTCTGTTCTGGGTAAATGACAAAATACTGCTGTGTCTCTTAAAAAAGTGGTAGTCAGCCTCCAAGGTGATCACCAATGATTTACATCTCTGAGATTCGGGCCCTACGCAGTCCCTTTCCACACTGACCCAGAGCTGGCCTGTATGAGCAACAGAAAACGAAGGAAGTGCTGGTATGCGATCTCCAAGTCTAGGCCATAAAAGCATTGTAGCTTCTATCCCGATCTCTCAGATCGCTTGCTCTGGTAGAGGCTAGCTGCCATGCTCTGAGGTCACTCCGCTCCCCATGGACAGATCCATCTGTGGAGGAGCCAACCTTTTACCATGAACTTGCCAGCTATGTAAATGAGTCATGTTGCAAGTGGATCTTAAAGCCCTCATCAAGTTTTAGTTGAATGTAGCACTAGCTAACATCTAACTTCAACCTCTGGAGAGAACCATGCCTGAGCTAGTTCTGCACTGCTGCTTCTCTATTACACACACTGCCTACTCACACACTGTCCTCAAATTCCTGACCTACAGAAGCCATAAAGGATAATAAATGACTGTAGTTGTTTCAAGTTCCTTTATGTGAGTGAAGGAACAGATAACTAATAAAAAGGGGCCCTAGCCAGCAACTAAACTGGCAGTTCTACTAGGTAGAATATTATTTTAGAAAATGAGAACAGTTAGGGTTCTATGTACAATATTGATAGTGTAACAATATACGACAGGTTACTAATATCGCATTTTAGTTAAACTATCATCTAAAGATGCAGAAAAAAATAGTAAAAAATTGTTAGTCCGACTTTAGAGAAGCAGCAGGGAAAGGACATAGAAGTTAAGCTATTTTTGAATTTCAACTCTGCCACGTCTTTGGGTAAGTCCCTTCATTTCTTTACAGTGGGAGTGAGTGATACAGGTGCCCTGCTTACCATCATACCGTATTTTTGCATGTGACCAAATTCAAAGGAGCAAATGCACATAAAAGCCTGAGAGAAATGTCAAGAGCACATAGTAAAAATTACACAGTATTTAAGAAACCTGGATTCAAATCTCAGCTCTACCACTTGCTATTTAGGTGACACTGAACAATTCACTCCTTCAGAGTTATTATGAGACTTAAGATAGTCTAAGGAACAGTGCCCAACACACTGCTTGGCATACAGCAGCCTTTGGAAGAATGTTTGTTGACTTGTTACCTTAGTTCTATTAAGAGGAAAGCTGATGGACGTGTTCCACTATCAGATGATGATCTGCACACTGTTGAGAAGTAAGTAGACTTAAGAAACCCATTTCTTTTTTTTTTTTAAGATTTTACTTATTTATTTTTAGAGAGAGGGGAAAGGAGGGAGAGAGGGAAACATCAAAGCGTGGTTGCCTCTTGTGCGCCCCCTACAGGAGACCTGGCCCACAACCCAGGCATGTGCCCCAACTGGGGAGTCGAACTGGTGACTTCTTGGTTAGCAGGCTGGCACTCAATCCACTGAGCCACACCAGCTAGGGTTCTTTTTTTAAAGTAGTTTATTTTTTATTGTATTTTTCCATTACCATTTATTACCCTTATGCCCTCTTCCACCCCCACCCCCCGCAGTCACCACACTGCTGTCCATGTCTGTGAGTTCTTTTCCTTTTTTGCTCTATCCTTCCACCCTCCAACCACCACCCCCACAGAGCTGTCAGCCTGCGCTCTGTGAGTCTGTCTCTGTTTTGTTTGTTAGTTCAGTTAATGAACAAACTGAAACTGAAGAAACCCATTTCTGACGAGATATTGACAACGCTTAAGTAATGGAATTAAAATACTGTTAAAATAACAAATACAATTTGAGTATCTTCAATATGTCAGGCATTTTATATTCATTATTTCATTTAATCTTCACAATAACCCTATGAAGTCAAGATTAGCATCTCTTCCACAAATCAGGAAATCAAAACTGAAAATGATGTCCAACACCCAAGTCTATATTACTGGACTGAGAATTAAGAACACATCTTACTAGAGAAAACTTCTAGGATAAAGGCAAAAAGAGAATTTGTAAAGAAAGCATAGAAAACAGAAGAAGGTGGACATCATTACAATAAAGAAAAAGAAGTCAAGGAGAAAGCAAGCTAAAAATGAAATCTGTAGGCTGAAATAGAGGTGTACAAAGTGAAATAATTCAGAGGCAAGTTAGGAAACTCCCTTCATAAACTTACCAATACACTTCCTTTAAAGCTGATTAATACATAAAAATCCTGTTTTATGTCCTCATTTTTTGAATAATAACTTACTGAAACACTAATAATGTGTTATTGGACAAGTAGCTTAGCCTCACTAAAACATACTCACTTCTCATGTGTAAAATAAAGATGATATTTAAAGAACTCAACCTATAACAAGTTAGCTTACATAAAATTCTCAATATAGTACCTGAAATAATATGAGCTTAAAACTTGATTCTTATTAAACACTATAAGATGTATTTAAACATATCTATAAAGAAAATTTATGTTTATATATTTACATATACATGTTTTATATACATTTACATATATAACAATTTAACATGAAATAATTTTGTTTTCAGTATTGTACACAAACTAGATACCTGCATAGTACAGTATATAACAATTCTATCTCATTCAATCAGTGAAATCCTTGACTCATTAAGATACAAATAGGCTGGAAATGCAAAAGCCTTACTAAAGTAATAAAGATTTCAAAGCTTCATCTATGTCTACATAGTTCAAATAACATAATACATATTTCAAATAACATAATAATCACTGGGAGTGTTTCTCTTTTTCTTCTTTTCTTAAACACTGACTAGAAATATATTGCATCAATCAGGTCATATTTTCCTAGAGTAAACATATTTTAAGTCTAGATTTTTGGAGAGCTATTCTAGCAATAGTAAAATAACCAAACAAACCCCACAACTACAAAACACTGTGATAAAAGTTACTGCATTATATATGAATTATATAAAACTTTAAAATGTTGAAAAACTCTGATTATATTAGAAACATACTGTGTTATTTATATACAACATATAAGTATGACATTGTTCTATATTATAAATTAATCCTAAAATTTGTTAGCTATCAACATCAAATATTTATTTTCTTGGTCTTTTAGGATATAAAATAGTTTTTATAGAATTAGGTAACTTAAATAACACTGAAAATCTCCTTAGAAAACACTGAACTATCATTTTCTTTTCTTTGTCCAATTTCTCTGTAGAGAGCAAAATAATTCAAAATCATTCCAAACTCAGAGCTGTGCTTTTAAAAAACAGCCTGCAATTCTCAACTGTTGCTATAGAGGGAGAACTTGTGCATGAGTAAAGGCAGCTAAATGTGACTGAAGGAACTAGCATTTGTATATTTACATGTACCTGGATATGTGTGTATGTATGTGTGTGTTTGCTGTCAGTTAAAAAAAGTCTTCAGTATTTCACATTACACTTATAATATAACTAAAAAGAAAGTCTCTGCCTACTCTGTTCTCCAGTTTTAGGATTCATTAATTAGAGGTAGTCCTCTTTATCTGCACCTATGTTCCTGAAAATGTGTTGGACCATGAATTTTCAGATGCTGTGAGCCTATCTTCCAATAATTTAAATGGGAAAAGTAACAAAGCATTCCCATCTCTCCAAAACATCCAATATCACCAAATATGACTAAAACCCTCTTAAACATACAAAACAAACCCACAGAGGATTCCTGCATAATACAAAGCATTTAGAACACTAATTACTTAATTATGTAATGCTTACTGAACTCATTAGTCAGTATTTTGCCTGAAGTTAGTAACAATGCACTAAAGCATCAAATATGAAGTTTTTCTTCTACACCACAACAAACACGTGCTATAATATACATGTATGTAATACACTGGAATATGTTAGAAACACAGATCACATACTTTCTTCACAAGCTTTTCCACTTTCATATAAGCATTTACATGTAGCCATTTGGGGAACATAATGATTATAACGCCCAAAAAGTTTGAACAGGTAAACACAGAACTCCATTCTATGGGGAGCACAGCTAAGATAGACCCATAGCAGGCTCCAAGCCCTTTCCTGTTTACTAGCAAGCGAGTTAAATGTTTTGGCTGCAAATTTATTACATGGGTTTTAAATAGACTGAATGTTCTGTAAATATTTTTGAATGTCAATATAACTTATAAGTTAAAATGTCACACACTAATAATGTTATTTTATTAATAATACTTTACAGTTTCTTCTTACTCCCACTCCTAGATGGGTTGCATTTTGTAGCAGAATTGCTAGTTGTCTCCTGAAATCCATTTTTTCCCCTCTTTCATTGTAAGATACCTATCATTTTACCTGGGCACATAATGGCTTGGAATAAAATTATTTCCAAATTTCCTTTGCTTAGAGGTGTGGCAATGCAGCCACTTTCTGGTCAAGGGACACACACACATACGCACACACAACTTCTGGGAATTACTCTTCAAAGTAAGGCTGAGTTCTACATTCTCCTCTTCGCCCTTCCTGCTCTCTCAAAGCAGACACAATAACTGTACATCGGCATCGAACTTGGACCCTGAGTGACCTTGAGAAAAGAAGCTACACACAGAGGAGTAACAGGATCAGAGAAGTCTGAGCTCCTGACATTGTGAAGGGCCATACACCTCCCAGATTGATTTCTGCACCCTTTCTGGACTTGAAAGAGAAATAAACTTTGATCTTGTTATTTGGGGTATTTTGTTTTTGTTACTCTCAGGCAGTTCTAATCCCAAATGACACTATGTCCTTTCTTTGCTCGCCAGCCATTCTGGGCTTAAGCATGATATATAGTTTACTGCATGCTGTTGTGATTATCTCCCTGTCCGGATAAGTTAAGGGCAGGTTCTATGTCACCTTTGTATCCCCTAAGTACCTGAAAAATAGTATAGGCTTAGTAAATGTTTTTAAAAGCCTTGTTATTGTATTGAGTATATTGCTGGCGAGTCCTGATCATCATAATCATCAATTTCAACACTAAAAGCCCCTACAATAGCACTCTGAAAGCCTGTACTATATTTGTCTTAAATGGGAATTTCTTTAGATATACATATTTGAGTGTTTTAATTTCAACAGAAGGAAGCAAATTTATTGAAGGTTTTATTTTTTTAAAGAGGGCCTCAGTTAAAGCCTTCTTGGGTGAAGAATTAAAAGACAATTTCAATCCAAAATGAGTCAGCACTTTGTAATGAAAGAGGGGGCAAGATCATTGACCTTTATGTATCTACGGACATGTTTTTACACACGTAGCCAAATTAGAGGGAACTAAATCATCTACTCTATCACAATCATTACGACTTTAATTAGGAGACAGATCTAGAATAGCTTGAAACAAAGCAAAAACTTCAGTACTTAAAACGCTATCACACTACTATTTATTCAAAGCTTATCCCATGTCAGTCGCCATTCTAGGAGCTTTACATAAAACAATCTCATTTAATTTCAACAAGAGCCCCATGGCACATGCCTTGTCATCACGGGATGAGGAAAATGAGAATGTGAAGTTAAGTACCTTGGCTCAAGGTCTTTCTGTCAGTAGTGTGTTTCTGAGCACTTACTTACTATGTGCGAGGCACTCTTCTAAAGGTTTACACGTACTAATTCATTTAAACGTCGTAGCAACACTACTAGAGAGTATTATTGCTCTCACTTTACAGATGAGAAAATAGAGGCCTCGGGAAGGTAAATAACATGCCAGACATCACACAGTTCATAAGCGGCAGAGCTGGGATTAAAACTAACACAACAGTAGGGGTCCAGGGCCCCGCTCTTTACCATTGTGTTCTGTTGCCTTGCATGGTAATTGCTGGAGTAGGAAGTATAACTGACCGAAGGCCCCGTCTTCAGTGCTCTGCAAATCTGTCATTGCTAATGTAGAGACCACACCTCCTACGGGCTGCTCCCAGCCAATCACTGAGCGAGGCATGGACGCAAAGTCCAACTTCTTTCTAGCAGAAAGAGTACTCCCACACCTCACCATGGATATTGTCTTAAAAGTTCTCTGACGGCCTTGTCAAGCCCTCTGTAGACTACAACAGCAACTTAGGACATTTTCACTCAGCCTCTCCTTCCATCTTTCACTACGGATCAGATTTGCATCTAATGATCCTCCTAGCCCTTTCTGACTTTCTGGGCTTTTTCCCTAGTAAAACTTTTTCATTCCATCTTGGCATCTGCCTCTGAAGGAACTGAACTGCCACAGTTCTGATAAGCCAATTCTTCTGGAAGTTCTTATGGAAAGAACTCAGACGAGGTTCCCCGGTGAGGAAGGAGACAGAACACTCTTGTCACTGCCAGGCCCTGCTAAGGAAAAGGGAAGCCCGAAAAAAATCGGGCCCCTCTGCACTATGGTTGGCAGAATGCACTCAGAATTTGGGGGTTGGATCACCACCTCTAATGGAAAAGAAGAGTAGGAACCTTCAAGGAGACTAACTTCTCTGAGACCATGATGAAAGGTGTTGGCAAAGGCACCCCCGAGCACCAGTAGGGCCCATTCAGCAAGACCCTGGGAAGAAGCAGACAGATTCTGTTGTTTGGAGAAACAACGGAGCAGGGGAATCTTCTTATCAGACAATGGAAAGAAAAGAAAAATGCTGCCCCTTTACCACTAGAGTACAAGACAGGAAATTTGAAACCAACGGTCTAATTGCAGTGTTGATCAGGTCCAATTCACCAAGAATCTTTCATATCTTACTGCTTCTAGAATTTTAAAATTTGATCCTTACCTCAGTCCCCAAGGGAGGCGTTTTTGTTTCTTTTTAACATGGTAATGGATGCTCTGAGGTCAAGCATCCCTGAGACAATCACTGTTTATGGCGGGATAGGGCCGCTGACTCAGAACCTCTTCTAGAGCCTCTCGTTTTCAATCTAACCCATATTCTCCAACTTGCCTCATCAAAGTCCTCTTTGGGGACACTGAGAACTAGCTTACTAAATGGGACAGGAGTCCTTCGTCATGATTTATGTTCTCAGGAACTCCGTGGGAAGAGGATTCCAGCATTCCCGGCTCCTCCAGCCACATACCATCAAACACTGTTGAAATGTCGAATACAATTTTAAACTGAGAAGAAAAGGAAAACCAGGAGTTGACCAGTAGATGGAGGCCAGGAAGGAGAGTGAGAGGGTCCTTGACAGCAGTGAAGCCTTGAAACAGGGTGCGGTTTGCCCTACTAAGGCGGCAGAAGGAAGGCCACAGCCGTTGGAAGACAGAGCTGAAGAGGCTGAGCAGGTCAAGACCAACGTTTATTGCATGTCTTAAAGGGCTATTGGAACTGAAGATAGTTTCCCCCAAAAGAAATCAGTGATAGGTTTTAAGAAAAAACAAACAAACAAATGAAAAACCTCAGTTATTTTTATCATAAAGGTTTACTCTGGACATTGTGCCAGGGGTGTCCAACCCGCAGCCCGCAGGCCGCATGTGGCCCAGGATGGCTATGCATGTGGCCCAACACAAAATCGTAAATTTCCTTAAACATTATGAGAATTTTTTGTGATTATGTGTTGCAATTTATTTAATGTTGTAATGTAGCCCAAGACAATTGTTTTCCTTCCAGTGTGGCCCACAGACGCCAAAAGGCTGGACACCCCAGGTAGACTATTTGAAAAGGGGTTTGTAGTACAGGCACTTTATTATTTCCAGTGCCTCCAAAGAACATAGGAGAAACAGTCTGCTAAGGACACAACTTGTATCACCAAATATCATTACATTATTAGTATTAATTATTAAGTATCATTGATTGTCATATTATATTAATGAGTAGGAATTACATACAGAACTCACTCTGAGACACTGTTTCAAATACATATAATTATTGTCATTTTCAAGTAATGAAACAGGTCCGGAACGGTTGAGAGACCGGCCATAAAAGTGATAAGGCCAAGATTCAAAGTCTGGTTTTCAGTCTTTAAAGCCTGAGTTCTTGCGGAGTTTGTTTCGCTGGAGGTTTTGGTATAGCTCAGCCCGGAGAAAAAATACTTAAGCAAGTCATGACCCTTGTCCTCAAGGATCTTACAAGACAATGGGGAACATCAAATCATGACCAAGGCCCTGGATAATATATGAAAATTCAGTCTGTGGGAAAAAAGCTACAACTACCAGATTTCAAAAACTAAACTGATAAAAAACCCACCACTCTCATGCCCCTGCAAAGGCGTATCACTCACACTCTGTGCCAGAGAGCTACGAACACAGAATCCAATGAGAACAACAAAGGGAAGACATTCAAGTACTTAAATAACTTTCTAGCTTCTTTAGTCAGATAATCAAGGCAAAATAATTTTCCAGAATTTTAGATCTATAGCCATTCAAATTATACTATAAAATCCAAAATTAATACTTTGATTATTCCCTATTTTGCATTACCTATATCACAGGCTCCCTCAAAAAGTGTAAAAAGGTTTTGTGTAATAGTTAACCTAATACATGCACAGGTCTTTGTATATGACAAAGTAATTTCACATGTTTTCCTCTTTTAATTTTCTTATCTGATTCACAATTATTTTTTAAAAAGTCAAGTAAATACAACAAATATTAGTGATTTCATTTGCTGACCATAGTTTGTGTTGACTATGATCTATAAAGGAAATCTCAGATATAATACTAGTTTAATAAGTAAATAAAATTCTAAATTGAAGGCCAGGGATAATTTTCTGAGAGGACACACGTACTGTTCAAAAATTCACAAATCTGATTCTTCTCCAAATTTATGTAAGTATTTTCATCCTATGAGATCAAATTCTTCTCATACATCTAACATGAATTTATGCAACAAATAGATTTTTTCAATATGAAATTATGGTAAGAACCATGGATTTTGTAAATCTCACACCAGAACTCTATGGTTCATCCAGACAGGGGATGAACAACACTGTCCCCTTCAGTTACTACTGTCTCATCTAATGAGCCAGCAAAGGACTTCTTGTTAATTCCATTTCAGTACCCTTGCTGTCATCCACTAAAACATTTAGAAGCATTCTGAAATACAGAGTAAAATTCCTGTGGAAATGATCTCTCCATTTTGGGGGGAGATTATCTGCCCAATTGAACAATGATATCTATGTTGACAAACCAAATTGTCTAGTTTCAGTCCTTATCTGCTCACTCTGTTCCTCGGGACACTATGCACTTGGCTTCCAGGATACCACACTCTCTGGTCCCCTTCTCTAATTTCCTGCCTCTAAATGGTGTAATGCCCAAAGGCTCACACCAGGGATCACTGTTCTTTTCTGCCAGTGTTCTCTCCTTTAAGTGCTGTCTGTACACTGAAAACTCTCAAATATACTTCCAGCTCAGATATTTCCTTAAACTCTAGATCTGTGCATACAAGTGCTTACTCCACAAGCCCATCTATGAAGTCTAACAGGCATCTCGAACACAACATGTCTAACACAGAGCTCCCAGTATTCCAACCTCACCGATCATTTCCCCTCCCCCATCAGATACACAACATCTGTCACTATAAAATCTTTCCTAGCTTAGCAAATTAGTAAATGGACATTCCATTTTTATATTTGTTTAGCCCCTACCCCCCCAAATCAATATTTCACTCTTTTCCTCACATTCTATATTTTATCTGCAAAGACATCCTTTGAGTTCCACTTGCCAAATATATCCAGACTCCAAAACATTTTTGAAACCTAGACTGCTAACTACCCTTATCAAAGTCATTGCCTATCACCAACATCACTGCCATGGCCCCCAAATGATACCCTTGCTTCCTCTCTTGTATCTCTATGGCCATGCTCAGCACAGCAGCCAGGGTGATCAAATTAAAATGTTTCTCAAGTCATGTCACTTCTCTGGCCAAACTCTGCAATACCTCCCCACTTCACACAGGGCAAAATCCAACATCCCTCCAGTAGATGGCAAGGATATGCAGCTGTGGAACTTTTTTGGCCTCACTTCCTGCTCCCTTTGCCCCCTGATTCCGCTGCAGACACACAGGCTTCCCTGGTATTCCTGGCTTAGTGTAATGCACTACGGACATCCACCATGCGGATTTTTTTCATCTTACTCTATTTAATGTCATTTTTCCACTTTATGTAATAAAATAACAGAATTTGATTTTTTCACATCTAATTGGAAATATGGAAAAAAATCACGTCTGGAGAGCCATTTTATATACCATCTTAGGAAGCAACGTGCAGGTTTAGCAGCCAATCAAAATGGCAACTGTGCACCACTCAGTCACAGAAAACAAATTATTATGACCACTACTGCTCTGACTAGAAATACATCTCAGCCTTAATGTGCTCCCACTGGCATGAAACTGTGTTAATAATGGAATAAAAATATTTTAATATTAACATAGAGCGGGGCTAACAATGGGTGATAAACTAACAAAAGTGGTTGGCAGGCTGCTCTCCTACAGCAGTTATGGTCATGCATTTGTCTCTGCCCATGGTTATCATACAGATACCACGACTGCCCCCTAAAGGGTGTGCAGCCATGGGAACTTTTCTCCAAAGGCATCCTTGTAAAGATTTAATGGACTCAACTCATTTAATAAAATAAAAAATATTAGTAAAGCCCATGAAAACATTAGCATTTCTTCATTAGAGCAAAAATAATCAGGATTCCCACTGTACGAAAATTGTCAGGCTCTCATGTCACTGGCACATACTCCATGACTGTCAAGCATGTTTTATTTTCTCCAATTAACAGTCATTTTTAAAAGATTATAATTACCATCTACATCACATCGTCATCGACTTTTGTTCACATAAATGTACAATCAATGCCTCTCCAAAATTGTGCGGATCTTGTTCCTTCTTTTGAATTCAGTTAAAGTAACACCACAGAGTGGAGCAGTTCTAGAATGGGAGAGGTAGACCTTCAAAAAATTCTACCTTCCATTCAAGTATTGAGAACACTTGCACACTGGCCAAAAATGATTTTTTTTCAGAACTCTGAAAATTAACACAACTTGCAACAATACAAGAAGGAATTACTCAAGAATAAATGGCCCAATGTTGGTAAGACGGTACGCTTCATGGTATTTTCACTTGCCCTATTCCCATTCCTCTTTTCCTAGCGTCACAGTAGTCTTCAAAACCAGCTGCCTCAGAACTAAAGTATCCGTGAAAACCAGGAAACTTGGAGGTTAGTTTCTTAATTACAAAAAGGAGAGTAAACTAAGCTGAGAGCAAGTAGAAGAAAGGAAATAATAAAAACAAGAACAGAAGTAGGGAGTGTTAAAACACTATTTCCCTGACCACAAAAGCAACACAAAGACATGATCTATACAGAGGAAACTTCAGCCCAATATACCTTATGAATATATATGCAAAAGTCATGAAAAAATTATTAACAAAATGAATCTGGCAACATATACAAAAAATTATGCACCATGACCGAGTGTAATATTACAGGAATGCAAGGTTGGTTTAATACAGGAAAGTCAATTAATGCAATATACTAAATTAAAATAATAAAGGACAAAATCCATATGATCATCCAAAAATAATGCAGATAAAGCAACTGATAAAATCCAAAACTTCATGATAAAAAAAAAAACACTCAGTAAATAAGAAATAAAACAGGGCTTTCTCAATCTGACAAATGTCATCTATGAAAAACCCACAGCTAATATCATGTGATAAAGACAGACTGAATTCTTCCCTTAAGCTGTGAACAAGACAAGCATGTCTGCTTTTATCACATCTGTTCAAAATTGTACTGGAGGATCTATTCCAGACAATTACACAAGAAAAATTTTAAAGTCATCAGGAAACAATGAAAAGAAATACATAAAAGTATCCTTATTTGTAGATGATATGATCTTCTGTACAAAAAAAATTCTAAGGAAGTCATAAATATTTTTTTAGAAGATAATAAGGTTAGCAAGGGTGCAGGATACAAAAATCCACTTACTTCTATACTTCAGCAAAAAACCAACCAACCAAACAAACAAACAAAAAAACATGATTAACCCTGTAGAGGTCACAGCTGATCTGAGAGATACAAACAAACTCTTTTCTTAAATACTGTTACATATATTGGGTGCATAAGTCAAGGTCATGACCAGCTGCACATTTGTATGTGACTAATGTTAAGTCATAATGGTTAAGCCATCAGTTTGGTTATAACACATTTTGTAACGGTGTGTGATATTTGATAATAAATTGTATCTGAGAGCTACTGCGATCTCCGAAATCAGTGTTTCTGTGGATTTTTGTGTGTGTGTGTGTGTGTGTGTGTGTGTGTGAACTTCAAAGTCAGTTTTGTGGGGGTTTTTTTTTCATTTACTACAGAAAATGGCTGGAAAGATATACTGATTCACTAATCCAAGAGATATTGAAGAACTTCAGTGAATGCTACTTGAGTCCAATGACTAGAATGATAGAGTTGAATGTGAAAATGAAAGAGATTTAGAAGATGAAAATTATGTGCATTCATTTCAGAAGATTTGGATACTGAGCAAGGTATTTCTAGTGAAAAAAATGAAGATGAATTAGACATGAATGAAGAGTAGTTTTTTTGGAAAGGAGAAAGAATCAAAATGGAGGGAAAATCCAATAAGAAGGCAAATCAGAAAACAGCCGCAGAATATTTTGCGTCAACTTCCATTAGTTCAGCAAAATGCAAAAAATGCCAAGAAAGAACTTGAAACTTGTAACTTCTTTATCACAAATGATATTTTAGATCTAATTTTATGATCTACAAATAAATACATTGATTCTCTCTCGAGCCAGTTTTCACGAGAAAGAGGTTCCAAATGAATAGACAAAACCGAACTGAAAACATTTAGGCCTCTTATATCCAGCTGGTTCACACTGCAGCAATCGGCTAAGTGTGCGGGATTTCCGGGCTACAGACGGTGGTGGGGTTAAACTTTTTAGACTTACAATATCTTTATGGAGATTTAGATTTATTCATGATTGTATCAGGTTCGATGACAAACCTGCTTAGAATGCCTGAAAATGGACAAATTAGCAGCTGTGAGAAACATTTTCTCAGCACTCGTAAAAAATTGTAAATTATGTTACTCTATGGAACAAAATGTAACAATAGATGAAATTTTACCTGACTTTACAGGCAAATGTGGGTTTGGACAATACATTCTCCCCAAGCCCAGTAAATAGAGCATAAAAATTTTTGCTGTAGTCAATTCAAAAGTATTTTACAGGAAATCTTGAAATATACGCCAGTAAGCAGCCCGAAGGTCCTTACTTGATTAGTAATAAAACAGCAGATGAAATCAAGACTTACAAAGCCCATTTACTCATCAGAACCTAATACTACAGCAGATATACAGGGTCCAGCACAAATAATGCCCCTTTTTTAAGGATCCAGGGACAAAGCCAAAGGGGGGTAGGATTGAGGGTGGGAGGTGGGGGTGGGTTGGGCAGGGGAAAGTGGTGGTGGGAAAATTGAAACAACTGTGCTTGAACAACAATAAAAAAATTATTACAAAATCATAAGTATGTAATTCTGTAACATAACAGTATCTCATTCAAGCATACCATATGACATTTTAGGTGAAATGTTCAAATTAAAACTATAGATTATTACACCCATATTATTACCCTAGCAACCACACTCAAGCAGGCGTTACTTCTGCCAGACCCTGTATAAATCTCATCACTGACTTGAAAAAGGATCAACTTTCATATGTAAATACTGTTTGAAAGAATAAACCCCAACTACCCTCTGAATTTGTGTCCCCTATGAGGCCTGAAAAATTCAACTTATTTGCTTTTGGTGCAGATAGCACACTTCATATCTCATGTACCCAAAAGGGAAATAAATGTCATTTTAGTTTCAAGTATGCATTTTTCATTGATGCCATAAATTTATATTCGCAAAAGCCTGACATAATAGAATATTACAACCAAACACAGTCAGGAGTTGACACTGTGGTCCAAATGATAGGCACATATAATGTGGCCAGGAGCACCAGAAGATAGCCTATGATTATATTCTACACAATTTTGAATACCACAGGAATAAATGCTCAGACTATTCATATGCTGAACAGCAATGTGAAAATAAGGCACAGAATATTTATTAGAAATCTTATAATGCAGTTAGGGCCAGAACAAATAAAAAAGTGTTCAGAAATCCCAACAGGTATGTATAAGCCTTTACACCTGAAACTTCATCTATTTCAAATACAAATTGAAGGAAATTCTACCAACAACATAGATACGGCTCCCTCAGCAAGCAGAAAAAGATGTGTTAAGTGCTATGCATCCAAAATGAGTCGCTTATCAAAATATTTTTGCATGTGCTGTGAAAAGTATTTATGCTTTGAGCACAGCAATATTGTTTGAGATGACTGTTACAAATGCTTTGCAAAGCTGACTCTTAAAGGTTCTGATTAATTAATAGTAAAGACATTTTTTGGTTATAGTTTTTAGCAATATCCATGTTTCAATTATTTGAAAAGGAAAATTTTATTTTTTATGTTTTTATATTTCTTTGTTTAATAATTTCTAGATTACAACTGAAAATAAATTAAAAATCATGTATTTTAATATATAAGTAAAATAAATGCACATTTGCAGTGTTTTTGATTTTTTTCATATTTCTGCACATACAAGTAATGAATGTATCTCTCGGATACAATCAACCTATGCTCTAATTTTTTTGACTATGACATCCACAGGGCTAAAGAATAAAAAGAGAAATAACTCAATTTAAAAAAAGAGACTTTGATTAGACATTTGTCCAAAGAAGATACACAATGACCAATGAAAATAGCTCAATATCATTATTCATTAAGACTTGCCATCAATACCACAATGATATGCTCCTTACCTACAGGGGTAGCTAATACAAAAAAGATTGACAATAACAAGACAAAGATGTGGAGAAATCAGAAACCTCAGTCATCGACTGTGGGATTATAAAAGTAGGTTCACATGCTTTGGAAAACAGTTTCCAGTGTGCAAAATCTTCAACACAGAGTCACCACATGAACCAGCTATTATGCTACTGTTTATATAGCCATGAGAATTGAAAATATGTGTTCATAGAAACACTTGTATGTGAATGTTCATAGCAACAGTATTCATAATAGTAAAAAAAAAAAAGTGGAAACAACCAAATTTCCCTCAACTGATGAATAACTAAACAAAAATGCTATATCTATACAATTAAATGTTATCCAACAATAAAAAGGAATAGAGTATCGGCATACATTACATGGTTCAATGCTAGATAAAATCTTGAAAAATTATGCTAAGTGAAAGAATCTAGTCACAGAAGACCACATATTTTGTAACTCAATTTACATTAAATGCTCAAATTCAACAAACTTTCAGGGACAGAAAGAAAATTAGTGGTTTCCAGATGTTGGATGTAGGGGAATACAGAGAAGTGACTGCTAATAGGTATGGGGTGTTTTTTTTTTTTGGGGGGGTGATGAAAATATTCTGCAATTATATAGTAATGATAGTTGCACAAGTCTGCGAATATAATAAAAACCACTGAAACTTACACCTTAACTTGCTAAATTTATACTATGCAAATTATATTTCAATAATGCTACTATTTTAAAAAATTGCACCAAGGCTGCTTCATTGCATATAACATTTGAAATTGAAGAACTGAGGCAAAAAGAAAACTGTTGAACCTATGTTTATAAATGTCATTGCTCTCTCCTTAGGCAGACTGCTTCCCTCTCTTCTGGATTCATGGGGTACTCAGTTCATACTTTTGCAAAAAATGCCCTAAGACTAATAACACCAGTATGCATGCTTTCATAAAATATATGCTCACAACATACAATTTAACCTAAACACTTTTAACAATTTATTGCCATAGCCCATAATGCTAAAATTTAACAGAAAAATATTTTCTTACATAATTTGGATCATGTGACTCTCTAGCTTAAAAGGTCTCAAAGGGCTTCACATCACATTCCAAATAGAACCCATATTCTTCAACAATGCCAAGGAGCTTTAGTTTAATCTTGCTGCATATCCCTCTCCAACCTGAACTGGAAGCTTCATTCCTCTTGACCAGGATACATTAAATAGACAAGCTCCCTCGTAGGTCCTAGTACACTCGGACCTCACCTACATGCCTAGGAATGGACACCTGGACTGCATCTTTCTCACAAGACTTCACTTCTGTTTTCTGTTTCATTGTTTGTTTGTTTTGATTTATTTAATAGCTAGTTATTCATTCTTCAAGACTCGACATAAATGCTAACTTTCTCATATAGGTACTACTTGAAAACTCTACTTTAGTCTCCCCATTTATGTGTCCTATATTCTTTACCTTCACAAAACTGAACTTTTAAAAATTACTCATTGACTTATTTTCTTAATATTTTTTTGCCTCCCACTAATCTACATGTATGTGTCAGTAGAGACCAAACCTATCTGTCTCATTCACTATTTTATCCCCAGTATGAAACTCAGAGCAGACAATCAATAAATGTTTTTAGGAGAATAAGTAAGTAAATGTTGATTAAAAGACCCTTGCTCACTAGCACAACAGGTCCTGAATTCCAGAGAAACTTGTAACAGAGGCAATTAATAAAAGTGTATTACCCTCTGTCTTCTCTGAACCTGATGATTGTTCTACTACTTACTTGCCTGAATTTAAGAAAAAAAAGTAAAATTTTCTCAAATAATAAATAATTTGTTCAAAAGCTAGAAAAAATAAATTGTCTCCTAGCACTTGATTAATCTGCAAAAACTCACTACTCCACTCAGTATTACTTCCTAAAGGGTAGAGAAAAGGATGAGCTGTGGCCCTATTCTTCAAATTGCTTAAAATTTCATCAAAAAAAGACAACAAACATTGTAGACAGGTAATTAAAAGTATAAGGCTGTACAGAGTAAGTAGAAATATCTAATTAATATTTGACCACTTTTGTTAGAGACATACATTTGGGGTACCATACACTGGTGATTATTTAGGTAGAGAGCCCAGAAGAATTCTTATGACGCATACATATGCATTTATACCCACAGCAAAGTGGTGTACCTCATAATTTTAGCAAGCTCATAATTAGGAGTCAGTGGAAATAGAAATAGGAAGATGGTAGAACTGTTTCATTCATTCTTTTATTTATCTACTAAGGAACGCAGGCAGGTATTCTGTGAAATGCTATGGAGAGTAAAACAGCTATGACCACTGACCTTAAGGAACTTATAGTCTGATGCCAAAGAAGATAAGAAAAGAGATATTTCTCAAGAAGGAAAAGTTTAGGTAAGGGGGTTGAATGTTGCAGATAGACTAAAGAGAGCTAAGACAAAGGGCTGTAAGATCTGACAATGAGATCACTGAACACATGGGGATATTGATAGATCATTCTCTCCACATCCAACCCACAATACGATCACCCCCACAATCACCTTAGGAACTATTTTTGAGCCCTCCCTCATCTCTGCCCCTACTTCAGTTACTGAGTCGTGCTAATTCTCTTAAGATCTGCCCACCTTGTAGGCCGACCGCTGTGGAGAAAGCTTAAAAGCAAATGTCTCATTAGGGGCTAAAAATCACATCTGTGACCGTGTTTGTGCAGGAGACAAAGACACAAAAGGGGAGGAGGCTAGGCGTTTCAAGTACACAGGTTCTGCTATGACCAAGGACAATTACTCCACTGAGTCCTTATTCCTTTATGGGATTTCTGATATGGATTTAGCTTTTTTCTTTCATTGGATGAAAGGGTAAACAGCAATCTGGGTGAGTTCTATTTTTTCCTGTACACTTGACTTTCAACTTCTTCATCTGCTAACCACTGCTATCCTGCCTGATCCTATTTTTGTTGCACCCTGCCTGACTCTGTCCTGGTTACCTGTTCGCACAGCTCTGCGGGGTCCAGAGGCATTATTAGGGACCTTGTTTCTGAATGCACAAGCTTTTCGCCTTTGCTCAGTGAAGTCCAACTCTATCGCTGCCACCTCCTCAGGGCTTCCCTGCCTGAGATGATGTGATTATCTGAGTGTGGTGGGAGCTTCCGGGCACTCCTTCCCAGTGAAACTTTGGTCTTTGTTCTCACCAATGCCCACTGAGGTATTTTTAAACGTTTTTATCTTTAGGATGCTATTTTCAACCTACTTTTTAAAAATTCTCCTTCCCAGATTTCGAGGGTACTATTGCTAAGTCTGATTATAATGGTACCAGGGGTGCTATATCCACCCTTCATATTCTATACATTTTAAAACATTTTTTGGTTAATAACATTATTTGTTCATCTCATTGGAGACTCAGTGACAGCTTCTTTTAAGATGGAGTTTAAAAAATTTTTTAAGATGTCAGTTCCTGGTAACTAGACTGATGGTGCTAATCACTTCACAGTGTATACAAATAACGGATTGTAATGCTGTATACCTGAAGCTTATAAAATGGTATATACCGACTTTACTTCAATTAAAAAAATGTCCTGATAATCCGTATTTCTTGATTTTTTTTTTCTGTGTTTTTAACCTACCAAGATTGGTGGGAAAGCTTACAACTTATAACTGAGGCTGCATGTAGCCATAAGATGGACCAGGAAGGGTCAGAAAATGAAGTGTTAGATCTAGTCCCAGGGTCTCCTGCTGACACAGTGGGGAACTTTTAAAAAAGATTTTATTTTTAATTTATTTATTTTTAGAGAGAGAGGAAGGGAGGGAGACAGAGAGGGAGAGAAACATTGATGTATAAGAGATACACCTATTGATTGCCTCTCACACAGCCCCAAGTGGGGACTGGGCCTGAAACCCAGGCATGTGCCCTGGCTGGGAATTGAACAGGCAACCTTTTGGTTCTCAGGCTGGCGCTCAATCCATTGAACCACACTCACCAGGGCACAATGGGGAATTCTAACAAATTTCTTCCCTATTGTGTCTTTAGTTTTAACTTTATATGATTTTTAAATGATTTGACTAGCTTACATGATAGGAATATGAAGATTATAAAATGAGGGTTTTGACCTCTTTTGAGGGCTTCCATGTTCTCCTTTCCACTGATTTACAGAGAAAATTTCCTGCACCACATTTTGTGCGGAATAAGATCCTTCTGCTACTTAGAATACAGGAGGGATGATCCTGGTTAATCACTGTCATGAAACTTCAAAGTCTATAGATTCATTATAATGTAACCCTAGAAAACAATTTATACCAGAATTTGTATCTAAATAAATGACAAAACTGAGCAAATTTAGCACTAGATTAGTCAAAGTATGGGGCTGTATTCATCCATGGAAATGAAATGCTTGATTTTTTTTCTATCCTTCTTTGTTGATTCTTATTTACTTAGCAAAATTTCATTGCTTATGTTGTACAATAAGAGAAGATATTTTAGAACAGGAAAAGAGCAAAGTAAAATACAAGGGAGAACCCAAAAAAGACCCTGGGATTATCTTCTGGAGGGCGGCCCCTTGTAGGATGGTCTTCTCCCACTAGGTGAGTGTTCTAGGAACCCATCTGTATCACTTCACCAGCAGGCATTGTTGTGGGAGGCTATGTTCAGCTTCAGTGAATTTTTTTGAAGATCCTTTCAACATGTTTGCCCATTTCATGATGGGTGATTTATGAGTACACTTGCCCATGACACACTGAGTGTTCAGCAGTTTTTGACCCAAAACAGCATGATCCCTGTGCCCCACCCTCCCCATTCAGCTGACCTCCAAGTGACGTTTTTTTTGTTTCTCTGGATGAAAAAGGTCTTTAAAGAGAAATGTTTTCCCAATGTGGAAGAGGTGAAACAAAAAGCAGCAGAAGCACTAAAAGGCATCAAAATCAATGAATTCAAAAGCTGTTTTAAGCAGTGAAAATGATGTCTCAATAGGTGTATTGCATCAAATGGAGAGTATTTTGAAGGTAACTGAAGTTTAACATATAAGAATAAATACACAATTTTTTATAAATAAATTCTGGTTTTTTGGGGGGTCCCCCCTCATATATAGACATGCAAAGAGGCATGATGTTAAAGACTGAGGAGCACAACAGGGATGCAGAGTAAGACTAGGTTGATGTAGGGTCTGGGGATATAGCATGTGGTCAGACTGTGAAGGGTCCGGGATGGTAATCTGAGGAGGTCAAGTTTCCTGCCTTAGGCTGACTCCGAGATTTCTGGCTTCAGAGAAAGAGTGGAATTGATGATTTTAATTAACACTGAGAAATAAATTGACTAAAAGCAGATTATTTGTGCTTTGTTTGGGTGTTTTAAATATAAAATGACAGAAATATACAGATAGCAATATTCAGGAGATAGAATCCACAATATAATTTCTCTGTGAGTGTGTGTGTGTCTGTTTATGTGTGCATCACAGAGGAAGTCAAAAATACTTGAGAAATGGGTAGAAGAGGGTTGATGGAAGGAAATCTTGAAAAAAAAGATTAGAGGACCTGAATAGATTAGTCTCTGCAAAAGTAATGAAAGGAGAGCATTTTATAAAGGAGAGAATTATCAACAGTGCCAAATGGCTAAAGTTGAGTAAGCAATATGACAATGAAAACAAAACAACTGAATCAGGCAATTAAAAATTTATCGGTGGCCAAGGGGAGGTTTCAATGCAGTGGCCAGGGCAATAGTCAAACCAAGGTAGGTAGAGAAGTGGTCCCTTCCATTGATGAGGTTTATCAATAAACAGGAAGTAGAAAGTAGAGCAGCAGAATCAGTGGGGTGAATGCATTGGGGTAAAGTTTGTTTGCTTGCTTTCAGATGGGGTTACTTTGGATGGTAAACTTTAAGTGTGACCATAGGCTGAAGAGCAGACAACTGTAATAATGAGACACTGAAAAGAACAAAATCTACAAGGAACCATTGTACCAAGGCTTAGAGGCAATGAATTTTTTAGCCATTAGTTTTTCAAACTATATTTACATAGTGTTATTAATATATTCCAGATATACTTGATGAATATATTTTTATAATTTGAAAATTTTCAATATCTTGAACTCAATCAATAAAAAACAAGTTATTTATAGGAGGGAGTTTAAATTATTATTTCAAATTACATCCCAAGTTTTTGGGGTTTTTTTGCTTTAGCTATAAATCAGGACATTTTTGCCACGTGACTTATAAGAAGCCACATCATGTATTGATATCAAAGAAAGACAGGACAAAAGTGCAAGCTCCTACTGCTCCCTCCCCATCACATGTCCCAATTCCCAGAAACTGATTGAAATGAATGAAAAACAATAAATTAGAAAAGCTTATCCTGATGCTAAAATTAGGGAGCATCAACTTAATATGTCAAATTTTGAGAAATGTCTCTCTGATAAAGAGTATTTCAATCCAAATTGTAATATGATACTGAAAGTTGTCATTCAACTATCCTTCTTAAGAGCAATAAAATGACACAAAAGTAGGAGAAGTTTTAAAAAGTTACAATAGCAATATGACAGAGGAAGGTCAGCAGTATGGGCTAACTGTGAAAGATGGGAAATACATGCCCTGAAAACATCTTCCCCACCACTGACAAACAATAGTGGTCGGCTGGCAGAAGATTCGGGTATTCTGCCCACTTGATGCCACACTAGTAAACAGCAATGTGTTACTAACATTAATTATATGAGGTAAAATGCTTAAATATGAATTAACACTGGGGAAATTTTAAAAGTTATCAAAGAACTATATTTCCTTATCTCAAAATGCCAGACTCCAATTGTATCAAGCTGTCAAATGTTTCCACACTCATGAAACCATCCAAGGGAATTGGGATTCTTGACAATTTACAGAATGAACAGGATCTTAATAGGAAAACTTAACAACACATAAAGAACAAAGAATACACATATCATAACCATATTTCTGTCTGAATCTCTGTATCTGTTTGTCTATCTCACCCACTAATAGCCAGGGTCATACATACTGTAACACTAGTAGCATTTCCATTCAAGTCACAAGCAAAACAAGGACAAATCATCACCATCATTTAGTATTGTTCCGAGAGTCATTCCAATGCATCTCAATAAGAAAGTAAGAAATGTAAAAATTAGAAAAGAGGCAGTCAAGTTACTGACATTTGGGATGACTGCTACCTTGAAAGCATAAAAAATTAAAATGAAATTACAATATTGAAACTAGATTTTGATTAGGTGGTCAGTTATAATACGTAAAAAAAAATTAAAAGCATTCCTACACTACAGTCAGGGAAAATAGTGTAAATGGATCCTATTAAAAATGGAAACAAAAAACACAAAAATACCTTGAGTTATGAAGGATGTATATAAAAATACTATAGAACTAACACAATACACATAAATGAGATTTAAGTGTAATGCTATCCTTGATGTGGAATTAGAAGACTCAATATTTAAATAGGTAAATTCATTTACAAATTTAGCATTAATATAATAGGAAGCTCACTGGAATCACACAGAATTATTCTAAACCTCATTCTGAAAAAATAAATAGAGAATAGTTAGAATTATTTGACACAGTAAAGAAATAAGGGACCATATGCCTTCTTAAGTATGTATGTGTATTTTAAAGTTATAGTAATTAAAACAATATGGTGCAAGCAGTAAAACAACCTAAAATTAAAAGAAAGTCTAAAAAACAATCAACAGCCCTGACCTGTGTGGCTCAGTCAGTTGGGCGTCAACCGCAAAGCAAAAGGTCACTGGTTAGATTTGGTTAAATTACAGGTCAGGGCACATACTTACGTTAAAGGTTTGTTCCCCAGTGCATCTGCATATGAGAGACAACCAACTGATGCTTCTCTTTCACATCGATGTTTTTCTCTCTTTCTCCCTCCCTTCCCCTCTCTAAAAATAAATTAATTAATTAATTAAATAAAATAAAAAGTAATCAACATAGGGAGAGATATTTAATAAATGTGAGACCAAAAAACCCATGAGAAAATCTGGGTGTATTTATTTAGCCACAGGTTATTTATTTAGCCTTCCTTTCAGCAAAAAAAAAAAAAAAAAAAAAAAAAATGTATTAAGCAATGGCCATTTACCAGGCATTATTCTAGGTATGCAGGAGACAGCAGTGAAGAGATTCATATGCCCTCTCTCTGGTAGTTTACATTCTAATGAGGAGAGAGGCTATAAACCAATCACAAACAGATAAACAACTGAGTGCAGGCAGCGACGTGAGCCACAAGGAACAAGGGCAGCACAGACAGGAAGAGTAAGTAAGGCTGCCGTTCTGGATGAAGGCGCAGGGAAAGGGCCTGCTGATAAAGTGACTTGAACACAAAACTAAACGGGAAAGGGACAGCCTCTACCCGGGGGAGTAGTAAATAAACGGCTGGACCACTAAAGCCTGGACCACAATAAATATTCTATATTTGAGAACCAGAAATATTAAAAATTCGAACAATCTAGGTGAATGTCTCTAAATAATAGAGTAGAACATTCAAAGCATTAACACAAAGTTGAAGGGGGGCCTGAGAGCGGCCTCTCTAAATTTTCTCAGCAATCATTGCACACTGTAGATGTCAGATTTTTCACCCATAATCCTGAACATGAACAAGTGGCATATTTCAATTCCTAGACTTTTAAAATTATTCCACCATTAGAAGCTTACAAGAAGAGCAACTATTTTACTTGTTTTCTGGAGAAGACTGGTACAGCAGTAACTACAAAAGGTAGGTTTTTTAGAAGTAGCAACTCAGATATGCTTTATTCATTTTTTAATTCCTATTAACCTTCAGTTAGCATTTAAAAAAAGTTTCAAAAATAGTAGCCTCATTAGCTAGTTTCTCTTCTGCATGCTCACAAGGGTTCTGCTGCCTATAATTTTAAAATTTCCCTCTTCTCTTTTCATCCATCTCACATAGAAAGCACACTCTGATTTCTGTGATGAAATAAAATTATTTTTATGTTTGCAGTTCTTATGCAATAACGCCTTCTTCAAAACACCTAATTCCCCAAAGTGCTATTTCAGTTTTGCAATGATTTTAACATCCCAGCCTAATTGTTCAGGCTTTAGAGAAGAAATTGATGAAAGGGACTACCATATAAAGCCCAAGAGCTTTGTTCACACTTCATTAAATATTTTAAATGGCTATTTTATTTTATGGCTTTTGCATTCCTTTTGAATTTTAGTTGGCTTGCTTTTTATAACCAGAAATTTTGAATATCTCTGCAAAGAAACCTTGCTGCACATAAGTATCTCCTGGCTTATAAATATACTATTCTTATTTCTATTCTCTATTATTCTAAAATGAAGCTAAAATTGAAAATGTATGTCAAGGTTTAATCGTTTCAGTGGTAGGTAATGAAACTCTTCATTAATATGAAAAAGTTTATTTTATCACTTTTCTAAAATTGTATGTAAGTGAACTATGCCTCCTTCCAAAAGTAATTAATTTACTTCAGTATTATACTTTCTGTGCAGGGCAGTCATTGAGAAAGTGTTTCACACAAATTTTGGTATTGCTGTAAGGAAAATGTGATTTAGCAAAACAAATCTAAAATTCCAATGAAATCACATTGATATAAATTGGCCTGTCATTCCACATGCAAACTTTCATTTTGTTAATGATGACAGACCAGTTACTACCTCTGAGTAGTTACCGCCTATCAACTGTCGTATCTATAAATTAATTGAACTTTGTATAATTAATCAAACCCAGTATAATTTTATGAGGCAGATTAATAGTAGCTTTGTGGCAATGTTCCTTTTTCTTTTTCCTTCCTGAGACCTGCCCCTCCAACAGTATGGTGGGTCTTCAAAATCAATTTACACAATTTTATTCCATCTCTGTCCCTTCAAGGATTTGTGCCAGGCTTGGCCCCTGCTCCATACCTTCACAATCTTTCTGTATGAGGATGCTAGACATTATTCGGATAATCAGTAGTGCTATGGCTGGAAGGTAATACAAGGTCATGGATGAGTTTGTCAATTTCTGTCAGTTTTATACACAGTGGCAGGGAAAACACACCAGTAAAAGAGAAGAGAAGAAAGCACAGATTATGAAGGACAGCCTTGGGTCTTGATGGTATATCGTGAGCTCTCCCTGAATCCCCCTGCTATACTGTTGTCCTACGCCAGTCTAAGTTTGATTCTGCTAGTTGTAAATTTTAAAAACATAAACCTAAAGCTATGAAACATAAGCATTTAGCATTAGTTGGGAGACAAGGTTTTAATATATTCAATATTATTTTGGACTTAGACCTAAATGCTATTTATAGCCAACCTCATTAAATTAAAGTGAGACTGACTTAACATCATAGTATATGAAAACATTACTTTAGGTTTGATGGTGTTATGGGATGAATGTTTGTGTCCCTTCCAAATCCACATGTCGAAGCCATTATCCCCAAATGCCATGTGACTATACTGAGACATAGGGCCTCTAAGTAAGTGTACACAGATACATGAGGTCATGAGACTGGGGACCTGATCCAACAGGATTGGTGTCCTTATAGGAAGAGACACCAGGGCACTAGTTCTCTTTCTCCACGCACATGCGGCAAGGGGAGGCCATGTGAGGACGCAGCAAGAAGGTGGCCATTTACAAGCCAGGAAAAGAACCTTTACAAGAAACTGATCATGCTGGAAGCCCTAATCTAGAATTTCCAGCCTGCTGAACTAAGAAAATAAACTGCTGTTACTTCCAGTTTTGAAACAAATAGGTCATAGAGATGTGGTGCGCAACATGGTGACTGCAGTCAATGGTACTGTAGTGTATATTTGAAGGTTGCTGGGAGAGTAGATTTTAGAAGTTCTCATCATGAGAAAAAAACTTTGTGTAATTTTTTATGGTGATGGTAACTAGACATATTATGGTGATCATATCACAGTGTACAGAAGTGTCAAATCGTTACTGAAGCTTATATAATGTTACATATCAATCATAACTCAAACAAATAAATAAATAAATTTCTGTTGTTTTAGTCACCCAGACAATGGCATTTTATTACTGCAGTGCAAGCTAATTAACACAGAAGTGATCCTCTGACACACACACACACACACACACACACACACACACACATACCCTAAATTATATAATGGAAAACTGAAAACCAAGGATACAGCAGTTTGCCTAAGTTCATACTGTATTACTATAAGAGGAGTTAGTTTATAAATTAACACATTCATCCTTACAAGTACAGAGAAAATGTAGTCTGAGGCAAAAATGTTCAAGGAACTAACTTCAAATTGGGAAATTCAACTTAGAAATGGTCATTTCTAAATTAAATCATTTTCTCTCAATTTTCAACACTGCATTTTAGGTTTAAGTTCAGTCTTTCAGAGTTCTGCCTCATCTCCTTTCTCTCTTTATAAACAATAATACCTGGGGAAGAGCTCAGTGGACTTCCTCCACGTCACATGTCCTTTCTTCCCAGAGGAGCAGGGAACCATGGCTTAGCCTTCATGACAGAAAGAGTATTCATTCTATACAATGAAGAAATTCTATGATCTTAACCTAGTTCCTGATATATTAATGAATGTAAGATATTTCAGAAAATCTACTTCTTTTTAACACAGCCTACACTTCAAAAGCATTTCTTTGCTGAAAACAATAATAAAAGAGTCAGCTTTGAGACACAAAAGCAGAACAATGCAATTTCTGTAGCAGCAGTATATGCCCACCTTCTCCTTCCCTGGGCACTAAGTACCATGGGTAAGGTTTGGAGGCAGAGGTATGCAAGACAACATAATTTAAGAGAGAAATTATAATAAATCATTTAAATATGTTTGAAATGTAATCTCCATTCATTTCACCGGCAAAACCTGGACTGCTGTTTTCGAGTCATTTTACTTTCCATTGCTCTAAGAAAAACTGGTGATCTTAACAAGGTCTGTGGGTGGTTAGCATGGCACAGGAGAGCATATGTCACAGCTAAATCCAAAAAAAATAGATTTGGATAAAGCTCAGGAATGGAGTGAGACTCAGTGAGCAAGTGAGGGTATCTGCTAAGCCCATCCTTGGTATTTAAAGATCTATATTTAGACCACAGCCAAATATCCCCATGACTTTATCAAAAGACCTGTCTAAAGGCCATTAGAAGGCTTTGTGTCAATACCCTGAGGCATCTTTTACTGCCTACTAGCGGTGTATTTACTGTTCAGTAGTGAGCTGGTATTTGAACTGCTGATTCACTTGGCATGTCAACAAATGGCAGAGAAAAGAAGTGAAGACGGTGTCTGCGACATGCATTCCTGGAACCATGTCTCTTTTTCTCTAACTAAATGCTTTCCCAAACCCCAAATGATTTGGATTTCTTTTAGAAGATTGGGTTTAAAGTAATAGCACTGAATTCCTCATGTAAATCTCCTTTATATTAGAAATGACAAGGGAGGTAAAAATAAACAAGAGTAGTTGGGAGAATTCTAGTTGCAATCTTCCAGAAGCTATATTGATAAAACAAACTATAACCATCACTAATCACTCTCCATCTGACTTAGGGTTTAGTGCCCTTGAATTATAGTCACTTGGAGGAGCATTTTTACAAAATAAAACACTTTCTGAAATCATAATGGAAATGTTGACTATCAAAATTTCTTGAAGCGTGTTCTTCTGATCAATGGCAATGTAAAAAAAGTTAATTTGTGACCATTTAACTTGAATAATATAAATTATGCATATCTAAGCCATAATTTTCATAAGAAATCCAATTTTAAAAATTCTAAGGAAATATCCTCCACTCCACCATTATATGAAAACGTAGATAGAATACCATATGTACCGAAGTGCATAAACTTTATAATTTGAAAATAATTATAAACCTGGAAAAAATATGTATATAGGTTCAATCTATAACTTATTCAAAGTTTTCCCTCTTTCGAAGCTCCAAGTGGACGTGGCCAGCTGGACTACTTTGTGGTTGTTTTGTCCTTTTTACCAAAGATAGGAAGAAGAAACAGTAACTTTTTATACTGTGATTGATTTCTACCCAGGAAGCCTTCCCATTTGAAAACTACTCAACCAGAAGTCAAGATGCCAATCACATCAGAATAGCACGGCTCCTGTCTATGTTTCTGCTCTGCATGTCATGGACTTCGGGCCTGAGAACAAACAGATGTCAGTACAGATTCCACCTGGAGCGTCCTCTTTCCTCGTAGCATTGAAAACAAGGACAACAAAAATGTAAATGAAGCCACAGAACAAAGAGGCCTTGAAGACCTTGTGGTAAGTTAATATCTGAGAGCGGTAGGTAAAATAGTCTTCTTTTCTCTTCTTCAAAATGTTGGGGACTGAGACTCAAAAACCTCTCTTTATAGAGCATTCTGCTGCTGTAACCAACTGAACATCAAGAAGCAGCTTGACATGTGACTAATCAACGTCTTAACTGATTTTATTAAATCTAATTTCTCCTTAACCATCTTCTGTGTATTTCAATAAGAAGAATCCGATTAAAGTGTACTTGCTTGTTCAAATTCCAATTAGCTGTCCACTGAAAATGAAATGTAATTATTTAAAGATAAAAAACGACGCAAGCACATTCTCTGCACCAGCCTTGGTTCTTATGCATAACATTCCTGCTGCAAACCAGCACCTGTGGCCCCTCAGGGGTGAAAAGCATGCAGCTCTGTCAGTCAGGGAAAGCACCAGATTCCAGCACAATCTCCCTGGGTAACACAGGGCAGGTATTCTAATTTGACCTCTCTGAACCTCCATGTCACATCTTAAGCAAGAAGGCTGGATTAAATATTTTTTTAAACCTCTTTATTTAATGTCACTTTAGGAGTAAAGGATAATGAACAGGTTAACATGTCTTTGTGTGTGTTTTGATGGCTAAAAGCAATTTCTTCATTTTGTAAATTCCCATTACAATTTATTCCATTTGACCTATGACTTCTCTAAGCTCCTACAGTTCGGTTGGCCAAAAAGTTCATTTGGTTTTTTCTGTACAATGTCTCTACTAGTGCTTACTTGTCTTTAACTTCATTTGAAACAATTTTGTTAGACTGTGTTGTGACAGCTGTCATATCAGTGTGCATTAAAAAAAAAAATCAAAATTGGTGAATTTTTGTGTAGTCATTTTAATATTGAATATGGAAGAAAATAAGCAACTTTTGGGGCCATATTATGCTTTATTATTTCAAGAAAGGTAAAAATGCACCTGAAAGGCAAAAAGATTTGCGCAGGGTATGGAGAAGGTGCTGTGAGTGATCAAACATGTCAAAAGTGGTTTCTGAAGTTTCGCTGGACAATGCTCCAGGGTTGAGATTTCTCACTGGACAATGCTCCAGGGTTGAGTAGATCAGTTGAAGTTGATAGTGAACAAATCAAGACATTAATTGGGAACAATCAATGTTCTATCATGCAAGAGATAGGGGACATATTCAAAACATCCAAATCAATAAAGTTATTGGTAAAAATGAAAAATGTGTCCTTTATTTTATGGAAAAAACTAAATAGACTTTTAGGTCAACCTTTTATTTATCTCTTTTTTGTATGTAAACATTAAAGGCTCTACTGCTCCCTTGAGTAGGAGACTGAAACTGCTAAACTGAACATCCTTGAAGGTAGGGATCAGGTCTAATATCATCTCTGGGTCCTTTACAGTATTTAGTCTAGCTCTTGGTACACAACATGGGCTTATCTTTGATGAGTAAATGAATGCTGAATAAACTACACTCAACTTTGGGGATATTCATTATAGACACAGTCATTTGTATGACCTAAAAAAAAGTACAAAGGATCTGGGTTTTAGGGTGTACTACTAAAAAAAGACATGGTCAAATAAATGGGAAAGTAAGTGGAACAACATTAGACATTTTTTAAAAACATATTCAGATGTTCTGGGTCAATTGACATAAAATTCTGTTATAAATTTAAAGTTTTTTAATGTAAAAAGACAAGTGACTCACATAGAATTGAGGCACTCTCAAAAATAAAGTCTGCAATTTAAAGGAACTCATTTATAAAAATAAAGCAGTTACTATATTCCTTTCAGTATGGCTTTAAAAAAGTGCCCTAGATAAAAGAAACAGAATTTAGCTGAGGCTGGTAATTTTGACCCTGGAAGAGACTCATTGTTATTTTTTTTCTGTATTCATTTTAGTTCTCTAAATATTACTTGTGGTCAACATGTAATATTTTATACAGAAATACATTTTAAAGTATTCTTATATATGATAGCATTCTGTATTACCTTAACTCTTTTAAAGTACGTTCCATAAAACCTTATAAGAGTATGGCCAACATTAACATGTGCTATTATTTTAGAATATCACCTTGAAACAAGCCCAGTCCTTATTATTCCCTGCAAGATCTGGCCTAGGTCTGCTTTTCCAACCTCACCTTGGGCCTCTCTAATTCCGATTAGAGGTCTCTGGTCATCCTGGACTACAGAAAATACTCCTTCCCACTTGGGAGCTGGCTGCCCCTCCTACTGGGGACACCCATGTCCCAGCTTTTCATAGGTGACTTCTTCCCATTCATCAGCTTCTAGGGCTCTCATGGAGGGCCTCTCTGATCTCTGTATTTAAAGTACGCCCCTTTGTTATTTTCTATCATAGCACACTATTCATTAAATTCCTAGCTCTCATCACATTCTCTATTGGTTTTATCAATTTATCTACATATAGAAATATATATGAACATAGATTTACTTGAGTGTCACCCCCTCTAGAAACAATATATCATGACAGCACAATCCTCATTTGTCTGTTCACTGGTGCATTCCTGGCACCTAGCATAGGTGACTAGTAGTCAGCAGAGGCTCAACATATATCTGCTGAATGAATCAATCAATTAATGATCACCATCAAATGTGATTAAGAACCTGTGGCTCACATTATTATTCATTTGGAATAAACTGATTGCAATTACTATATTTGTTTTCTTTGTAATAAATTTCAGCTACTATGTAATGAAGTAAATTAAGTATAAAATGTGACCCTATCTTCAAAATACTATACTTCTGGAAAAAACAAAATTTTCATGGACACGAGCTCAGAGTGAACGAAGCTTCTTACAAGTATTAAACATGTTGTAAGTAAGCTGTATGTATCCGTGTTTCACTGGTCCTGAGCATACAGTAGAGGTTGTCAGGGAAGATTTCTACAATAGTTTATTGAACCTGAGGCAGTTATAATGATGACAATAATAGTTACCAAATATTGAGCACCTGTTGTGTGTTAGTCATTGTTTTACAGAGCATTATTTTTAATTTCATTCATTTTAATTACAAAAGTAATACATGTTTGTTATGATGACTCAAATGAGTGATGTTCAAGTGGAACAGTCTTCTCCTCCACTCCAGCCCCACTTACAGAGTGAACCACCACTGACAACTGCAAGAGTCTTCTTCAGTATTTCTTCCATTGTTTATACACGCCCTTAGATACGGGCTCGTACTGAGCTACTGGCAAAGCCGCTGCTCAGAGCCAGCATCCTTTTGGCTAGATTTGTCCCTGTGCTTTACAAGTTGTTCGATAGCTGTAGTTATTTGAATTAGCTCTGTTTAGGCAAAAATATAAGATATTGTATTAACAACAGGATCCTGTATGTAGATGGTAACATGGAAAATACTTCATTCATTCCAAATGTATTTTTGATATGCTCTCTAATAACATATAATAATATAATAATAATAGTAATGGCTAATCTTTATTACAAGTTTGTTGTGGGCCAGTCACAGTGTTAAGTTTATCAAGGTTCACTCACTGGACAGGTGAAGACATTTGATTATTTTTAATAGTTTCAAATGATTAAAAGGATTCCACAGCAGGGCAATACTATAATTTACTCATTTTTCTATTGGTGAATATTCCAATTTGTTGCAGTAAATACCCTTATACACATATTGCTACATATTGCCAACATATTTCTGTCAGAAATATTCCCATAAATGGGATAACTAGATTAATGGGTATGCACAGGTTTTTAAAGTTTTCTAAGAAATTGTATTAAATTTCGAGGGTAGGGATAAGATGAAGGCAGGAAACGACATAATGTGCCCATATTACAATCGGGGTCAGACCCAGTGGAGCTGGTGGGATAATTTGGGGGGTTACCAAAGGCAGCCTGGTGTAGATGTTGTCAAATGGAATAATTTAGATTTGCTGCTCTAGGAAGCAAAGAACCATTTGTAATTATTATTGTAGCATTTGCAATAACAAGACAAGTGATTAAGCAACCTTTCAGAATTGGAAGAAAAAAATCCCAGGGGCCTGCTGACCCACACATATTTGAGCGGGAGCGTGGTGTTCCAGACCATATGGACTCTGGCAGTCTTAGCTTCCTCAGGAACTCCTTGAGTAACAGAACTAGAGCAACCCACTGTTCAAAGGCAAATGCTTTCTCATCAACTCAAAATTGCTCCTTTCATCAAGTTTGAGAAATATAACAACAGCAAAAGCCCTCTGAGGACACAATCAATGAGACACCACAGGCAACTTCCGATTCCCAGCCCTTTCTTTTCTTGTCACAGACTGAAGCCAGAGAGGCTGCTGGGGCAATCAGTTCTGAGCCCCTGACTAATAAGCACACATCCCTCCTTATCTGAATACCTTCATTTTCAGTCCTAGCAGATCCTCCTGGAGTGACAATAACATTCTGTATTCCTCTTCAACCAACAGGTGAAACCAAGGGTGGACCTACCACAGCACAAAAGGTCAAGCCTCCAAATCTCTATGGTCCTTGGTATTGCACATAGGCCCCTTGGTTTATATGACTTGTTATAACATAAAAATTAGCCCATCAGAAAAATGTGGAGTTTGAAGTAGAAGCAAGTTAATCCATCCTCTCTTCCATACACAAAATCTAACCACTCCATCTTGGTCTTTTTTACTATTTTTACTTCTTCTGCCCACCCTGTAAATATTAACATAGTCTAGAGATCCATCTTTTGCCCTCTTTTTCAGATATTATATAGGTAATCCATCTATTCCCAGAGCATCAGCATCACTTCTGAGTCAAGGATTCCAAAATCTCCAGACCCAAAATCCCTTCTGAGTTCCAGACCCGTACTTACGATTCCGTATTGGACACCTTCACCAAGTTGAAAACGATCTCACCGAGCCGGAGGACAGTGTAACAGTTCATGGCCATTGTCCATTCCGATTGGTTGGTACCCCATTTTAACTTTCAGTGCCCATTCTATACTGGTGGCTAAAATTATTTTCATATCATGCCTGGTCACAGCATTTCAAACTTAGCATGTCACAAACTGAACTTCTCAATCTGCTCCCAATCTGCTATACATCCTATATTTCTCTCACTTAAAAGCACCACCATCAACTCCACTACTCAAGCAAAAATTTCAGGGTCATTTCTATTTTCTCCTCATTTAACATCTATATCCAGCGATCATGTCTACCTGTTCCCTCTCCATATTTTTGTTCATATCATGTTCTCCTCCCTATTGCAAAGCACTGTCAGATCACATACTGTCAGCGTTTGTCTGGCCTCCCGCCTTTGCTTCCTATCTGGTTTCCTTAATTCCAACACCTTCACTTTCTAAGCCATTTCCCACCTAGCATCTAAAGGTATCGTCATAAAACACAAATCTTATCATGTCATTTCAAAGTCCACAAAAATGTTTCCTGATTTCATCCAACAGAAACATGGAGGAATACATGTTAGGTAAGGAATAAGACAGGATGGCAGTTCAGGTATTATTTTGCTCTTAAAAACCGAAAACTTTCTTATTATGGTCTAATCTCCATGTTAGACACTATAGACATTATTGAATAAAAATCTGGTAGCTCTCTACTGGGAATATTAAACATTAAACAAAAAACTGTAGTAGTTAGGGTTAAATGATATAGGACATGGAGGTAAATTTGAAATAACAAGTACCTTTGCAGTAAAAGTATGCCCCAAATATTATTGCATGGGACACACATTAAAAAAATATTATTTATCTGATATTTAAATTGTATTTGCTAAATCTAGCAATACTAAATTTAACAAATGGTAACATATGCTAAAATAAAGGCATTCATACTACAGAACTACTACAAAGGAGAAAGAGTAACTCTAGGAGGCCTAGAAGTCTTTGGGAAGGCATGACACCAGTTAAAGTGACTTACAGGAGTTTATGGAATGTATAATGTGTGTGTGCGTGTGTTGTATGTCTGTCATACATGTGTGTCAGACAGTGTAAGGGACATAAGAGGCAGAGAAGAGAGCATTTACCACAGCAGGAATGAGAGAAGCCGCAGAATGTATTTGCGGCACTACGTTGATAAAGGCACTATAGTTTCTACAAAACAAACAAAAATGCCAATTTACAGAGTTTTCCAATTTCCATGGTGTAAATACTCTCACTATGGAATATCTGAAATAACAAATGTGGTGTCACTTTAATATAGAAATGGTAAAATAAGTGCTACCACAATATTTCCATTCTATAGTATTTCTACTATGTATTCACTGATTGTGAATGACTCGAGCATGAACAGTTACACGTAACAAAATAATTAGGAAATGGTGAATTTTGAGTATTTACTACATTTGTTTTAATAAAATGTACCTAAAGTAAGTTTATATAATTTAGTTTTAAATAGTTTGTAAAGTTCTTGAAAATTTAACAGTCAGCTTTCAGAAGCTGGTATGTGCCATCTCTAAGCACCCTACTGTGTGTTGGTAAACTTGAAGTCTGCATTGGTGGAGTATAAGTATTTGTGGAAAGGAGGGTGAGGGTGGGAATGTGGATGAATAGGGAGGCTCAAGATTGAAAAAGGAGTGGAGAGCACCTACAGTGAGAAAGGAATAATGCAATTTTGTAGAACACGTGACCTGGAGAAGGCCTTGTGGGAAATTAGTCAGCCAAGCACTGGGCAGTAATGTGTTCATGGGCTATTAAGCCCGAAGGCCTCTGAGAAGGCAGCTGTTCCAACCGGAGCTCAGTGGGAGGGTTTAGACTGGTGAATGGATAGGAGACGAAAAGGTCAATTAAGCTTCCAACTCCAAGGTAAAGGAAAAGAGTCTGACGCAAGAACATGGCAACGAGAATGGAAAGAAGAAACAGATGTGAGAGAGGGTTCAGAATTAGTGATGACAGGACACGATGACATTACATGTAGGGACACAAGGAAGAGCTGGGTTGGAAATGACTCAGGAGGTGCCCGTCTGGGTAACTGGGAGAACAGAAGTGGCACGAATAGAAAAGAGAAGGTGAAGAAGGTAGGGTGTGATGTGGAAGAAGTCATGGAGCTCACTTCTGTCTTATTCAAGACCAAACAACATACTACTCGAGTGCCCTCACGTACATAGAAGATACTGTATCGACTGCTGTGGACAGTACAGTGGCAAATGAGATTCCCCCTCTGTTAAAAGTGAAAAATTGAATGTTCACTAATCATAATTGCAAAACACCTAAACTTTAATTTCATTCATACACATGCAAAAACATATCTATATCTATATTCATATATATGTATATCATATAGATATCTATAGGTATATCATATAGATATCTATAAGTATATCATATGTATATGATCATCTTTATAAAACATATATGATCATACATATATGTATATAGATCATCTATATGTATATCATATGTATATGTATGTATATATCCCAAGGTGACACTTTTTCCAAGCCTGAACTTGTTTCATAATTATGGCCCAAAACTATTCTCTGAGCTCACAGTACATGACTGGAATGGACCAGCCCAGCTATTTTAACACTTTTAAAGCTTCGAAGGTATAAGAGATGGTGGAAATAGCTCTCTGGTATTGTAAGAAAAGGTGGAGTTAGAAAAATCAAAGGCACAAATGAAGGAGGCTTTCATTCTCCCTGATTCTCCATATTCTCCACTTCTTACTGTTTATCAGCTCAGTTTAGCCTTCACAAGAAAGAGGATAACAGAATCCATCTTGGAATCATCTGTCAATTGGTACTTATTATTCGAATCAAATGAAAGTATAATTCAAACCAAAAGGAGGCAATTTGTATCAAGTTCCAGTGGTATAACATAGTATTACGTGTAACAGCAGACAAAATGCCTTTCATAAAATACAGTCTCTATCTTCAAGGAGTGAACACTGCAGGTGGGGAAACAAGATATAAAAAATATGTTTAAATTAATGAGCTCTTTTTCTTTTTCTGAAAACGAACTAAAGCAACCAAAGAAAACATGTCCCAAGGGCAGCACACAATTTATTGACAAATGATTTGTATTCTTTTAAAGTGTTGCAGGAGTTCATCTTTAGATTAAACATCAACCCCTTTTCCTGCAAGCAAGACAAATAGGAGTCTGCTAATTTGTGGAATTTGGGGAGAGGACTGAATGTGGGGGTGGGTAGGGCAGCGGAGAGTAATGGGGGGGAAAATGGGGACAACAGTAATTGAACAACAATAAAAAAAGAAATTAGATGCAAGAAGTCACTGATAGCAATTTTGTACATTCTTCTAGGTCTATAAAATTTTATATCCACTGTGAATACCACGAAGAGCATGACTTATTCCCCGATTACATATTTTGCCAACCATACTCACAACTAGAGTTAATTTTTTTAATAAGAACCCTATGGCATTCTTGCCTCCTAACCCTTCTAGACCATAGCCCAGGTTTGAGTAGGAAGCTAAATGTCAATGGATCCTCACTTGCGTCACTGAGGTGAATTACCAGGAGTGACTGCCACTAAGGAAGTCTGGCACATAGGCTCATGGGCGTCACTGAGGTGAATTACCAGGAGTGACTGCCACTAAGGAAGTCTGGCACATAGGCTCATGGGCGTCACTGAGGTGAATTACCAGGAGTGACTGCCACTAAGGAAGTCTGGCACATAGGCTCATGGGTCCAGCTGTGTGGTTTCAAGTCCTGAATTCAAGTGCTGGCTTCGCTTTTAGTGGGTGTATGTGCATAAGCAAGTAGTTTACATCCCTGTGCCTCAGTTTCCTTATTTGTAAAGTGACAATAATAGTGGCATTTTATAAAGTTTTGTGAGGGTTAAATGCACATGAAGTGCCTAAAACAAAATAGGATATAATTACAATTATATAGTTACCACAGTTGATAGAGAACAGCAAACAGCTAAAACTAGACACCCTTCTGCCCCAGCTTTATGCATGAGGAGAGTCGGTGAGAGGTTAGAAAATGGAAACGTGTGTTCTTTTCCTTTTTGATGCTCCAACATGAAATAGTTCTCTGCGTTGTACCAGAGTCTTCCTTCCTGTGGATCTCCCTAAGGCACCAGAAAAGAAGGGCAGACTTTAGGGGATGTAATTCCCCAGGGCTACATGCCTTTTCTACTTCCTTATTTTTTCATTAACTTGCCTAAGGCAACTCCCAAGCTCAAATTCTTGGGCATTTTTTCTTTTTGAGTCTTTCCTCTTCCTCCTGCCTTTCTTTGCTACATTCACTTTGCCACAGTCACAAAAGCCTGCCGCTTTCTCTTCCCAGATGCCTCTCTCACCCATTTCTTCTATAACCACAATCATCATTCTTACTATTATTAACTATGCCTGGTCTATTTTAGTCACCTAATAATTGGTCTCTTTCTCTCCAGGAAGGCCCTATTATCATCCATCATGCAAACTTCTGAAAAATTTATCATCCTAAAATATTCCTTTAAACTGGGTGACCCCATGTTCAGATACTTTGCATGTCTTCCTTGAGAGTAAAACCAGTTTCCAGAGTCTGGATTTTAAGGATATCTATAAACTGGTCCCTACTCATTTGCCAAATATACTTCTCAAACTAGATTATATATTCAATGCCCCCTTTGCCTGACTGCTTCATTCTCGCGCTGAACATTTTTACCCGAGTCATTTTCTTAGTCAGGAACGCCCAAATCTGTCCTTTCTAATTACAACTCATTCTTCAAGGGAAGCTGAAGTTCTTCTTCTCTCTCTGTGGCTTTTCATGCCTCCAGATCACCTCAGCAACAATTATTTATACATCTATTACCCACCTTTGAGGAAATTTCATGTACATTTTTAAGTAATTCACTTCACTTTTGACATTTACTTGTATTGTAAGGTATCTTTTATACCTACATAACCACCAACGCATCCAATCTACCCACCTATCCACTCATCCACTCATCCATCCATCCATACACCCACCTCTCATCTTCCAAAATTATATTATAAATTACTTGAGGGCAGAACCTATATCTAATATTATTGGGGGTAGGGAGAAGTCTTCCTCCCCTTATCCTCTAATTTAGTGCAATATTTGGAACATAGCTTATCTCAGTAAAGAGATAAACATTTCATTTTTTAAAGAGTTACAGAAAAATGTCAGGTAACATATCATTGCTAAGGTAAATATGATAAAATTCCAAGTATTACTGGCTCTAGCAAGTTTTTCTGATTTACAGTTTTGAGTTAGGTCTCTCTGTGCTTCCAGAGCAAATCTCTAAGTTCCTTCACAGCCTTTGCATCGTAACTGTTGTTCACATCATACCTGTTTACCTATCAATCAGCTTAACTAAACTATGTCCTCTCAAATGTTTTCTAAGTCTCTAACATTTGTTGAATAAGTAAGTAAAAATGAATGAATGAATGTCAAAATATATGCTATATATATGAATCATTTGAAAATAATGGAAATCTTATTTAATATTACCCAGAGTTAAATAAGACTTAAAAGGTCTGCCGTGTTCTGAAATTCTCTAACCAATGGACTCAATTATATATTACTAGTGATGCTATCTAAAATCACTAAAGAGCCCCCGGTAGGTGTGGCTCAGTGGATTGAGTGCCAGCCTGCAAACCAAAGGGTCACAGGTTCAATTTCCAGTCAGGGCACATGCCTGGGTTGTGGGCCAGACTCCCAGTATGAGGAGCACGAGAAGCAACCACACATTGATGTTTCTCTCCCTCTCTTCCTCCCTCCCTTCCCCTCTCTCTAAAATATAAATAAACAAAATCTTTTTTAAAAAATTACTAGGTATCCTAGACACATTTTCAATGTTTAACATTTGTTACATACATTACAGATGAATGCATTCACTTATCTACCGAAGTCATTTTTTACTAAATAAACATTAATTCACCGCACAGTTTGTCCAAGGTCCTGTGAATGATCTTTCCTTTTACTTTAATACCTGCCTTCTAATACCAGTGCAGAAGTAGCCACTGGATACAGATTCTCCTTTGGCTATAAGTTTCCTGTTTTTGCACAACCACCATCTATTTTCTTGGCACAGGCGGACCATTCTCATCCTGGACAAGACTGTAGAAGAGCAGAAGAAACAGCAAAGATCCACAGAGTAGCCAGGCTGGGCCCCAGGGCACAGCAACTTTCTAATAACATTGTCAGTATTTATCTCCCTTTGTATCCACACTACATGAGTTTTGGAAGAGAAGTCCATTTCAGTGATACTGACATTAATTTTGATTTATAAAACTATCACTCACCCCCCACTAGTCTTCATTTTTACTAAGCATCTCAGTGGTGCCTACCAGTGGTTCTAAATTAGGAGAGAATGACGGGATAATTTGGGGAAATTTTCCAAATACACATTTCTTGGCTTCCCTACTCAAGCACAGTACGGAGCATTCGCTATATGATGGGGTAGTATAAGGTAGCATGTAACATTTTTAAAAGTGCCCCCATGTTTTTTACACCACTTCTTTCAATGAGAAACAGTAGTAGTTAAGAAAAGATGCAGCTACATGTTTTGACTGAATTGGCCAAAAAATGTTTTTCTCAAATTGTGCCAATACGAGTGCACTGTAACTGCTGGTAAATATCTGTTAAGTGGGTGACATGATGAACAATGTACAGGTTATTCACTGTACTTTAACAGCATGTGTGAACATTCTATAGCACCCATACACAATTCTCTTATGTACTCTCTCCTTTCACCCTCGAAAATTCCCATGAGATAACTAGAAATAACATTGTCCCAGTTTTCCAGATGCAAAACTAAGATTGAAGAAAGTAAAACACCTGGGTCAACATCAGCCAGCAAGTGAGTACCAGAGCAAGGACTAAAAATACATGGTTAAACCCTTACCCCTTAAAGTTTACTCATTATTCCCTGCGGATTTGCAAAATTCTTCTTGATAACAGCACAGATTACCTGCATGTTTTGAATCCACCCTGTACTATGCATCTAGATACCTGGATTACAGACCCAGGCATGCCCACTTCCCACCAAGTGACTATGGGACAAGTCACTTCTGGGGTCCATTTGTGTCTTGTCTGCCGTATGCATGCCAAGGGCAACAATCATTACAGCTCAACGCTCAGTTTTTGCCCTCATCGCATGGCTTGATGTAAAGCTACCTTTACATGTCAATCAAAAGTCTTCTGGGTTTATAAAACCTTAGTGTTTTCAGGATATATTTTTTTAAATAATACTTTGTTCTTGTGGATAAGTATTGTGTGTCTTAAGAGTGACCCGAAGAAGCTGAAAGAATGGAAAGTCATTGAGCTGGCTGTTTGGGACTGGTCCCAGGCTTAAGGTGAAAGTGACCTTTAGGCTTCCTGATAAAAATCAACAAAATAATAAAAGAATAGGATTCAAGTCAGAGCTCTGCACAGGAGAAAAAAAAATGCATTCGGCCAACACATCTTCTATTCTCAAGAACAAAAGACACAGACACCAAACAAGGGACAAGGTTCTCCAATGTCAGAGCCACCAACATAGGAACTGCTCAGAGTATCATTAACAGAGGACCTAGGTGATCGAACAAGGGACACGTGGTGAAAGTAACTGATAATATTCAAGGTCCACAAGGCATAACAGTTACATATGAAACGATGACAGACCTACTCTCACAGAGCTAGCCACACCCAGAAGGTAAAGAAGGCGCCTTCTCTTCTGAGAGTCAAACAGAGAAAATCACAATATTATCTTAAAATAGTTACAGCAAAAATAGGAGCTTTGTAAGATTTGTGAACTGGCACAGAATGATTTGTGTAAAACATCAAATCACATAAAGAAAATGAAGACTTGTAAAAGCCACATTTTTTTTTTAAATCCTGTCACTTCCTAATTATAACCATAAATTGAAAATGTCAGCATTCCTAGTGTTACCTATTTTTAAGTTACTGGCTGCACTTACTTAATTCTAAAAAACAAAAACATATTTTTTTACTTGGAATTTTATTTTTCTAATATACCTGCTCACTATGATCCCTACCACAGGTGGTAATAAAACCACAGGCTGTGACATTTAACAATACCTCTTTCTTTGGATAAAAACAATTTTCAACTTAACAAATGAAATAAAACTCAGTACAATTTTGAAATAAAAATGTGCCTAAAAATAGTATAGAAGAGGCTGTTTGTCTCTGAATAATATCTTCATTCATAATAAAATATATAGTTAAAGACCCTTTGCATATAAAGACATGTTCACTTTCTTCTTGGCTGAATCTTACTCAGTCAATGAGGTATTTTTCAAAAAGGAGCAACATTTTTGTCTAGCATAAATTTTTAAATATCTACTTCCTCTAGTGTATACAAACAGCTACAAAATTAAATCTTCTATCTCACCAGAATATCAGAGTGAAAATCACAAAAATGATTGAAAATGGCAAAATCTAATTATTTCAGTTTTTACTTAATTTTACTTTCATAACTTTTTCTTCAATATTTAAAGTTCTGAGATTTCTAAAATTTTCACTTGCATATGGCACTGAAGATATATTTGTATGCACAAGTTGCTTAAGACATTACAAGAAAATATGTACCTAAACATTATATATTCAATGAGCAGAAGACCTAGTAAACATATTAGAGGTTTACACACATGACTTGGAGTCTCCTCCCTTCGTTATGCAACACAAAGAACCAATGAGCACATGAAAAGATGTTCAACATCACTTTTCATTAGGGAAATACCAATCAAACCACTGTCAGATAACCATTCACCCACTTCACACCCACGATGATGGCTATAACAAAAAAGACCAACAGTAACAAGTGTCAGGATGCAGAGAAACTGGAGTCCTCTTACGTTGCTTGAAGAAGTGTAAAATGGAGCAGCAGCTTAGCAGTTCCTAAACAACGCAAATATACATTTACCATATGACCCAGTAATTCCACTCCTAGGTTTATACTTAAGAGAACTAATAACATACGTCCACTCAAACACTTGTACATAAATGTTCAAAGCAACGTTATACATAAGAGCATAAAAATTGAAAACAAGCCAAATGTCTATTAATTGATGAATGGATAAACAAAAAAATTGGTATATTCCTACAATGGAGTATTATTTGCCAATAAAAGGAATAAGGTACTGATATAGGCTATAACATGAATGAATCTTGAAAATATTCTAAATAATAAAACCCACACATCAGTAGTCACATATTATATGCTTCCATTTATCTTAAATGTTCAGAATAGGCAAATTCATAGAGACGGAAAGTACATCAGTAGTTGCTAAGAGTTAGCTTTTAAGGGGGGACAGGGGATGACTGCAAACGGATATTAGGTTCCTTTCTGAGGGTCAAAATGTTCTGAAGTTACAGCGGTGAGGGTTGCACAATTTTGTGAAAACCACTAAACCGTACCTTTTAAAAAGCGAGTTCTGTGTATGATATGTGAATTATATCTTAATTTTAAAAACCAGGCAATCACCAACAAAAACAAAGCAAAACAAAAAAGAATGAATTGAACTATGACCTACATACCTCTCTGGATTCAATGTATTTCTAATAATGTCACCTTCCACAGTCACATAAACATTATTTGCTAAGCATAGTTTTTGCTTGGTTATATATTCTTTTTCTAGATTTTCACTTTCAAATGCCAACTTTACCAGCTCTGGCGTGAACGAACAACCATTCTGGTTTTCCCAGGACTAAGGGGGGTTCCAAGGACATGAGGCTTTCAGTACTAAAATACAGAAAGTTCCAGGAAAACTGGGACCAGTTTGTTCTTGCATGATCTCACATAATTTACTTCATTCCTCTGCTCTTTGTTTAAGCACTGGTGAGACCCTCTATACTGGCTTTTACATTTTTTCTTTCTAACTCTACACCTTCCTATGCTATTTCATTTATCTTTATGGTTTTTACTATAAAGTAATTGCTCACAAATTAGTTTATCTCATCTAAGTGTCTCCTGAGTTTGGGATATAAATTGCCAACTGTCTTCTGGATATTTTAATTGGCCACTAATATACAAGTCTAATGTGAAACCCAAACTTGTTTAGTACCTAAATTAATTCTCTTTTAATTTTATCACATCCACTTAATCTCTTAAGCTAAGTGAGTTACTTCTTCTCTTCTTTGCTTTATTATCACATCTAATGAATCACTGTAATTATACTACCTGCGAAACATTCTCAAATCTGTCCTACCTCTCCTACTCATTCCCACTAACATCCCTGATTGAGGCTGATGAATACACAGGTGTTTCTTAGACTTTTAAAATCCATGGGCACTTTGAAAAACATAAAGCCCCATATTGTTATGTCAAAGTTTAAAATGCAATATTTAAAAGTAAAACCAAACTAAGACATTTAACTTCCTGGTCACTCTGAAAAACACAAAAACCCCATAATGTTATGTCCAATTTCAGAATACGGTTTTAAGAGTAAAGTCATGTATTGCTAATTTTGTCCACATTCCGCAAGTGTCCTATTCCTCAGATTCTGATGCAGTACTTCCCCTTCCTGTCTCCTTTCTTCCTCTCTCTCTTTCACACTTTGTACCCACACTCACCGCCCCAAAACACACATGAAATCCCACCCCTACACACAACTACATACCTACAAGCACAGTCGTAAGTTCCAGCCTTGAATTCACACTTTCAGTTAAACCAGCACAAGCTGATATGTTGGGCCTCAGGGCAGCTGTTCTCCCCTTCTGAAACTCTGCACCCCAAACCTGCCTACCTCCTGAGCTACTTATCTTCCAGGTTTCATACTAACTATTGGAAGGTCAATAAATACTTCTCTGACCATACCGGCCCGAACACAATAAATCGTTTTCTCTCTTTTTTTTTAACATACTTCTAGTGCTGCACTTATAATGTAGTATTATAATTTATTTGATTATATAATTCCTGTCCCCAATTTGAGAAGGAACTCTTAAGACAGGAATTCTATTTTATTTATATAATGTATCATATACTTAAGGAACAGTAGGCATAAGACTCAATTTGTTGCACTCCATTAATATTTTTATACATTTATTACTTTAAGTGATGGCAGCTTACGCAGCATGCTTAAAGTATGACAGAGTGACATTTTAATAACTAAAAAATAATATTTAGATGTTTTATGTACACAGTTATCAAAAATATAAATTACATTGACATGTATATCCATCAATTTAGACTTACTTGTGTCACCATGTAACCCCAGTACAGTCACCCTACTTCCTATTGCTCTACATAACCCACTATCTCTCTTCCCCTACTCGATCAGTTGTTTGGAAAAAGGCATGAGCAGTCAGTCTCCTTTTCCTGAATTCTCATTTCCTCCTTACATGCATAGAAATAGAGAATTTCCACCCACTTGTGTATAAAACTGCTATGACAAATGTCTCCCTTGACCTCTGTATGGCCAAACCCAAAGGACACTTTCAATTTTTGAAAATACTTAACTGATTTTCTGCTGCATTTGATATTATTGGGCATTCTCCTTATATCGCTCTGCTACCTTGGTTTCTGGTTCTCCCATTTTTTTAACTATTAGTTCTAATCTGTGTTGGGGATCCTCTTCCTTTAGGCATTCCTTAGGCATTGTTTTGACCTGTGACTCTCTCTGATATTTTTTTCCTAATTCGGTATCCTTTGGTGATGACACCTCTTTTCCAAGCTAACTGAAAGCTTCAGGTTCATATACCAACTACGTCTTGGACTTAACACCATTCGATAAAGCACAGGTACCACAAAGTCATCGTATCAAAATCTGAACTACTCACTGCACACCTACCCCTGGGCCTGGTTTGATTCTTCTATTCTATCTCTCAGGCAATGGTTCTTAATCACCCAAATCAATGATACGATTTCCCCCAAACATTTTCCTTACAAACCACATTAAAATGACAATCAAGCACGTCCCATTTGACTTCTTACTCATCTCTTGAGATGTTTTCTTCTCACACCTCTGCTTCTGCTACAGGTCACGACCATATCATATTTCTCTGGACTATTACAATAGTTTATTAACTAATTTGCTTGTTTCCAGTTTTGCCCACGTCACATTCATACTCCAGTTTCCCCATCTTTGTCAAAGTAAAACAATACATATTTTATGTATGCACACATATACATAGAATAAAAATATGACTAAGCCACTCTCCTAGTTTAAACCCATTACCACAACTTTACAACTAAATGTAGTGTTTATTTACATTTTGACCTAGTTATCATATACAGAAATCTAAATTTATCCTATCAATACTAGTCAGAGTTACATTCTTATATTTTCTAACCTACTCCATTCAAAATTAAAAACAAAAAACTATCCTCTACTGATTTCCAGACCCACTAATAGGTTACGACTTACAAACTGAAAAACACCGACTTCCAAGCTAGAGCCCAAGTTCAATCACCCCTTACCTTCAGTTTGCTGTTGCCCTTTCCTATCGACCTAGAAAGGCACATATGTGGCCCACACCTGTGTAGATAGAGAATCCACTGATTCTACTTATTTCTAAATAAGTAGAAATAAGGAATGAGTACAAATTTTAGATTCTTTAAGTCTTTCACAGAGAGGTTCACTATTTAGTTAGAATATATAATAAGCAAAGGGACTGTCAAAAAGGAGAATCTAAGAGACTATTTACTCCCAGCCACGATGCTCAGAGGGGCCACCAAGAAAGTTCCAGTAAGTACAAGGTAAATTACAACAGGTTTCCACAACTATAAGTCTATGGAACATAAAATAATAATAATAAATAATAATAATAATGGGAAAAAGTCTAAACTCTTGTTGGGAAGGATGGCAATTTAAATGGAACCTCAATATACAGAACACACTTTAAAATAAATGTGAATTACTCAAAAAATTTTCCAAGAAATTGCTTGACTACTAATATAAGTAATTATGACCTAGAACAAAAGATTGAAAGTGAGAATCATAAGTTTTTCCATCATCAGGAAAATGGCTTTACAGAATTAAAAAAAATGGCGACATCATTAACAGTACTTTGAAGTGCTTTGTACTTATTTTCAGTGTACTTAAAAATCATCTTTACTATGTTTAAATCAAAAGTATTTTTATTCCTCAAAAAGTACTGATTAAATGTAGAATGATATTCAAAGATATTCAAGTATCCTTATTGAGATAAAATCTATAACCATCTACGAAGCCTCTTGAAATTTATTTAACAAAATGCTATATCCTAAAGCATAAATAATTTCAAGTTATTTATGACTGTATGTAATATACAAAATATAAGCATTTACATATATCATTTAATTTTGGTCTTTGCCAATGCTAATAAAAATTACTTGTCACAGCAAAAGTACTAAAAAATTTTCTTTTCTTTTTGGAGACTTTTTACAATTTCATCACTTTATTTTGGTTTTACTTCAAAGAATTTTCAGATAGCTAAGGAAGTCTATTTAAAAATCACTCTTAGGACATGTTTCTTCAAAGGTTTTTGCTAAAAATCTTGGAAGGAGGTATTTCCCCAGTAATAACTACTTGGCTATAATGGTTATGCTAAGAGTATTGATGCTGCTGAGACATTTTAAGGGACCGTTTGCTTTTTCTTACCGGAAGCATAATTCTTCTCAGAAGACTGAATATATCTTGCTGCTCTGCAAAATTTCAAAGCTCTTTACATTTTATCTAATCAAAATCCACTCGCAACCCAGGGTTTACTTAGTTGGTTTCTTCTCTACTTTCTGCTTTGCCCTTTGGTTGGTCATTTAACTCTTCACTAGCATCTACACCCAAGGTTACAATAATAAAAATAAAAGCAGATGGGTAATCCACTCTTTCAGACTGTCCACTACTTTTTAATAACTAGTGTGAAGGTGGGCAACAGACTGCCTATGTATTTCCCTATTCACATGCTCTACCCTTCTCCGTATAGCTTGCCTCACTACTGTCCCGTAGTCTTTGTCTCCAGCCCACATACATTCCAAATCCAAAAGGTATAGAATTTGTCACCCTAGAGTCCCCCAAAATGTGCCCCTTTCCTCTAATTAGTTTTATGCTTCTAAGATAGTATTAGAAACATCACTTAACAAGGATACTTAATACAGAACTCATGTTTACAGGTAATTTTCTCTAATTTGATGGCAGCCTTTTTATTATGCATACACCAGAGTAGCCAGAATACCTATGCCCACATGCAATGTGAATTAATAAATTCTGTAACCAGTGATTCGTGTAAGAGACGACATTTTCAGTCAATAAAACCAATGCCATACTCACGGTGAAGGTTGGTGAGGCTGGGTTTCAGCATTTCTTGGTGTTTTGCAGACAGCAGGCTTCGCCATGTCCCTGACAACACACCTGGGGCGCATGATAGATAGCACAACGCACTATTAATTATAAACAGGGTAGAAAAAACCTGGAAATTAAATATGGTACTAAAAACACAGTCTGGGGGAAAATCTTTGCAAGCCCCTTAAATATTAACCTGGATGCCCCCAAAAAGCCCTTAGTACTAGAAATCGTTGACTCAGGCTTCTGAGAGCTCAGTTATACCCTAATAAAATCTGTGCTCGCCTCTGTATTTGACTTTCCTTTTAGCACCAATAAATGATCGTCAGCAGCTCTCCCCATAGAAGAAATGCTACTGAAAGCTTTTGGCCTCCCCATATGAAGGCATCTGAAAGCTTTAAAAATAGGAACAGCTGTTGTGCTGATATGTTAAAAGATGAGCAGAATTTCTGTAGCTTTGGCTATTTTACTAAAAGATATGGACTCCTATTTAACGCCATTATCACAACATAGGTCTTCCTCTAATGCAAAAAGAGATCTGAGAGGCCTCCAGACAGGCTCATGTTCCAAATCCTCTTCAAGCAAAGAAAAGAGGAAGAGTTAGAAGAAAATATTCTCATATAAAGTATGTGGGTGTATGTGTTTGTAAAATAAATAGAGAAGAGACATCCACAATGTGAAAAAGTAGTAAAAGGTCTTTGTGTCTTAAGTCCTCCATCATGGGATAAGGAAATGCAGAGGGCGGATGATACAACTAAGCTCCAAAGAGCGGCAGGAGGACACACTCTTACCCTCAGGTCAACAGGGCGCTCAGAGCTTTGGAGAGGTTAATGGGCAGAAATCAGAAACACCCCCGTAGCTCAGATATTCCTTCACCTCAAAAGCTTTAAAACAAACATTGCTTTAAATAGGGGTGCCCTGGTCATGAAGCTGAGACCCCACACATTAGGCTTTTCTAAATGGAAACATCTCCTTGGGCCCCAGGATTCTCAAATACAAATCAGGTTCTTAAACTTTCACAGAGGTTCCTTGGAGGGTTGACTACACTACTTATATTTAGGGCCAGTCATGTTTTTTCCAGAAGTAGATTACTGGTGGGGCATTGGCAGATAAACCTTTCCCAGAGCTGAAAGCTGCGATGGCTAAATTCTCCACTTCTGAAAGAAATGGCACAGGGAGACACGGACACAACGCACAGATATGTGCACACACACACTGCTCAACCAAGCAAGCGCCAGTGAGACTTAAAATCAGTATGTAAAGTGATGAGAAAAGAAAATGGTGCCATTGCAAAGCCTCAACACACGTCTCTCCACGGGTAAACAAAAAAATGTGACTTGTCAAGAGATAATGCTAAGCTCTTAACGGATTGGTCAAGAGATGTAAGTCCAGAACATCTACTGGAAGCACAAGGCCTTCTGTTTTGTTGCAGTTTTACGGGACGAGATGGCCACTCATGCTGCAGAGTTAAGAGAACACTCAATAAGGCAGTTGTTAGGGAGAAGTAACATCCTAGGATTTCTGAACTCTGAAATTTTAATCTAACTGACATAGAATACAATGTCTAGGAAGTTAAATTTCATAGCACTGGAAAATCTTTAGCAATTCTCACCCAACTTAAAATAGCACATATGGCATGTTTTAATCTACATGTACTGGTTTGTGAAAATATCAGAAATATCACCAACTTTGGAAAATTTTTGAAGAACTATATCTGTGAGAAACTATATGCAGCCTTCTATCTTAGTTCATTTCCTTTTTTCCTTAAAGTTTCAGATATTTGATAACAAAGCTTTGAAATAAATCTGATACTTAGTTTTCCTTAAATATGCTTTTAAGTGATTCTTTTCTAGCAAATGTGGAATATCAGCCAGCATTAGGGTAGGTTTCTAAGCAAAATGGTTTTTTGAATGAAAGACAATGTCTGTATAAGAAAACTCTCATCTAATCTCAAGTACCCAGTAATTTTGGTTTAAAATTACTATAGTTGACATACTGCTTCTGTCAGCTATCATCAAATGAAAACTTTATTTAAATTTCTGAACTTTTAAGTTCTATTAGATAATCAAAATAAACATATAAGTACTCAAAAGCAATGTATTTAGAATTAACTGATATATACTTAATTTAAACTTTATTTACTTGAATCAATTAATATGCTTTAATTCAATTTTAAAAATCAGGAAAACAATATATTTTTCATGCCAACATCCATCCTGACCACAGGACTAAAGTGATATAACTAGCTATTGAATCTGCGTTTTTAGGGGGGAAAACTACTTATTCCAGATTGCTAATTGTTCAACCAATCTAAGGGGGCTCTAAACTATAGTAATGTATATTCTATAATATATATTCCTACATTTTTTAATGTGACTTCTTTTTAGCTGAATTTTTTTCTAGACATAAGAAAGCCCTACACTCAGATACATAGAGACATAAAGAAACATAATATACTCGTAAGATTTTTGTTTGCCTGCATAGATTAACATATCTCTAACGTTATAATTGCTGTGTCTGGTATATCACAGTTTGGAGGGATAAAATGTAAGGGGTTTGACAGTTCTGATATATAGAAAATGTTTAGCCCCAGCACTTTCCATTATCTCCCATGCATTAAAGTTATTATAATAAGATAGACCCATCACACTGTAAGAAGCACAACAGTGATATTTCAGCATGTTGCGGCTATTTCTCTACACATGATTTGTTCCTTCAGCCAGACAGAAGGAGGCCACAAATGGTGCCACCATGCCCACTTCCCAGACTTACCACAGGTGGAGACTAGTAGTTTAAAGGTTTAACCTCTTATTCTTTGCAAAGTATTTAATTACTCAGGGATTTATCAGACATGGGTTTCTAACAGTCTTCAAACTGCACGTGAGCATTCCCTCACTACTCAGGCAACACAGAAGATTTATGCAAATGAGACACTCTGTAGCCACCTCAAGGGAATGCTTCTGTCTCCGCCCTCAGTGCTGCTGGGTTTTATGAATGACTGCAATCAATGCGATGAATGGCTGCCAACTGCCCACTCAGCCACTTCTACTCTTCCGTGCACTACACACGGGAGAAACTAGCATTGCCATAAGCCTGCCGATGAGGCAACGAGGGCTTTCATCTCTCCAAACAAGAACTAAGTGTGCTTCCAAATACAGTATGTAAATTAAAAATCCTCAAGGCCTCACCAAAATTACAATTTACATAATTACATTCTTTCTTTTCAGTTTCCATTTTGGTGCCTGCAATCACCAGTGCCCTCCCTTCCCACTTCTGCTGGTTCCTCAACTGAAAAACAACAACAAAAAAACCCCCACTATTTTATGAAGTCTTATCTCATTTTGAACTTTATCAAAATCATTTTATCTTTCATGACTAATGCCTGGAAACTAGCTGTTGTGCACTAAAGCTGACAAATAGATTGTGACATGTTTACATTTTGTTCTCAATCTTTTGGTTTTACAATTTTACTAGGTTTCTCCTATCATCTATGGAGACAACAATACACCCAAACAGGGGGGCGTATTTGAGTTTACTCGCCAAATGTTATTATACTAGTCTACATTTGTCATAAGAGACCTTAGGGGCAGTTCAAACAATATAAGTTTAAGAGAATGAAACATTTTTCAAGTGTGCAATCTTCTAATTTGTTGATCACTGATTAAAAATACATAAACCAGGAAAAATAGGCAAGAAGAGACTTCACAGGCTTTGTAGCTGCCATTTTATTCCAAAACTTAGATTTAGGGCTTCAAACCCCTCTTCCCCATGTCATTAGCCAAAAGTGCCTAAAATACATGCCAAATCCCTATCTGCAGCTCAACCCTGTATTAACCCCAGATATCCAACTGCTCCCTCAATATTTTCTTTTGAATTTTTAACAGACTTCTCAAAATCAACGTTTCCAGAATGGGATTCTTCATCATCCCCTGCCGTCCCCCAATTTGCCAGCAGGCATCTCCACCTTGGCTAAATTGCAAATACCTTACTCTAGTTATTCAGGCTAAAAACTTTAGACTTCTCTCCTCTTTTCTGTCACACCTGTGTCCATCTAATCCACCAGATTGGTTCTACTTCCAAACCTGACCATTTCTTACCTCCTCCATGATTGTTGGACCTGATATCACCTTCTACTTGGATTCCCACCACAGGCTTATAACTAGTTGCCAGGTATTTACATTTGTCCTTTTCCTAGAGTTTATTCTCAACACAACAGGCAAACTTACTCTTTTGAAAGTAAAATCAAACCATGACTCCTTCGCTCAAAGTCTTCCAACGGCTCCCCAGTTTACTCACGTAGAATGCCAGAGTTTTTAGACTGTAATCTGGCCTCCCAGAACTCTCGGAGTTCATCTCCTATGGTTCCCGCACCCTGGTAGGCACTCTGTTCGTCACTCTGCTCCATACACAGCAGCCTCCGTGCTGGTCTTCCTCAGACATGCCAGGCATGATCTTGCCTGGGAGCATTTGCACCAAGCCTCCCTTCTGTCTGGAATGCTCTTCCCTGATATTGGTGTGACAAACCCTGTTACCTCCTTCAAGTCTTTGCTCACAGGTCAGTTTTTGATGGTTCCTAGTCTGATTATCCTACTTACTACTATACTCTGCTTCTCCTTCACCGCCACAACCACATGCTTCCAATACCCTTGACCTTGCTCTGCTGTTTACTAAAATGTACTGCCTCCCACTGGTGAAATATGAACCACTGAAGGGTAAGGATCTCTGGGTCATTCACATACTGCAAGAGCCTAGAACAGTCCTGACATAAAAGTCACTAAATCTTTGTCAAATGAATGAATAAGTTAAAAATGCCAATTAAGCTTGAATAACTAATTTTGTATGCTAAAACTCAGTGATTTAGAACAGATTCTAAGTAATACCTTTTTTGTAAGGTTACAGAATATTCCTATAAAATATTTATAAACTGGAAATGATGACTAATAAGTTTTATGATTTGAATAACTCTCCTAATTTGTTTTATTTGATTTAACTAAGGTTCTGAGCAAGAAAAAATGTATTTGTCAGCATATGACTAATTTAGTGGAAAGCACTTTTTAATGCCAAGTATGTAATTGCTTTAAACCAGTGAGATATTATTTAACATCTACTGTACTGATATTTTACCAAATAAAACTTTACATTAATTGTACATAAAGCAGTATCTTAGTAGTAAAGACAGAAAATCAACTCCTTTTTCTTCTTATTTTTCTAAATAGGGTAGGAAATAAGAACTTCTGCTTATTTAGTAAACACCTATTATATACCAGAATATTAACAGTATATCTCACTTAGTTTTCACAATATCCTGCAAGGAGATATGATTGTCCCTCTTGACAGATGAAGAAATTACAGATCTGAGAGATTACACTATTTTTCTAATAATATATGGCAAATGTTGATATTTTAAGAAGCCAAGATTTGTATCAAAGGTTCTATTTGGCATCAAAGTAATGTCCTTTCCATCATTATAAAAAAAAAAAAAAAAGCCCTCCTGCCATTAATACTTGAAACATGAATGGAAAGTAATAAAAATCAATCACAAAGTTACAAAGTCCATTATCTCAGATATGTTTCAATACCATTTATTTCATGATATAGGTACACTGTTGAAACTATTCAAATAATTTGAATATTTGAATATTTTATACTAGAATAATTTTTAAATATTATTCTAGTATCAAAAGTCAATATTCTCCAAATGTAACAGCAAAACAATGGCGATATCAGGGTGTTAGGTTAAGTTAAATTAGAAATGTAGAGTGACTGTAAAAACAATGGGAATAGTCCAAAATGTGAAATGCAAGACAGGCCATCTGGCAGAGAAAAAGAGTTTATTTAAGAAAAAGAACCAAGAAAACTAAAAAGATTTTTAAAATTCATTTATATGACAAATATAATGTAATGCAATAGACAAAAATCTACTCAGATATATTTTTCAAAGGAGGTCTTCAGAAGTGATTTCATTGCCATTACAAATACTAAAACAAAAAAGATAAAAATATTAATTTAAAAATTAGTGTCTAAAAATTGCATATTTATGTCAGTTAACTGAACAAATGAGTGCGATGCCTGTTACCCATAAGATGGAGATGGAACAGTGAAAATTCCACAGCCGAAGGAGAAAGCGGACATTCATCAGGGCCTGCCACACCTCTCATGTGTATCGGGAACCTTCAGAAGCTACGTCAGACTAATTATTATCTTAAAAATACGCCAAGGACAGGAGAAGTGGGTCCCTAGCGATAAGAAAAGGAAAACCAGCCGGCCGTCCTTCGTAGTGAATGATAAGCCCTCTGAACCTCCCCTAGAGAAGCCAGAAAACTACTCACAAAACCAGGCAAAGTAAAAGTGATAACAAGATAAAGAATCACTACAGAGACTAACGGGTGATTTTAAATTGTGGAAAAACAAATTTTTCAGACTAATAAGAAAGGAAATAATAGGTGAGAAGTTAAGTCCCTGGTCTCTGGATTATTTAAATATGCTCTGTTTATCATCCTGTATGTCTCCAGAATGCTAAAAGGCTTGGTTCTACAAGGTCTTAATACTGATTTCAATATTTCAGTAATACGACCAAATAACCTTTTTATCTAAGCTACCATTTTCTGTTAAAACAATTAGTTTCTTTCTCCACTCACCAATTCTTGAAATATTTCACATAACTATGTATTTATCTGCTACCCTCCCCCTCGTACTGCCCCTTTTACATTTTGCTACTTACTAACCCACACATTCTCCAAAAGCCACCGGCAGCCTGCGAAACACAGCACAGCGGTAGCGAGACCAAGAAGACCAGCAATTTCCTGCCACTGAACCAGCAAGAGAGAACTCCTGTTCATTCCGCAGAGGAAGAAATATCTATGTAGTAAAAAGTAAGGAATTTCCAGAGGGAGGAAGCAATCAATATATATAGTCAATGCATCAAATAAGTCGGGCATCAAATAAGATGAGGCCTGAAACCACAGCTTGAACTCTCCAAGGGTGAAAAGAGATGGGCTCAGGTGGAATTGCAGTGGGTCGATAGGAAAAGGGGTGATAAGAAAATAGATGTAGAGAATGTAGACAATTGCTGCAAATGCAGACAAAAGCTGAACGGAGAAAAGAGAAGTGAAGAACAGAAGATGGTCTTTTTAATACTTATAGACACAATTTTAGTTGAGGAAATTAACCTTGGGAAAGGAAGTTACAAGGGGGGACCCAAAAAAGCCAGAATTTATTTATTAAAAAATTGCATATTTATTCTTACATGTTAAACTTCAGTCACCTTCAAAGTACTCTCCATTTGATGCAATAAAACTATCAAGACTTTTTTCCACTGATCACAACAGTTTTTGAACTCATTGATTTTGATGCCTTTTAGTGCTTCTGCCATCTCTTCTATCACCTCTTCCACATGGGCAAAACTTAGGAGTTTTTTCCATCCAGGGAAATAAAAAAGAGTCACTCAGGGCAAGACTGGGTGAACAGGGAGGGTCAGGCACGGGGTCATGCTGTTTTCGGTCAAAAACTTCTGAATACTCAGCACAGTGTGGGCAGGTGTGCTCATAAAGCACCTGTCATGAAAGGGGTAAATGCATTGAAAGAAGTCTTCAAAAAAAATTCACTGAAGTTGAACAGCCTCTCACAAAAAGTCCAGCTGGTACTTGGATACAGATAGGTCCCTAGAACAGTCACCTAGCAGGCGAAGCCTGTACTATAAGGGGCCCTCCCTCCAGAAGATAATCCTGTTTTTATTTGAGGGTCCCCCTCTGTAGGTACAGGGGAGGAGCAGAAGAGAAGGGAGAAACAGAAGAGAAAGGAGAGGAGGAGGAAAAAAATTGAAGGGATTAAGAAAACAAAATCATAGACACAGACAACAATATGGCGATTACCAGAAGGAAAGGAGGTGGAGGAGGCAGAAGGGGCGATAAAAGGTAATGGAAGGAGGAGACTTAACTTGGGATGGTGAACATACACAACACAGTATGCACAGTGATGTACTGTAGAGTTGTACACCTGACACCTGTATAACTTTATTAACCAATGTCACCCCAATAAATTCAATAACAAGGAAAAAAAGAATTCAGCAAAATGAGATGAATTTCAAGAAATGTAAACATATTTAGACATGAAAATAATACAACAAGAAAACAGAAAAATGACAATGAATAGTACCAGCTAAAATGTCTAGTGCCCACAGTGGGCCAGGAGCTGCACTAAGAATCCCACATCAGCCGTGTCACTTTGTCATATGTCACATATTGCACCTGGTGCTACTTAAGTTACAATTTATTTGTGAAACACTGCAATATCTTAGAAGCACAATCCATCACTTCAAAAATCGCATGATAACTACAAAACACTGGTTTTAGCCATTAAATTATTTCATTTTCATTTAAGCTTTAGCAAGAAGGTCGTAATTATAATTGGATATTTCAAGTTTGAAAACACCTCACACCCCCTTGCCCCATTTCAATGTTGTAGACGAGTAAACAGATAGTTGTTAGTGGTTATCTACAGTCTCAGTAACCAGGCTAAAGAACACAATTTGGTAGTAGAGAGGGATGAATGGTATCTGTAAAGGTATTGGCAGAGCTTTTTAACAACTAACGATTTTTCTGTTTTTTATTTGTAACACAAAACCACAGCTCTTTGAATAATGATTTTAGGGTAGTTTTATGTATCTAAATATGCCTTTTCTCCGCAAGCATTCTTTCTCCTTCCTCATCAGGGAGCCAGATAGCTAAATAAATATCTACTAGAGATCCATAATAGTTCCTTGGTGGGATTTAAGTGGATTTTAAATAGATAAAATAAAATGGGAAAATGGAACATGAAATAGCATTAATGAAATTTCAAGCTTTGCTTTAAATTAATTGTAACTATTTTCTCAATTGACTCACCTGCCTAGAAAGTTAGCAAAAAACTGCAACCAATCAGATATGAAAATATATTGTAGGTGGACTATTACTTGTGCATAAATATTAAAGTGGCATATAAGTAATACACACTATTTCATTTTTATTATAAATGAAATATTTGTCAAGAGGCCACAATGCTTCTTTTACCTAAAATATGACAAAATAATGAAACCAAATCATTTTGACACTTCAATGGAAACTTTAATACCTGTATATGATTACTTTTTTGTATTAACTTTTTGTGTATTTAGAGAGAGGAAAAAAAATCTTGTAAATGGTTTTCTTTCATTCCCTTCATCCAAACAGGTAATTAGAAATATGCTGATGAAAGGTGTGATATTTGGAAAGACAGTCTGGTAAATAGGACTTAGCTCTCCTCATTGACAAAAATAAACATTTTCCAAGCCCTCTGCTCTACTTCTTGACTTGATAAAACTCTCCTTCTTGTGGCTTCAAATGGACTGCTGGTTCCTGAGTTGTCATTTCAAGACTTCACCTCCCATTACCAATCAGGTCTTAAATCTCTATCTACCTTAGAACTCTTTCAACAACTGAGCCTGAAGAGACTAAAACAATGAAATCAATATTCCTCCCCGTCTCAAGCTTAAACACCTCCCAAATTCTGCACAGTAGTCAATTGAATCTTTGCGTTACTGGTATTCACCAACTTGATGCCACTAGGACCTCTCGCTCTCCTTAATGGCCAGTAAGTCACTGAGTCCTCTGGCCATTCCTTTGAAGTCTCTTAAAATTGCTCTTTCATATTTATGTCTACTACTTCCAAATTAATTTTCTCTTTGAATGAATTACTCCAGTATTCTTCCTCAATCTCCAATTTCTCCAAGTCACAGTTCTACCAAAGGGCTTCATATTCTCCATGATACCAAATACAAACACTAGTTCCAAGTTACTTAGTTTCATGATAGTTCATCTACAAATTCCCTTGTTTATTAATCTCTCCCTCTTAATTCCTAACATAGTCCATTTTCCAAATCAGGCAAATATCTCTCAAATTTTTACAACGTCATTTTCATCTCCATTCCATATGCCATTTTTCTTATTTAAAGGTATCTGCCTCTTTTTCTGTCTCCATTAATTTTTAGTCCTTTCAAAATTCAACTCAAATGTACTAAACTTCAAGAAGCCTGATAGGTTAAGGACTCTCATTAATCCTTCACCAGTATCTTCTAAAAAAAAAATCAGTCCTTATATAGGCATGAGAGACTTTGTTTAACAGCTGCAGATCAAGTACTGGGAAAAAGTTCAAGAAATGTCTGCTTTGGAAATAGGACGTGAAATAGAAGCATGTTCCAAAGCCCCGACTGGGAAGCCCTGATGATTAGGATGTCTTTGAGATCGATGAATAAACACTTGCAGGACACTCGCTCTGTGCCATGCACCATGCCAAGTGCTATGGTCACAACCTAAAAGTCAGTCAGTAATAACAATAACTTACATTTATTGAGCACTTATTACACATGGACTTTTTAAAGCTCTTTATATAGATTAATTCATTTGATCCTCACAAGAACACCATGTGGTAGGCAGGTTAAATAATCATTTGATAGAGCATTTACAAAGCCCTGTTATGTGAACATTTATGTCCTGGAAATTGCTTAAATTCTATTTTGTTTAATATAAAAAATAACTTCAAACAGATAAAAATAGTAAGATTAAGGGTAGGAATCTAGATAAATAACACAATAGTGGTTATCTCTTCTCCCCAAAAATATTAAATATTAAGTACATTTATTTTGAATACAACTCTAGTTTATTATACTTTTAATGCACATGTATATGCCATGTCACTTAGTATTCTCAAAGGTAATAAAATATTTTAAATTACATCATCATATATAACTAATATTCACCTTGCTCTTCAGTGTCGCTTCCAGGGTTCCAGTTGGTCAGTCCCCCCTGGGATTTACTTGGCATACAACTCTTATCTACAAACCCATGGGTGTAGAAAAGCTTTAGGGATTTCCAAACTTGAAGACAGAAATTCATCACACCTTCCATCCAAGTCACTGTCCCCTTCTAGAGCATGCATACTTCTGCCATAGGCAGACCTAAAGCCACAAAGACCTCACTAGCCTTGACATAGCTAATTCTATTGTTAAAGGTTTCCAACTACTGGAATATTCTTTTTAAAATGTTTACTGAAATCTGTCTCTATGTAACTTCCACACATGGGTCCTATATCAGCCCCTGAAAAGCTATATGGAACAAGTACGCTGCCTTTTAAAAAGACCGTCTCTTCATATATTCTTACTCAGTGGTTCTCTATCCCCTTCAGCCTCTCTTCACTTCTCTTACTCATCAGTCTCTCAATGACCTCACCTTAAGTACGTGTTCCAGAGACCTGCTCACTCTAACTGCGCTTCTTTGGAATAAAAGCTCTCTTAAAGGTTGACTCCCTTTGTTGTACAATATTTTTGATCTAGGTCCACATGAAGAAATATGAATTCAAATTTTATAGCCCTCTCTAATAGCCAAGTCATATAAAAAGGCCAACTGACAGAAGTGATAATTCAGGGAAAATTATCTATGAGTGGCTTCCAAACCTGGTCATATATCAGAATCATCTGAAGAGGTTTTTTAAAGGGACAAATTTCTTGGGTCCCAGCCCAGAATTGCAAAGCTGGAGTCTGGACCCAGGGATTTGCATATGAGTGGCTTCCGTGGGTGATTCTAATATGTCCAGGCAGGTGTTTGGGAACCACTGATGAAGAATGAGCCATTCATTCACTCTGCTGGACAGTCTGAGTCCTTTCCTCAGAGGAAGCGCAACCACAAGGAGTCTCCATAACTTTGACCACATTATCATAGTCCTTCATAAAATAGCTTTCCCTGAACTGCATTTTAATGTTTCACTGCCCTAAGCTTTTATGATGGGTCGATACAAGAAATAGCTGTATGAAGTGGGTTTCTGCCTTTACTGTAAAATATTGTGAGGTCACTATTACATCAGTTTGAGTCCTTTTTATAAAACTCTACATTCATTTCACATTTTTAAAAATATAACACTAAAAAATATCATTCCTTTTTATTACAAATACCTATCATGATTTCTTTTGGTCAGGGTTCCAGGGAAGTTCAGAGAAAACTTAAAGCTTATCATAACAACACTGTTGACATGGTAAATATGTTTATAATCTCATTTTTTCCTTGATTATAAGTTTAAATTTCTATCTTACCAATGTTTTATATCAAAATCCTTTTGAGAAAAACAAACCAAAATCATATAAAGAAATAGTTAAAATATTATCTTATGGAAAAAATTAAAAGATGCAATTTTTATTAAGTTTAAAAAAATTAATGTCTTACAGCAAACACACTGACATCTAGTATACATATAGTAAATAATAAATATTATGATGATAACATCTCACTAACTTTGAAATATTATATGAAATTAACATTTTAGAAAGGCTGTTTCATGGAAACATTCCGTAGGAATTAAGTAAGTGTTAAAACACAGAATGAAAATGATTTCATAGTCAAACAAATTAGGGAACTATTAAGTTAAATGATTTCATAGTCAAACAAATTAGGGAACTATTAAGTTAAACAGGTTAAGTAGGATTTTGCTGCATAAATTTTTAGAATCTTTAAAATGCTAATGTTTATTGTTTACCTCTAATACAGAAGCCTAATATGTAGCATTTTCCAAGGAATAACATTTAGTTTGGGAAATAAAGTAACACAGTAATTGCAACATAAAAAAGTATGAATTCTCTAAAGGATATAATCAATGCTTGGTATGTTTGTCAAAATGACATCATAGAATAGCACAGATGGCACTTAACTTCAGTAGGGAATGTTTTCAATTGGCCATCTCTTAGTCTAAAAGCATTACTATGTTTACCTGAACATGGGCAACTACCTCAAATTTTGGTCCACTGAAGAAATATACCACCAAATTCAAAAGTTTATCTTCCAACTAAGACCACACAGTTTTAGATACATGTTTTCTCCATTTTTATATATTAATTTCACAGAGAGACGACATACAGAAGTTACTTAATACTTTCATGATAAAGCATTCAATTTAAACTCACCAAATTGGACAGGCTGTGACTTAAACTATTTTTTGTGCGATGCCCATAGTTTTTGCTTGCTGGTTGATTGGATTTTACACAGGAAGCAATCAATATACTTACGTAAACTTTAAGAGAAATAACTAAACAGGCATAGAAACCCTAACATCCTTCATTGCAATTCCTAAATTAGACATGTCAAGAATAAAAATATAAGCATTACAATAGGTAGATTATGTCTGTTACCCTAATACTGGAGAGGAAATATTATAGCCTCAACATTGCTGTTGTTCAAAAATGCATTTTATATATTTATTTTTTCAAGCACATATTGTATATCTTATTTTCCCTATAGAAAATCCAAAGGAATATGAAATATTTTCTCTAACACCACATAATTACCTTACTGAAAAACTTTCTTTTCCTTTAAAGATGTTATTTATTTATTTTTAGAGAAAGGGGAAGAGAAGGAGAGAGGAAGGGAAACATAGATGTGAGAGACAAACATCAATGGGTTGCCTCTTGCACATCCCCAACTGGGGACCTGGCCTGCAACCCAGGAATGTACCCTGACTGGGAATCGAACCAGCGACCTTTCAGCTCACAGGCCAGCACTCAATCTACTGAGCCACACCAGCCAGGGCACCTTACTGAATAGTTTCCTATTTTTTCTCTTATGTATAAAATTAAGTACTAAATCAAGCAAAAAGACTTGACATTGATAGTTACACTAAGTGAAATGAAGGAAAATCTATAGGGAACCAACAGTGGACAGGAGGGGGCCAAGAATCAAACCAACAGTTCGTAACACAATGGCAACAAATTCACAACTATCAACAACTGAATATAAAAAAACAAACTAAGCAAACAACCAGAACAGGAACAAAATCATAGATATGGAGGGTTATCAGCTCCGAGGGGGAAGGGGGAGGATAGGGGCAAAGGTGCAGGGATTAAGAAGCATAACTGGCAGGTACAAAATAGACAGAGGGATATCAAGAATAGTAAAGGAAATGGAGAAGCCAAGGAACTAACATGCATGACCCATGGACATGAACTAAGGGTGGAGGGGTGGTTGCTAGAGGGAAGGGGGAACTGGGGGGGGGTGGTAAAGGGGGAAAATTTGGGACAACTGTAATAGCATAATCAATAAAATATATTTTTAAAAGAATATATGTCTATTAATAGAAGAATGCAAATAAAATTTATATTATAATACTGTTAATAAAAATCACCCATAATTTTATTGCAGTGTAACTCAAAATGATGGCAATATTTTGGAAATATCATTTTGGGTTTTGACATTAAGTAGTTAAAAATTACTGATTCTTCACCAATGATAAATATTTAAATATTTGACTTACCAAAATTAAAAATTTTGCCTCTAAAGGCAGTATTAAAATCATAAATATGCAACTCTCAGACTAAGAGAAAATATTTATACTATGTATCTTACACGTACATTTTATATGCATATACATACAAGGCTTATATGCAGAATATATACAGAATCCTTATAAATCAATTAAAAAAGCAGTGCATTTTATGACTCAGAGATCTTTCTTGGTATTTACCCCTGAGAAATGAAATGTCTGCATCTCATATGTCTACAAAATGACTGTTATAAAAATATTTATAGTAGCCTTATTTATAATAGCCTAAAGTAGAAGCCCAGGTGTTCATCAATAGAAAAATTGGTTAAAAGAATTAAAGTATATACATACAATGGAATATATTCCTGATATGTGCAGCACTGTGAGTACATCTCAAAAAAAAAATTCTGTTGAGCAAAGAAACCGGACAAAAAAGTTCTTACTTTATAATTCAATTTTTATAAAGTTCAATAATAGGTAAAAAGTAATCAATGGTGAAAAGAAACAGAACACAATGGCATCTGATTGGGTTGTGTGTGTGGAGGAGGAATTGAGAATGTTTTGTATATTGTTGGGATATAGTAACAGAATTATATACAATTGTTGACATTCATCAAACTAAACTCTTCAAATCAGTAAATTTTATTCTATGTATGAGGTCTGTCCAGAAGGTGTCCAGCCATGTAATATGAAAAATAAAGAGACTTACTGAAAAAGATACAAGAAACATTGTACATAGGACAATGACACCTAAATCTCCTTCAAAGTAAGCACCTTGGGACCTCATACAGTTTTCCCAGTCACCATCCACTGCCCCATTATAGTTTCCTGAATCTCATCTATGGTCTGAAATCTCCTCCCTTTCAAAGGTGATTTTAGTTTTGGGAAAAGCCAGAAGTCACAGAGTGCCAAATCTGGGCTGTAGGGGGTCTGAGCACCTGGGTAATTTGATGTTTCACCAAAACACTCTGCATGAGAGGGCACATTGTCCTGATGAAGCTGGCAATCCTCAGTTGCCCATAGCTGCAGCCTTCTGAATCAGCTGAATAGTTAACAGGGAGGAGTGTTCAAACTTAATTTAAATTTGATGCAGATTTGTTGCTCTACTTGCTCAGTCATTTTGAATGAGACAGCCACACACTACACATGCTCACTCAAGGGTGTCTACCACCCCCACTGACTAGTATAGTGAAGTCATCATTGTTCACACATGCACATTCCAGTCCACTCTCCTTGGCTGCCAGGTTACAATGATGTTGCAAAAACTATTCTTATATTAGCAATGGTTGTACTTTTTCTGGACAGACCTCATAAATTATATAAATAAAAAGTGAAAAATAAATAAGAAAAATAACTGCTAGCTCAAAGAAAGAAGGCAAGTCTTATAATTTAAGGGTGTGTCTTTTTCATGCAAGTAGAATATAATTGAATGTGCTTTGGAAAACAATAATTCCAATAAATGACTATGGGAGTCAAACAATTAATACACTTTTTCAAACTGAAAAATGTATTCTTTCAGACCTTGTCAGAATCAGCAGGATATACATAAATATTGTTAATGCTAAGAAATTTGTTTTTTGTAGGAATATTTTTCACCAAGATGAATTATTACATACACATGAAGAACTTACAGGAGTGTTTAAAGTAGAGTTCAGTAAAAGGACAAACTATGGTACTATATGTTTAAACATACTGCATGTCATAAATTATACGTAGATTACTTAAAAGGTTACTTTGCCTCCAGTACTTCTCACAAAATAGTACTTAAGAAATGAACTTGTATTTATGTCTGAAAAAATCCTGACCTTGGTATTCTGAAATACTCAGTCTACACTTTATGTAGAACTGAAATGTCTTATGCCATATGCCTTATGATATGCTAAATGACATTTATTTTCTAAGAAAGTGTGAGCATCAGTTGCAATTTCTAAGAGCAAGATCTTATAACAAAAGGTTTTTTTAATTATTTCTATTATTACTATAAAAATATTGAAAAATGCAAAAAGTCACAAGTCATATCAATTCCTATTACTTTAAAAATAACATTAATATGTGGAAGTCAGCCATTGACTCTATGCCAAATCTCTTTAATATATCTCCTCTATAGGCATAAATAGTCTAGGACTCTAAAGGCAATACTGAAAAAAGCGCACTCCTGTAACTTCAGTCTATTTGGTTGAGGAGAAGCTTGAAAACAGCCTCAGAGCTGTAATTCTTGTGTCTTTATTAGAGCTGCTGTAACTCAAAGGTTTCAACAGAAGGGCAGGTGCACTTGCTTTGGCTTTTCTTACTCATACACTGAAAGCTCAGCCTACGTGGTTCGAGAATCCTGGAGAGTCAGCTCAAAGTCACTACATCACACTATTTCAATGTGCCTTTATTTTGAGAGGTAAGTTTGTTTTTATATTAAGGAAAGAAACTAAATTTGAAAGGGAAAAGAACAGCTGTAATGGGAGAATATGAAATAACAAAAACGTAAGTAGAAATAAGTCAGAATGTTAGCATACTTTCATAGACAATTTTATATCAGTGGATCTACTCCTCTGCCCTTAAAGCTATTTTCTCCTGTGGCTGGTTAAATTATTGCTCAAAAATATTCACTTTCTCACTTTCACAGAATTTCTCCACTTCTTTTTATTGGTTTCAGCTGTATCACTTGCTGTAGCATCATGGTAGCCAAAGTACACTTTCTGCTCCTTGATTTTGGGCTTGGCCACGTGACTTGCTTTGGCCAATGGCATGTCAGCCAACTGACAAGACGTGACAAGAGAGCTTAAAATGTGCATGTGCAATCGTACATTGAGGCTTGCCCTATTAAATTTCCATTACCATGAAACAAACCCAAGACATGTGCAGCAAATGTAGCCCCACCTATAGCTTGAGGCCAACCCCTCTGAAGTCCAATCTTCCCCACCTCCACCCTGCCAACCTTAGGAAAAATCAGTAAATGCAGCTAACACAGGCTGGGACACTCCAGTCATCCCACAGACACTTGAGAGGTAAATGCTTATGCACTGAGAGATTAATGGCTAACTTCTCCTCTCTCCTCCAGAGAGACTGCTAGGCTCCCTGTAAGATCTCTTTGTATATAGTTTTAAAATAAACTTTTCTTCCTACTATAGCAGGCCCAACCTCTGCCTAGCAAGTTCTCATGGTAACGAAGTTCGACGTGTCTAGGTATTTCCTAGTGGGTACCTTACCTGAGGCCCAATCTCTGAGAATGGGACTCCGCCTTCCCTCATCAGCTACTTATACTCATTCAGTGCGATTTTCTGAAGTCCTCAAAAGTTTCCTGATTTTAACTGAAGTTAATTCATAATAATATCAATGAAAATGATCAAAATCTCCAAGAAGAAGAACTTTGTTCATTTTATTCATTTCTGTATCTCCAAAAAGATTGTCAGGTACATGATAGGTGGTCAATATATATTTGTTGAATAAATGAATAAATGTGTTAGAATAAAATTTTTTGATACAGATAATGGCTATATGTTAGTACATTCATTCAAAGAACAGAATTACTAGAGAATTTGGGGAGACAATGACGGAAAAACCTGTAAGGTTACAAGGGTTTGCCCGGAGTTTCACAAATCATCCCACACAGGTCTGCCACCAAGTGCACACAATAGTATGTAACACTGTACACTGTCATTACTCAGTGTACATCACAGTCAGGCCTGGGCATGACGGAACTGCCATGAGGTCACCAATTTGGACCTGTCTTTAACACTCCATCTGACATCACCCCACAAGACCCGGATGGAATACATAACAACTACACACCCAAATCCAATTACCCAATTTTCAATGTACTAGGGAGCAAGACTATTATCTTAGAAAAACAGTACAGTATAGCAGCAGGGCAAGGAGCTAGAAGAACTCAGTTCTAAGCGTAGCTTGCCACTTACCACTAGAAGACGTTAGGTAAACAACTTTCTTTGCCTCATTATTATTGAATATAACGAGAATAGCACATTTCTGGACCCCATCTGGGGGAGTTCTTGGCAGTAGCAAATGAAGTGCTCTGTATAAAATGCACTGAAGACATTCAAGCATTATCAAATTGTACAATATTTTTTTAAAGTATTCTTTTAGTACATTTAAAATAGAAGCACTTCAAAATTGTTTGTTCTATGTAAAAAATGTAGTTGAATAAATACCATAACTACTCATAAGGTTGTGTGGTCAGTGCCATATTCTGAGAGCAAGAGAAAAAAGAATCCTGCAATAAGTAGTTAACCAAGCTAAAGCTGAAATAGGACTTAGGTTAAAAAAATAATAATAAGGAAAAAAGTCCCCATTTGCCCTATTTTTTGATCCGTTAAAGGAAATAATCTAAACAATCCATCACAGATAAAGAGACAGAACAAGTACAGAAGCAGTGTCCTAATCTTTTCACATGCTTAATTTGATTCCACAGTCTTCCAATCTTACAGTCATTGAACCAACAGTATATTTGACTTTTCATGCTGATTTTAAGAAATTATTTTTTATTTTTGTTATTCTATTACAGTTGTCCCAATTTTTTCCCTTTTGCCCTCCTCCACCGAGCCCCTACCCATTTCCAGTCAACTCTCACACCACTGTCCATGTCCATGGGTCCTTCATGCATGTTCTTTGATCCCTTCCCCCTCTGCCTACCATTATCCTCCTCCCCACTCCCCTCTGGCAGCTGTCAGTCTGGTCCATGTTTCCATGTCCCTGGTTCTATTTTGCTCATTAATTTATTTTGTTCATTAGATTCCTCTTACAAGTGAGATCATATGGTGTTTGTCTTTTACCAACTGCCTTATTTCGCTTAGCATAATGCTCTCCAGTTCCAACCATGCTGTTGCAAAGGGTAGGAGCTCCTTCTTTCTTCCTGCTGCATAGTCTTCCATTGTGTAAATGTACCACAGTTTTCTTAATCCACTCATCTACTGATGGGCACTTAGGTTGTTTCTAGCCCTTGGCTATTGTAAATAGCACTGCTATGAACATTGGGGTGCATAGGTTCTTTTGAACTGGTGTTTCAGGATTCTTAGGGTATATTCCCAGCAGCAGTATAATTTCTGGGTCAAAAGGCAGTTCCAGTATGGAATTTTCTCAAAAAAATTAAGAAAGAATTTAAAGGCCAAGTTTTAAAGCTACTTACAATATGGTTCTGCATTTTAAATGTTATCTTAGACTTCAGGCTTTCTTTGTAAAGGCAATCCAATAAAATATGTAAACACGAAAAACAAGCATTCACAAGAGCCATGCAGGCATTCTTCCTTTTATGTTTTCTTCCTTTTTAAAAGGAAGTTTGTGTTACTTTGGATAAAAAAAAGTATCAGACTATAGCATTTAAAAACTGTCTTTAAAGGTAGACACTGTCTTAGTAGGAAAAAAAAGTGTTTGGAGGAAAGCTTAGCCAGTAAGGCATTTATTTTAAATGTCTTGAAACTTGAACAAGTCATAGCTCTCAAATGCTCATACACAAATTATGAAAGACTTCTAAAATTATTCTAATAAACTTGGGACTTTGGATTTTCTAAGACGCATTTTTTCTTTCATTCACCTTTGACTTAATTCGCTATCACCAAATTCTAATGATGGGCTCAAATGCACAAGACTCCACTGTTAGGGAGGCTAAATATTCAACATCCAAGTTCCTGGTTTCACCTTTCTAGAATGATTTTTCTGGGTTGAAAATTCTTGACTAGTATCTGATGTTTTACCTACCTAGAGGTTTCCATTATAACTACCTCCTTAAGCTTTTTTAAAATTGAGGTATAATCTACATACAATAAAATTCACTCATTTAAAGGGTACAGTTTACATGTGCTTTGACAAATGTATACGCTCTTGTACCACCACCCCAGTCAAAACACAGAACATTTCTATCACCCGAAAAAGTCCTTTCTCTATTGTCAATATCCTCCCCTCTTCCCCTACCCTACGCCATGACAACTACTAATGTCTTTTTTAGCTCTATGATTTTGCCCTTTCTAAGACGTTAAATAAATGGAATCACCCAATATGTGTTTTTTGTCTGACTTTTTCATTTAACATATTTTTAAGATTCATTGGTGTTGCTGTATGTATAAGTCGTTGGCTCCTTTTTACAGCTGAGTGCTACTCCATCTGTGGATGTACCACAGCTTGTTCATTCACCCACGGGTTGATGGTCGTTTTATTGTGCCCAGTTTGTGCCTATTATGAATAAAACTGCCATGAATATTAAGTGTAGGTCTCTGTGAAGGAGATGTCTTCATTTGTCCTAAGTAAATAACCAGAAGTGGAACTGCTGAGCTATATTGCAAGTACATGTGAATTTTATAAGAAACTGCCAAGCTGTTCTCCAAAGTGATTACCCCATTTTACATTGCATTCCTGCCAGGACAGGAGAGTTCCACTTACTCCTTAACTGTTCAATGGAAAATTATCATTAACATTTTATATAATACCACATGAAGACCTGATGATTCACAACCATTTGAGTTAAAATAGCTTAACATCTATAGAGATCATTAGTTTGCCTATCTCATTTTATTCCTCCTATGAGGAGAGTATAGTTAACATCCTCATTTTTTAGGTAAGAACATTGAAGCTTAGAGTGGCCAATTTTCCCACAAAACAAGTGACAAATTTGGAATATTATCTGAGGCAGTTTGATTCTAAAGCCCACTACAGTGTGTAGGAAGCAACTGGCAGTTGCCTACAAAAATACATTTAATGATACTTGGAAAGCAAAAAACAGAGTGTTTCTCTCTCTCTTTTCTTTTCTCCTGATCTTTGCAGAAAGAAGAAAGCATACTATACGACTTAAAAGGTCTTTCTTGTTAACCTTCTATGCACAGACCCAGGGCTCTGGGAGGTGACATTTCCAAGGAAGCTTACATCCTAACATAAGAGGCTGAGATCAAAGCTGCAAATCATATCCATTCTTCTGCTCTTTTCCCTTATATACCCTGAATCCACATTAAGATATTGCACTGAACGGCATAAAAATACACCCAAAAGGACTTAGATGGACAAATTCTCATACTACAGAACTGTCTTCAGCACAATTTGAAATGCACTTGTCTAATCACGAGGGACAAGTTACCAGGGACCCTCTGATGGGTGTGCCCGGGGTACACCCTGCTAATTGTCCCTTGCCTCTACTTTGCAGGCCTGACTTAGCTTATGCCTTCACTCTATTTATAGGTTTGATGAGTAAACTGAGATTTTTCTAATGTATAAGGACTAAAAATGGAAGCGTGTATGATGTGGCAAGGTCAGAAGTCTAGTATCTTTACACGTCCCCAAGGCAGCCATATCCTGACAGCCCAGAGGGGTTCCAGGTCACTTTGGGCTGCAGTGTTCTTTCCTACCTTCCCTTTTAGGTCAGCGCTGCCTGTCCCTACTGCCCAACCTTCTCTCACCTCCAACCATGGCATTATTATGGTTCACAAACTATGCCTAGTAATAACTATGAAACTTACATTATGCATACTTGTTATGTGTCAAGCATTTTGTTAACTCGATAAAAAATATCATTTCATTTAATTTTCACATCATCCTTTCTTTAACTTAATAGAGGATAACTGGATGTTAGAAAGCTATATAGCGTGCCTAAGATGACACATACCAAACTGGGGTTCAAATCCAAGTAATCCTGGTTCAGAGGCTGTTCTCCGCCACCTCACTCTACTGTGCTAAAGAGCTCCAAATCTGATCCAAGTGTCTCTTGTGGGTACAAATCCATGAGGAAAAGTCAGGGCTTTCTGTCATTCTGCAAACTTGCCATGCCTCATGCTGCTCCTCATCTTGAAATGCTTTTTTAATCCTTTTTTACCTTATAATCCTTTAAATTTTTTTCCTAGGCCATATTTTAGTACCACCTCTTCTTTGTTTTTTTTTTTTTTAATTGCTCTTAGAGAGACTGGAAAGTAGAGAGAGAAACATTGATGCAAGAGAGAAACATCAGTTGATTGCCTCCTATACACACCCCAAACAGGCACTGAACCCACAACCCAGGCATGTGTCCTAACTAGGAATCGAACCCACAACCTTTTGGTGCATGGGTCAACACTCCAACCAGCCGAGCCTCTTGGCCAAGGTAGTGTCACCTCTTCTTGAAGCCTTCCCTAACTCATGTAGAAGTTTCATTTTTTCATGTTCTTGGAGTCTCTGACACTTATACTTAGCATTTCCTAAGTTGCTTTATAAAATAATTTACTTTTCAGACTATCTCCTCCATTAAATTATGAGATGCCTGAGAGCCGAAATTTAATCTCATTTACTTTGCTATACCATTCCAAACCAACTAAGATTATGCTGCAAGAGAAACAGCTCCTAAATTTTAGGGGTTTGGAATAACAAAGTTTTATTTCTCTCACTGATTTGGCAAGTTCATCCCCGGTAAGCGGGGGTTCTGCTGCACAGTGTTCTCGTTCCATCAGTGTCATGAACTTCCAGGGCAGAGGAAGGAAAAGCTGGCAGACCGAACACTGGCCCTTAGGTGCTTGTACTCAGAAGTATTCAATGCCATTTCTCTTCATATTCATTGTCCAAAGCAAGTTGCATGACCATGCCTACACTGAGAGAGTGGCAAGTATAACCCTAGCAAGTGCCTAAAAGAAGGAAAACCAGAAATATGTGATGAACACTGATGATTACTTCATTCTCCGGGCTTAGCAATACATTTTGGCCTATCTGATGAATGCCCAATAAATGAACTAAATGGATATTTATAACCTACAATATATTTAAAATACACAAGTTCTGACCATATGCTGATTTCAAGTGGTTTCTTATGAAATTAATCCCATTATTGACTATGATATCATGAATACTTATTTATCCATTTTGAATATATTCACTTATAATCCTTTAACGAATTTTTAATAAGATGCTGCTGTATCGAGATTAGTGTGTTATGTGCTACTTAGGCTAAAACTATTATAAAACATAATGCCTGCCAACTAAAAAATTTAGAGTATTTACACAGATATATATACTATGCATATATATTTATAACAAATTTTATAATATGTATAATATATGTGTGTATACATGTGAGTGTACTGTTTAATACATGATTATTCCTGCATTCACCAACAAATAACGGCTTCTACCATATGTAATGCACTGCACTGACACTAGAGGTAGAAGAGAGAGTGGGACCGATGAGGTCCTTGCTCTCATGGAGCGAGAGAGGATAGAAAATAATCATGGTCTCCATTTATGAGTCTGAGACGACAGCTAGTTGTGGGGGGGGCAGGGAGGGACTGAGCAAAAAGGAAAGAGGACTCATGGACATGGACAACAGTGTCGTGATCCCTGAGGGAGGGGTATCAGGGAATTAAATGGTAATAGGAAAAAATACAATAAAGATTAATGTTTTTTAAAAAACAGCTGTTTCGGAAAAAAGAAGCATGGAATAAACAAATGAGTAAGAGAATTCTAAGTAATATGCACCAAGAAAAAAGCAATAAAACTTGGTTTTGTAAATGAGTAACTGGTGGGTATGGCTGTGTGCTAGACACCTCTCGTTTGTCTCTTGAGGTCCAGTGTTTATCCTCCTGTCCACCCTGCCCTTAGGGCCCGACAGGCTCAGCTGTCCCAGCCGCGTCAACGGGATTCATTCCCCTCTGCGTCTGGGTTGGCTTTGCCACTGGAAGGCACCTGCAGGAGATCAGGAAGGTGGACAGTGAACTTGGGTGAGGTATTTATCTCCCCAGCATTCCCTCAGCCAGACAGCACACCTGTGTCCCTACAAGGTGTGCCACAGCCCCCAACTTCTGTCCATTTCCACATGGCTCCCTCTCCAGGTCTTTGTCCTTATTTCTTCGGGCCTAAGGAGGCATGGCCCCTGCTGTTAATGGCTCTGGCTTACTTCACCATTCCTTGTTGCCTGTCCGAAATACAGCCTGCATCTTTGTAGTGAGTCCCTTTATTAAATTCTTTCCAAATTATCCATTTTATCATAACAACTGTTACAGTAGACAACTTAGGTAGAGGTCTTGACAATCTATAGTCAGATATATAAAGAAAACATAGGTGTTAGCTTTTTCCATAAGTGATCAAATCTTCTCCAGGATCCTTCACCTACACGTAGTAACAAGTCGCATCTCAATAAATCACTAGAAGTCGGTAGAAAAGAACTTTATAGTCTCAGGGCCTGAATTTCAGTTCAGACTTGATAATATTTTATCTGAGTGTCTCTAGGTGAGACATCTCACATGATTTCTATGTAGAACAAATAGATAAAGTCCAAATACAATTTTAAGTATGATTTTTGACTGCTATTAAAACTAAACCGTCAGCCTGTTTCTCAGAGAGACTTCCCAGCCTTATTTCACATTATTCCCTCCATTTGCGGCCTTCTCGCTGGTCTTACTATTCTTCTGCCTTATTGCTCTTTGCTTCACATCAGAGAGTAAAGGGGTGGCGGACTCCCTTTATCCTGTTCCCTCAAACGTCCGCCTCGCACCCACTCCACATTTTCTAAAACTACGTCTTCCACAACCTCTTCAAACTCTACCCTTCCTACATCAAAAGAAGGACTTCCCAGTACAGCTGAGCAGGTTTGGTGTACCCTGCCTGAAGCTCGGCCATGGGATAGACTGCAGGTGAAACGTGACTTGCTCGACACACCCACGCTGTACAAACCGGTGAGAGCTTAGCCCACAGGAGGAAGGTGCACCCATTCTTATCTGCGCGGTTCTACACTTATACATCTACTTTCCCGCAGCCTTTTCTTTTTAAAAAAAATATGTGCACAGTATTCACTTAAAAGTCTTAAACAACATGGAATCACACACACATATGCCTTATTTTAAATATTAGATGCTTTTAAGGTACATTTTTATAATAAGACATATTGTAAATATGAAAATAAACCCTGATGCCTGTCCAAAACTATATTCATCATAGAATTTTTACCAAGTAACATAAGTAATGCTTAAGCGTTGACAGGCATCATTTATTATATTCATTCCATTTTATGTAGGCATGTGTTCCAAGAAAATTAAGGAAAAATGGTTAATTAAAATTATTTTAAAGGAATGTGCTTTCCTATACTGTAAATTAAAACTAGTAACAAAATAATCTCTTTGCATTGTTGAATAATATAAAATAAGTCAATCAGTTTGCAACTACCTATGACTTACTTAGCTGGGCTTAACCACTTAAGAATCTGGATTGGCAGTTCTACATTTGAGGGTTGCAACTCAGAATGGGTCACAGTTTTGGTGTTCAAATATTCTATCAGAAAGTTGACATGTTCAAACAGTTTGGAAGCAAAAAAATCCATGACAGCTGCAATCTTGACATTTACGGTAATTAACTGTTGCTCTTGAGAAGGAAAAACTGCTTATTGTCTATATTATAAGGCACATGCTGAACAAAGTTGAACTGCCTTAAATAACCCTTTTGCATCATGCTGCCCCACACTAACAGGCTGCCTCTCCATGTGTATGGAATCACCATGTGGTTAAAACTACTGATTATTAAAGCACTGCTGGTTTTGGGCAAATGTAAAATTCAGCGAATTAAAGAGGAAGGTCTGTCCTTTTCAAATAGTGACTAGTTCCAAATCCTCGTGAAACTTTTTTTTCACAGAAATTATAAACTCTTACTCTTCCAAGAGTGCTGAGTCTGTGGGCAAGGATATATATATATATACAAATTTCAACAGGAAATATATACTTTTGCCTGCTTTATAACCTGAAAATGAACACAGATCAACAATGCTGTACTTAAAAGAATCTTGTTCTGCTTGGTCACAAATATCATAGGTTTCAAGTAGTTAAGCACAGCCAGAAAATATAGCCAAGTTCAAAATTTAAAGTTAAAATCTGTGGGTGAAGTTTCACCTCAAAATAACTCAAGCTATAAATGAAAAGTAATTATTTATGATAGTGGTGGGTAAAGGTTCTTTTGTTTGTTTGTTGTGTTTTAATAGAGACATGTCAATACTACTTTAGGTGTAACTGCAGTATGTGAAAACAAGTAACACAGACTTTATCTTGACTTTGAAATACTAGTTACTTTTTGAATCAAGATTTGAACTCACCTCTGATCTTATTGTCTTTAAATACCTATGGTTATTTATATTATTTACATAAATTTGCATTTAATATTTGCACACATTTATCATTTGAAAGTAGTGTTCTAAATTAGTACAGGTACATTTAGATAAATTGTCCATGGATAATTAATAATATTCAGACAGACATTCAGAAAAATTATAATTTATAAGCATCCAAATTTTATATTTAGTATTCTGTTTCATCTTTTATTGTAAGCTATATATTTTTGTCACTTTTGCTGCCTCCGTACAAAATACCAATTTCTGATAGCATATCAAAAGACAGTACATTAAAAAAAAATCCCTCCATGGCTCTAAAAAAGCTACCTGTACCTGTCTGTTGTTTGATAAATATTACAAATAAATGTAGCATGAAACTACAACTGTAAGATAGGTAACACATACATAAATATGTTGCAAAAAATAACAAAGTATTTCACTATACAAGTTTAAATACTTTGACATTCAAATAAAAAAACTGCAATTGCCAGAATACATCCGCGATGTATCTAAACTAAGGAGAGTGACATCTATTAAAAATGATATGTCATCAAATTTAGAGTGCTCATTTTGAGGTGTCATTTACAACCTGCTTGTGGAGTCTAGTCAAGAGAATGGTCAGGAGTTTATTTTTAATCCTCCTATTAATGAGAGAGCAATAAACACAGACTCAGTTGTCTACGTGACTCGGTCTTGAGCAAATGTGGAGTTGCCTACACATGTGGAGTTGCCTACTGGCCTTACCCACAGAGTTGAAAAGATTGCCATGTGCTGCGATTGCAGCTATGACAAGGAATGCCACAAAGACCTGCACAATAAAATAAACTTGTCCTCCCCGGCACCATGGTGGTGCATACTCACACCTCTCAACATTCTAAAGCATCGTCCTAGAAACCATCTAAGGAAAAGAATAAAAAAAGAACTTGACAAACCATTGTCCACATGTAAATCTACCAAGGATACAGTTTTGAAAGATAAGGTGGCAGGAAGCATGGTCTGAAAGAACTAGAATCACATGTGGGAAAGTAGTGATGGGAAGTTAGTGTGAACTGCCTCCTGGACCTGGGGCCCTCCTCCCAGGTCTAGAAGACTTGCCTTGCCTGAAAGGGGGGCAGGAAATACTGTGGGGGCAAGAAATCAAAGGGCTGACTTCTGTGCATGGAGCTCCTAAAACCCTTGGAATTGCCTATGCTGAAAGCAATAAAGGTATTTTTTGCTATGTTAAAAGGGGACTTTTGGAATGCACCAGGGATAGAGGCTATTGCCAGGAGACCCAAGCGTGTCAGTGTTTATTGCTATATAAGCCATCCTTTCTGACTGAGACCCAGCCAGCTGAGAGTTAAGGGGACTGGAAAAGGGGTTAAGGAGTAACTTCTAATTCTGCCGTACACATCACCGTTCTTCTTTAGCAAAGATGGGCTCTGAAGGGCTTCCTATTCAGAAGCAGTCTTGTGAAGCAGACATAGTGCTGGAGAGAGGAGCAGCCACTGGGGTACTTTATTGTCCCAAGTCAAAGACCCCATTCTAGAACTCCTCTAATCTACCAGAAAATTCTCTAAATTCAGCTGATCAGGATTTTAATGTTAACTACAAAATCGAGGGCAAGTTCCATATAGGAAGCTCTACTTTCTTCTCAAGATAATTCTGCTCATTGTTCTAGTTTACTGTTTCCAAAGGGGAGAACTGCACTGAATATTCTGCTTTGTGTGGGCATTTGATTGCCTTCCTTGTTGATTATTTTTGCTTTAGGTGGTTTAGGTAGGCAGCTGGTTAAATCATACATGCAGAACTCCTCCACTCATACGTAACGTCTTGTAACCATCCCTCACAATTTCCTTCCCTTCAAGTTTGGGATTGTGTTGCATTGGTGCCCAAAGAATACTACTGTCCGTGGGATTTCTCAGTCTTTTCTTTCTGGGATGTGAACTGGAGGTGTTACCCAGTAGGTCTCCGGCATAAACAACTCTAATTAATTTTTCAGTATTTCACACTTTACATTGCGATTCCTTGATGTTGACCATGAAGCATTCCTTCTAGGAAAGGTCCTATCTGTAATATTGAAGAGGGAAGGGCAGAGATCATGAGAAGGAGACTTCAACATTGTGTTCTCAGAATCTACTTTAAACTTGGAGAATCGTGGCTTTGACGGGGGAAGAGTCCACTCAGTTCCTGCATCATGGGTCACAACTTGTACTTACATTTTTACAGGCCTATCAGCTGGGTCTCCGTCAGAAAGGATGGCTGCAGCAATAAACTGGGGGACAGGCAAAAGCAAATGGGCCAGAATGGCGACCTGCAGGCTGCCAGCTGGCTCCACTCTCTTCCCAGCGAAAGCAAGCATTTTTTCCTCTTATAGTTCACTCACCCACCATGCATTGTCTAGACCAAAGTGTATTTCAGTGACAGAACCCTATGCTGTGTAAACAAAATTTTCGCCAGGGGTGTGATTATACATTTTTCTTGATATTTTTCTTATCAGAATAATGACAGAATATGTGGGAAAATATATGGCATTAGAAAAATAACCTACAGCACTTAAATCAGGTAAGATTGTGTTCTGACAGATTTTTAATTGCTACATAAATTACCTTTTCTGATTTACAGAATAAGATGTGGAGAAAATAAGATGGAGGAGGAATCAATTTTTACTTGATAAATATTCACCCCTCACCTCTGTTTGAATTTAATAGTTTTCATCACATATCAAATTAAGTATTTACCTAAAAATTGAGGGAAAAGGTTAATTCTTTAGATCATTCTCTCATTTCACCCAGAACAAGCAAACCTCCCAGGGAACCAACCCCCTGGCTGTCTTCTGCTTTTTCCTCTGTGTGCTCCTTTCTCTCTTCTTCTCTCCATCACACTCTAACGGCATTGACTTTACTCTGACTTTTTATTCAATATACCTACTTTTATCATTGGTCTCAATGTAAACAACAGTTTAATTTTACAGAGGTTTGCCTCACCCCTTTTGTGGAGGCAAACAAGCACGTGCACACACACATTAATTCTGGAGGGAACGGTGGTCATACTACAAATACAATTCAGGGCCATTTTGAATAAGCATAACGTTGGCAGAAGTTTTCTGAGTTCCAATAATCAGGTAGGTGTGCTGGTAAAACACTGCTGTGTTTGGGGTGTTTAATATTAAACAGCAGGAAACTGCTACCATTTGACAGCTGTCCCTCAGACTCGGAGTCCAGGACCAAAGTCTGTGTTGATTTTTTTCTCTCTTCAATTAGTAGCACTAATGTATCCCAACTAACCTCGACTTCCCCTCCTCTACACAAATGATTAATCTGTAAGTCCCAGTAATGCTACCAGTGCCCTCCCACAATCAGATTAGTGAGGTAGTATATTTATCTCAAAAGACAAATACATGGCAATTAAAAGACAACTGGTAAGTAAAAACTATCGAAGAATGCTAACATCACAACGTAAAAACAAACAAGTAACAACACTAGAAGCTTTTAAAGTGGCAAGCAGGGTAAACAGCTAGGGATAGTGACTGCGTACAGTAGTGTATTTTTAGATGGAAATTGTAATACTTGAAAACTGACAAACTGTGATTCATCGCAACCTATATTCAGTGTTAATAGGTTCCATTTTCATCTCTGGCTTTTATGTTCTGTGCCAACAGTTTTCAAACCACTCTGACTATAAACTTGAAACCAAAGACAACAGTTACGTGTTTTAAATGATTTGCCAAAGCAAACACCACAGGTAATGCTAGGTCAGGTTGATACAAAGTTCTTCCTAGGGAGTTCCCGGAATTTAATTTTAACACTTTGAACTAAGCACACACCGAGGTTCACCCTTTACTCCCACATCCCAGATTTTTGCAGGAAGTTGAGAGAGAACTTAAAACAGTACTTGTCATGGAAACTTGAGGAGGTGGGAGAGTTCTCCAGGCACTAATTCAAGTATGTGTTCATTTGCTATACACTCAAAGGGATGGATTTCCACTTACTGTCTAGTAAGGCCCACAGTGTAAGAGGTTTGCATTGGGTTTTTGTTTTGCAGCTTGTGTTTTTATAAAATTATTAAATAGTTAAAGGACATATTAAATTATTCCTAAGATCTGAAATTGTTTTCAGTAGCTAGCAACTTGATGGTAGCAGGTCTAGAATGACTATGTTGAATGGATTAAGGAAAAATAAAACCTCATAGACACAGACAACAGCGTGGTGATTACCAGAGGGAAAGGGGGTAGGGGAGGTAGCAGAGGGCACAGGAGGGAAAACGGTGATGACAGGAGACTGGACTTGGGGTGGTGAACACACACTACAATACACAATTGATGTATTATAGAATTGTACATCGGAAACCTATATAGTTTCATTAACCAACGCCACCCCAAAATTCAATTAAAAATAAAATAAAATAAAAAGTGGAATTCTGATTGGAACATATGCCTATGGAACTGTTTTGAAGCTAAATTCACATTGCTTTTGTTATCCAATTGTTTTTATTTATGATTGAGGAAGAGCTGATAGACATTACTTGGAGGAAGGGAGGCAGCTAAAACTCCTTTACAGTAACTCTTCCTTCCCCTGATATTTGGTCTTAGAAAATTCAATGGGAAAGACATTTTCAATCATCATTTTTCAGTCAGAAAAGTCCATTTCAGTTTCCAATGTAATGTAGATAGTCAAATACAGAGACGCACGTCTCCACAACAACCAAGTACTTTGTCAGACAGCTGCTACCGTGATTCACTAAACAAATGTTACAGAACACCCACTGTGTGCTGGGCTCTGTGGTTGGCCCTGGCATACAAAGATTATAGGCTCGGGGCAGCTCAGGGTCAAGAGGAGAGAAAAGGCAAGAAAACATATGGGGAAACAGAACGAGATATGATTGCTGTAGAAGTGGAAACACAGACCTGCTAGGGTACATGAGAAGACACTTCAAGCAGAGGCAGAGTTGGAAAAGCTACATAGTGAAGAAAGTCCCAGGACTTAGTCTACCCTCTTCACAAGTTTTTTGCCCTTCACCCCTCCCTGTTCTAGCCTCTGTCTCTCCATCCTCCAGCGTACTCCCCACTATCCCATTCCTTGTATGTATTCAAAGCACCAATGATATGCCTTTGACAGTAAGAAGTACATATCACTAAAATGTAAGTTTCTTGAGTGCAGGGATTGCTGTCCATTTTTATATCTTCCAATGAATAGAACAGTGCCTGCCACATAAGTATATGTATGATAAATATTTGTAAAAGGAAAAAGAGAATATTAGGAACACAATAAACAGTCTTCATTTTCCTTCTATCTTTTTCATCATTTTACTCAGATATGTAACTTCTATCAAGTTTATTGCCCAAAATTAACATACTTGCCAATCATACTCCATAACATTTTATTCTAGGGATATTTCCATCTATCAATGATTTTTAAAAATCAAAGGCATGTTGTAGAATATTTATATGTCAAGATATGTATCCTAGAATGACATCCACTAATCATCAGTAATGATAAATTCATCATCATTATTAAAAGATGACAGATTATCCAATTTGTCTGTGAATGGCCATCCTTAAATTGCTTTATACATGGTAGAGTCTACTCATTGCAAAATAAGGTTATGTTTCTTTGGGTCCATTGTTAAGATTTTTCTGTCACGCTTTCATTCTGCTCTTTCTTTTACATTTTATAAGCATATATAAATTAGGGTTTTCATATACCTGCCCTGTATTTAAATATATAACATCAAGTATTTCTCCTGAGGTCTTACATGACCCTTTTAAATACAGACATAGTAACCTTCTGATGAAATTATTCAGAGATTCCTATTTTTGAACTGGAGAGAATTAAATTCCTTAGAGTCAATGTATTTGAAGTTGGTGTTTTGAATAGCACTTATAAATGAATACATGAAATTTATATTTATAAAAATCTATTCCAAAAGTCAAAAATATTAGTGTCGACAATGAGTACTTTAATTATACAGAGATTTATTTCTATCTTTAGTGGCTTTATAATAAAAAATGGATCAATACATGGCCAATCTCTCCTTTATATTTTTAGTGGATGGCTGGTCTTAGTACTTACACTGGTTTTTCCTTTAATCCACCCTGACTTTCCCAATCCTGACCTTTACTTTCACATAATCTAAATATACCAGACATCTTCCAGCCTGGGCTGTGCTAACATCATTTCCATTTGTACATCTTCAGCAGGCTTTAAGGGGAGAGAGAGGATCATTTTTATTTTCATAATGAAAAAAAGTATTCTGAGTTTGCTAACAAACAGGCAGGATGGTAGAGGACAAATATTTGGACCTTATTCACTTAAAAATCAGTAAAAATGTAACACAAAAGAGCAGCAGATTGGAAATCCAGGGAGCGTGGATACTACTCATGGCTTATAGTTACCTAAGTAACTACCTGTTGGGCCCTGGTTGCTCACCTGTAAAACAGGGTAGTGGGCTGACTAATCTCTAGGGTTGTTCCACCAGCAATATAATTCAAATTCTATGAAATGCTCATACCTCCTAAAATCTGGGAGATGATTATATCGAACATGATGTAAGTTTTGTTGGGTTTTACGTTTTATTATAACAATCATAAGTTATCTTAATTTGAAAAATTCTCTAAAATAAATTAAGAAGAAAGATATATTTAAGTAGTTGGAATATATCTCAAAATAGTAATTAGAACTTTTCTTAATGCTATAACTTAACATTATTAAAATACTACCTCTTATCCTTTTCTCAGTAGGTACAAAGAAAGAAATAGAATTATTAATTTATGTAGGTTTAAAATCTAAAAATGAGTTAATTCAAACATTTTAGGAATGACAAGTATTTTAAATGTAGTATTTTTATGTCTTTAGTCTTTTTTAAACTAATTTTTTTCATAAAGTATAAAAATAAGTTATTTAATTTTTTCATGAGTTCATTATATAATTATCTAAATAAGTTTTATTGCAAAAAGATAGAAATCTTTTTTTCAGCCGTGGCTGGTGTGGTTCAGTGGATTGAGCGCCGGCCTGCAAAGCAAAGGGTCGCTGGTTCAGTTTCCAGTCAGGGCACATGCCTGCATTGCAGGTTGATCCCCAGTGGGCGGCACATGAAAGACAACCACACATTGATGGTCCTTCCCCTCCCTCTCCCTCCCTTCCCTTCTGTCTAAAAATAAATAAATAAATTCTTTAAAAAAAAAGAAATAGTATTATGAGAAATGAAAATACTAGAAAATAATGAACTATATACATTTCAACAGACCTTCTAGTTTATTTTCTCTAATTAAGGTAATTACTTTTAACAAACCAATACGGCCCTTAAATTCTGTTTTAAAGTGGCCTCTTGAAATCACAAACGCTGGATCTCCCTTTGTCTTAGAAAAAGACATTCATAGTGAGGCCTATACACAATATGAATAATGATTAAAAGCCGAAACACAGGACAACGGACGGTGCTCATAACGAGCTACAGAATAAAACAACTGCATGAAAAGTCCTGGCTTTGGGGACAGGGGGAAGCGCATAATGAAATTATAGAAATAAGCTCATTTCACTATTACATTCGTTCTGATAAAAATATTGAAACTGTGTTGAAAGTATGGATACAAAAATATAAGAAGATACAGGGAATAAATGATTTGTTGAAGATAATTATGATTTTAAGGATGACAAAAATACTGTTCACTTTTACACATCCACATCTTTATGTACTCGGATCTTTATTCTCATACATCTGGAAGTTTCCTATTTCTGAATTTATAGAGTAGTGAAATCAAGTCTATCTAAATTTGGCAATATTTATCATCATCTGTATAATGTCTTTGACCATGAAAATATTATTCAAAATTTCCTCAAATGTACAAATAAAATTTTACAAAGGTGGGCTCAAATAGTCTTGTTTTTTCTCCAATGATTGAATTAGGTTTCACAGGAAGGTTTTACAGAATCGTGGAGCAAATTAGAATCACTCCTATTTTTTGCAGTGCCATGTCTGCCCCATTAATTGTAGGATAAGTAATAAAACATGATAACTGTCATATTTTTAGTTGTCTCAATTGAACTTTTAGAATATTTTCTTAAAATTTAGATTCTAAACCTGCTGGCCTGGTCCTTCTAGCTTCCTTTAGATGCCATCTTCATTCCATTCCAAATCTTCTCTCTTCTGCTGAAAATGGACTTTCACAGAAACCAAGTTTCCTTCAAATTACTTCTGGCTTAAATATAGGACACACTTTTTGCACAAGTACATAACAGTTGTCCTGCCTTCTTGAAGAATGTACTCACTACCATGCTAAATAAAATGTCCTTTTTCTTCCTAACAATCTTCTTCATTATCATTTTCTCAGACTTGCCGCCATTTGTATATGACAGAAAATCACCTTTCTGCAAAAAGATTTTTCTTATAGAAAACTCATTTGTAAGTGAAATACATTCTGATATCTCCAAATAAAATTCACTTTATTCTCAATCTGACATACAAGAGTATTAAAAGAATGAAAACAAAGCAATCTGCTTCCATGGTAGCTGCTTCTATTCCCTGACTACATTTGACCCCCATTTGATGAACCAAAGTGCTTGTCATTAAATCATGGAGCCACTTATTGACCAAGTGCCAATCGTGTCGGCACTACACCAGCACCTAGGGATGTAGCCCTGAAATGAAACAGCTGGAAGCCCTACTCTCAAGAAGAGAACTTTTTACCAGGGGAGAGAAAGAAATTAAAGAGTGAGGGGAAAAGTAGAACATATAAAATATACTCCAGAGAAGTACACTGAAGGAGAAATGCTACGAGCCATTATAACTGGTAATAGGACCAGTCCAGTGCACAGCAAGATGTTGCAATTTCTCTCCTTACTTCCACTAACCAAATTAAGCCAGAAAATGGAGACTTTCAGTCTCATGGGGAAAAAAAAGAAATTAGCATTATATTGACAACTTTTTCACATATATGAAATTCTCACTGACAGGCTGATTTATTGAAATGTTTTCTTGCTTCCTCTGTTTCTCTCTTTTAAAACAAGCTACTCTTTCTGAGCCAGCGGTTTGCCCCACTGGCCGCACTGCAATCACATGGCGGGGTCTGCCAAGCCCAGGTCCCACCCTGGAGATCCGAATTTAATTGATGCAGCCTGGAAAAGATTCTCAAAATCTAATGTGCAGCCAAGATGAACAAATATGGTTCTAGGTGGTGCTTTGTACAAATTCAAGGACTGGATGAAGGGAAAAAAGCATATCAGTTGGTTTATTGTATGTATGATTGGTTAATAAATAATAAATAGATATAAATATTATTTATGGGTAAATTTTTAGTTTATACATGTCGTTTTTCCTAATTTTCCACAATTCAGTGATTCATAGAGATTTTAATGAGATAAAAATTGGATTAAGTCAATTGCTTAAATAAGCATTACTACATGCTTACAGTGGGACAATGTTAAAAATAAGTCAATCTCTATGTTCTAAATGAAAAAATGGCCTTGACTGGTGTGGCTCAGTTGGTTGGGCATCGTCCCACAAAGGGAAAGGTCACCAATTGAATTCCCGGTCAGAGCACATACCTGGGTTGCAGGCTTAGTCCTCAGGCAGGGCGTGATCAAAAGCAACCGATGTTTCTTTCTCACCTGATGTTCTCTTCTTCTCTTTCTCTCTCCCCTCCCTTCCCTCTAAAAATAAACTTAAAAAGTAAAATAAAATCTTTAAATGAAAAAATGTCCAGGACATACCATTAAATAAAAATATCTGATTGCAGCAGAGGTCAAATAAAATGAGTTCTCCATTGCAATTGGATGTATATGTAAGGATGTGTACATATATACCTACATAGTTGTTTATACACACAAAAAATGATCCCTGAACCGTCACACTCTGCAGAACGTGGTTAGGGTGGAGGGAAGAGTTTCCCTTTTCATTCATCCACTCACATGTGCTCACGTTTTTTAAGAAGAATAATCATGTAGTTTTTCACTTGAAAATGTTAGGGTTCTGATTTTCATAATTTATACAGAGCATACTAACTTGTCAGCTTATGAAGAATATAAAGACTCTTCCTGGACTCCAATCAGAAGGCAACTGTAGAATTTTATATAAGATGGTGCAGTTTCAGAACGAAAATTGGCCAAGCAGCCATCTACTTATCTGGCCATTTAATCTGATTTCTCTAGCAATTAAACAATATCCTTCAATACCACTCAATAATATATTTTCCTACCATGTAATCAAAGAAACCTACTAGATATTTAAACACCCAAGTTCACAGTCATATACTCCATATTGCAGGTCCTTAAGAATTTCACTGAATTTTGTCTAATCAGTAAATAACATCTGCCTTTATTCAGTCAAAACTAGCCTCTCAATTCTAATTCACTGTGACTATTCATCACAGGAAACACTAATGCATATTCAACATTGTTTGAGTTTATTATGTTATGCAGTTAGCTGTAATAATTTTACAAACCATTGCACAGAATTGCACAATAACAAGTAAGAAAATTGTGAGCCAGTCAGGTCTAAATACACTTCAAATGTCTACATCGATGGAATAACTTGTAGGTTTATATATAAGTAGCCATGCTCTGTCAGTCTGAAAGGTAAGGGTAGAGCAATACACAGGTGGCTGAAGGATATTTCTGTCTTCTCCCCACAGCCCATCTCAGAGTAAAAATAAACGAAGAATACAAATTATTAATTGCTGTTCATTCTTTTTCAAGTTTCTTCTGCCTTCTTTCTCTACCTTTAATCAGTTCAGATAAAGTTCACCTTGGAATGGGAGCATCTTGGAGTGGTAATATGGAAGAAAAAACAAAAAAGCAGGAACCTGGCTTCAAATCTCAACAGACTTAGAATATATCTTGGTTTGCCACTTAAGTGTATATGACCCTCACTCAGTTTTCTAACAGGTGAAATGAATTTAATTATACCTTACTCATCATATCATTGTATCATACAGTCAACTATGATATCACAATGTCTATGACTTGTGGTGATCTAATTGGTAATTAATGTTAATACAATTTACTGCTTTTATAAAGCGATACAATGAAAGGTATCTATTTAGTTGAAGTTCATATCCTCATTAATATAAAAACAGTCAGTCTGATGTTAACAAGAGGAAGTGTTCAGGCTACTGTTATATCTTGAATTCTATAAAACTTTACTCATTAACTTAGTTGAGGGGTATCAACTATCTGCTCAAAGTGCTAGCAATATTTGGTTTGAGTCTGCTGATGATGTGAGAAAATGTTTCAGATTTATTTGTTCAATGCTGAATAGAGATTGATGTGGACATCTAAAGACTGCATTAGCTTTATGTACATGACTTTACAGTTGTGTTTTTAATGTGTGTTATTTATATTCTTTCACATTTCATTATATTCAATCTTTAAATCTGTATCTACATTACTAATGTGAAAATTACATAAAATATTTGTATCAATATATATACAGAAAACCTTCTTAAAGGAGGAATATATTTTGACTTGAACAATAAAAAGTTCATGTCTAAACTGGCTGAATTAAACACTTCACCAATTCTCCACCTAACTGACTAAACATATAATAGATAGAGTCCATGGTTTCTATGAGGAAGCACCAGAAACATGGGCTTTAAAACCAAAGAGACAAAATCTGTAAAAATAATATAGTAGGTAAGAGAACAACATGGCTGACCAAAATCATAACCACTCCAAGTAATGCTAATTCTTAGTTTTTACTGTTTTTACAAAGTCCTACCTTTATTTTGATGTCTAAATTTTTCTCTATTCCTTCAAATTAGATTATGTAGAAACGCAGTTATTATGTTTAACAGATGGACTAGTCTGTACCTTTGCATCAACTCACAAATTCTTGTAGAATGTTGTAATTTATAATGTGAATGAAAAATTATTGTTAAATATTTTATTTAAGTAACCATTTTATCACCTACCACGTCAAATATCCCAACCTAACAGAATAGCAGTTGTCTATGAAATCATTTTTCTCAATAGTATTTATACTTAACTTCCTCCTTTGCAGCCTTTTGACAACAATTTATCCCACCTCTCTTCTCCCCACAACTCCCAATTCAAACGAAAGGGTGAAAATAATTAACCTGTGGGGTGCCTGATCCTCTCCTGATTTCTTTTCTCATAAAGATCCTTATTTCTTTCTCTACAAATCCTTATTTTCTCCGTCATATAAATAATAAATTGAACACCGACTGGGACACCGCCATACTGATCTTACTATATATACTGCAGCAAGGAAGGCCAGGCGAGGGGTGGAAGAGCGCAAGCAGAGGGACATTTAGTTGTCCTTCTGGAAAAATCCAGCAATTGAAATGTATTATAATTCCAAAATGAAAGATGGTAGAGAAACCTCCGAAATGAAATTAGTAATCTGCCCAAATTATTCCCAAGTAACCCACTTTGTAAAAAACACTGTATATTGCAATTTTCTACATGTTTCATGCATCGATGCTCGGGTGTTCCTTAAACACCTTCTAGATCCCAGGAGTCTCCCACGCCAAAGCAGGACTGCACAGTCCCTGCAACAAACTCTGTTATGAGACGCTCTTCAAAAAGCGGAAGTTTAACGTCTAAAAATAAGAGGTAGTGTGACATTGGCAAAGGCAACACCCTCAAAGAGATTTCTAGAAATATTTTCTTGTGTACAAAGAAAGAGGGAAATGCAGAGACAGGGACGACAAACCTTTATATTTTTTAAGTCCCCAGACTTCTCCATCAGAACTAACCTGAGAATAAATCCCAAATGAGTACCAAGCTGGTTACTGGGTCAGCAAGCCCTGTTTTCCCTGGTGACAAAGACAGGAACTCGGCTTTCTTTACGATGAATGGACTTGGAGTTGTCTACCAAATGTTTTGCAGAGAACTCAAGGCATTAAAAGTGTTCTGTGTTCCCCATCAAATTGCAAGCTCTAACCTAGTTCTCAATGACTAACCACTAAGATGATATAATTTGTCCAACAGTAAAATAAAACCAATTCAAGTATGACACACACGAGTGCTTAACAGGACAAACCTATAAGCCAACAAACGACTTTCCAGAAAGTGAGGGAAGAGGGAAGACAGTGGCAAGGAATGGAGGTTTGGTAAAATATATGATTAGCTGAGTAATTCCTCAAACCAAACAGAAGTTAAAATCAGTCCTCCTTTTCTATGCAGAAAAAGCATCAAAATACTTCTAGACAGTATGATTTCCAAAGCCCCATTTTAAGAAATCACAGGAAGGGCCACAGCACCCAGCCTAATGCTGTGAGTGTCCTATTCTGGAACTTACCCTTGTGACCCCTGCCGACAAGGCTGTTCTTACCCCAGGGTGATAACTTGGCCTGGAGACTGAAAAAACTGTGCCCTTCTCTTACCTACCACCTTGTACCCTGAGGAAAATCATTGGCACAATGGACAGCTGTGGGCTCTGAGCTTTCAACATTAGAATTCTAATTCCTTTAAATTAAACAAAAAGAAGAGTATCGTATTCAGTTTTATTAGTTTTGTGTTCAGTAGTAGTAGCAGTAATGCTATTGCATAAATATGTCACATGGTAGCCTGTTCAGGATGACTCGGAAATGAATCCTAAAGAACTGGGGAAGAGTTCCACACAGACTTAAATGTGGGGCCGTGTGACAAGTGGAGAGGGGAGCCTTGTGATCTGGAAGGGAAGAGTGAAAGTTGTTGAGGGTGAGAGAGAGGGCCTGGGAGTGGAAGGTGAAAAGTCTTCAACATTAATTTTATTTAACTCATAATTGATTCCAGGTGAAGTTTTTGGTTGGCAGCAAAGTAACATCAATATTTTTTCAAGTCCTTATTTTTGCGGAGCACTTACTGTATCTTAGACATTCTCTTATTTCATTTCATTTTATTCTCCATCTTTCTCCTCCTCTTTCTTTAAACCCTGCCTTCTTTCAAAAAGGGTTTGAGAAAGTATTATTCGACTATAAAAAGAAATGAAATTTTGACATATGCTACAATGTAGATAGGCACTGAAAGCATTACACTTGGTGAAAGAAGCCAGACACAGAAGGACAAATATCGTATGAGTCCATTTATACGAAGTGCCTAAGATAGGCAACTTCATAAAGATCAAAAGTAGAATTAAGGTTACCAGGAAATGGGAGGAAAGGAGAAGGGGAAGCTGCTTAATGGGCACAGGGCTTTTGTGGGGTGTGGCATAGGTGTGGATGTAGGCAGTGGTGATGTCTATACAACGTTGTGAGCGTATTTAATGCCACTGAGTTGTACACTTACAAATGGTCAGAGCAATACATTTTCAGTTATGTATACTTGACCACAATAAAAACAATGTAAAGAAGGACACAGAAATGTATACAACAGAGTATGTGTGAGTGTGTGTGCATGTGTGTGTGTATGAGAGAGAGAGAGAGAGAGAGAGAGAGAGAAATGAAACAGTAAAAATAAGAATGGGAAAATTGGGTAAGTAAATATAACATATGCCGTTAGATCCAACACAGTGGTTATAGGTGACATGTAAGTTTTGTTCTAATTTTCATAGCAGACAAAACGAAAATTTACAATGGCCATAAAATAACAAATCAAACAACTGCTTGGGATAAGTGCCGATAAAAAAAAATACAGAAAAGTATCACTAGGGATTCTCATAAAGGAAATGCTATGTGATGTGGTGGCCAATTTCCTTAACTGTATTTGCATAATAAAAACAAAGAGATTCCTTTTTTGTTGTTATTTGTGTAAAGTGACTATATTTTATATCTGTGGTTCCCACTAAAGAAAGTGTAATATGCAAGCAAATTTCAGGTTTCGAATGATTCAATATCTGCGTGGAGAGAAAGCCTTCGATAATTTGCCATCTCCTTTGCACAAGCAATTTTGGCTTCTATGCTTGGTAATGTAGAAGGCAAACTCCTTATATGGCCAAAATGCATTCAATAAATACGATTCTACAAAAGGCCCAAATCACAGTCCATATTTGTGAATCACTATGCTCAGCATAATTCATACCAGAGCAAGGGGTGTAAAGGTGCTGAAATTACCTGGGAAGTTTAAAACACTGTATGGGAAAAATGGGAGTTTAGAACTTGAACTTCCTTTGGACCGGAAAGTGGTTAAGGAAGGAATGTATTCTGGACCAGAGTTCGGTTAACAACCTCACTGGCTTCAACGAGACCAGAGAGAGTCACTCCTGCCTCAGCGGCACAGATGCCCTTTCATCCAGGACTTCCGGGGGGATGGCTTTGCTTTCAGTCAATGTGAATTATACATGCAAACCATCGCCCACTAAGCTGAAATATATCCCAGCAAAAACAAATAAGCACTTTTTTTAGTTAAAGCACTTTGTTAGTTTGTAAACAACAGGCACATGTGTCTTTCTGTCTTAAGTTCTTAGCAAGGAAAAACATAAATTATTTCTTATGAAGAAAGACCAAATACCAATACAGAAATGCAGTCCTTTTCATTATGTAAATAAGAGCCCTTGATGCTGGCTCTTTAGGCTATAAATCTAAAAGTCGGCTATAAAATGTACTGACTTGAAAGGTATTTTATTCAGTATTACTATTTAGTCTCTGAACAATAATGCCTCATTTATATGAAAAACACCTGTGGAATTAGTTAGTCCTCATAAATAAAACTTTCATTAACTAAAATTTACCTATGTAAGTACCAAGAGTTCATTCGTTTAACTGAGTTGAAAATCTGTTTATAGTACATGTACCACGGAATGTTCTGGGTCAAAATTTTTTAAATAAACTTTTTAATTTGGAACAATTTTAGATTTACAAAAAGCTACAAATAGAGTGGAAAGTTTCTATTACCATTCACCCAGTCTCCCCTAGTGTCCCATCATGCATGAATTATTATACTAAGAGATTAACATTGGCGCATGACTATAAACTTCAGGTTTATTTGCATTTCACCAATCTTTCCACTAACATTCTCTTACTGTTCCTAGATCCCGTTCAGTATACCACATTGCATTTAGCATCAGTGCTTTCAAAACCAAGTATTTTTAAGTCAATGGATCTTTTCTTAAAGACTCATGTTTCAATATTATGAACATTATTATACCATAATTTACTATTCCTTCAGGGTTAGCAGAAATGAGTTGCACTCTTTGAATCTTATATTAATTGATGCCATCAGCTAAAAATTTGAATACATTCTCATGTTTACAGTGGATGTGTGCGTGTGTGTCTGGTTTCTCCCCTAATGGTAAAATACTGCCGCTGTATTAGTCAGAGCCAAAGCTGAAGCTGCTGTGGTGGTGGTGATCGTCGCTGATGCTTTGCTATGTCCATCGACTGTGACTTCTGAGTTAGAAGATCTGATGGCATATTTCCAATTCTTGTTCTTAGCTTCTGTGAATCCTTTGATAAATTTAAATAGCTTTCATTCTTTAAAAAAAATACCTTTTTTCTCTTGGATTCAGTGACATTGCAATCCCTTAGGCATGCTCTGTGGCAGACCTCACTGCCCCTTATCTGTCTCAATCTCTGGCTATTTCACCTCATTCTTCCCCTTAAAAAGAGGACATGAGGACCTATCATGGATATTATTTGCTTCTCTCTTACACCCACCTTTTCCTTAGCATTTTTACCTGGTATCACGACTTCCATGATCAGCAGTACACTGCTGACTCCTAAGTGTTAGTCTTAAATTTTAAAGTGCCTGAGGGGTACCTTTATCTGAAGGCTAGCTTGCAACTCAAACGCACTGTCCCAAAAGTGAACTGATACTCTTCCCACCCATTCTTGATCCTTTTTCACCTTTGTCCTCTATTTATAACATAATGTTCCTTCATATCAGCCAAAGTGAAAACCTCGTCATTTTCTTCACTTTCCTCTCACCTCTTCTCAATACTATATCCAATCAGTTGTCAGCATTTATTGACTGAATTTCTATTAGACTTCATTATCTGTTTCCATCAATCCTTTTCCAATGCAACCTGCACTATTAGCACCAACCACAGCAGGTGTTTATAAATTGTAAAACAAATATAAATTACTCCCTGATTGTGCCATTAACTTGTCTCTTTTTCTAGACAATTCCTCCTCTACCCATTGAACATTAAAGATGCATAATTTCTCTTCCTGAAGACCACATCTGACCATATCATTCTTTCACTCAAAAGCGTTCGGTCTGCCCCAGCTGGTATAGCTCAGTGGATTGAGCGTCGGCCTGCAAACCAAAGGGTCGCCGATTCGACTCCCCAGTCAGGGTACATGTCTGGGTTGCGGGCCAGGTCCCCAGTAGGGGGCGCGCGAGAGGCAACCACACATTGATGTTTCCCTCTCTTTCTCCCTCCCTTCCCCTCTGACTAAAAATAAAATAAATAAAATCTAAGAAAAAAAAGTACGGTCTGTCTTTACATCTTGCTCCACTCCTTCCTCCAATGGAACGTGAGGCCTTTGGCACTAGATTCCTTTTCTCCGGCCCCAATCAGACTCTCCAGGTCTCTCTTTTTCATCCCCTTCATGCATCCTAAAAGCCAAAAAGGAACTCTTTGCTGCTTCCCTGGAATTCCTTATTTCCACATATTTGCTTACATTCTTCCCTGTGGGTGAAGTTCTCTATTCCCCTTCTCTGTGCTCAAATCTTTTCCAGCCTTCAGTGTTCACTCAGGAGACACTTCTAACAAAGTTTCCAGCTTCCCCTCAGTCCCACATCTGGAAGTAGATTCTTCTGCTAAACCCCTCTTTCGTTTTAGCTATACCTCTATTGCTTCTTGTATCGCATTTTCCCTGCTTTTAAATTACACATGCAGTTTTCTCCTCTCCCCTACAAAATGACTTCAAACTCCTGAAGACGGTTCTCTGAAGCACCTTTTGATCTCCCCAGGTGCCCGAATATCTCAGGTGCTAAACTGTCTCCTCCTAGAATAGTTCCTAAAGAAATCAAAGCACAAGCATGAATCTATATAACCACTGAGCTCCTTGGTTGCTTCCTGGAAACAAACACCCTATCACTGAAGAGTTTTGCAGAGACTCGCTATCTTTCTCCCCACCACTACTCCCACACCAGCAGCAATGGACTGAATGTTTGTGTCCTAACCCCACCCAAATTCATACTGAAATCCTAACCCCCAGTGTAATGGGATTAGGAGATGGCACCTTGGGAGGTCATTAGTGCCCTTATAAAAGGGACTCCAGAGAGCTCTAGTCCCTTCTGCCATGTGAGGATACAACAAAAAGACGGCAGCTGGCATCCTGGAAAAGGTCTCTCACAAAGGATCTCAGGCTTCCACCTTCAGAATGGTAAGAAATAAATTTCTTTTGCTTATCAGCCACTCAGGCTATGGTATTTTGTTATAGCAGCCCAATCTGACTAGAACACCAGCCTTCGTAATTTCAATGCGCATGTAGATGATCCATCCAACTACTGGACTCTCAGGTGCTCAATCTCTATCGCCAGTGATCTAGTTCACTGCCATGGCTATCCATTGCCATAGTCACAGGCTGGAACTTGCTCCTACCCAACAACTTTAAACGTTCTGCTCCCTCAACATCACTTTCTGTTGTGCTGCTCACTCACTCTAGAAATCCCTCTTCACAATTCTTTAGCCCAGAAGTATCTACAATCCACTGACCTAACCCCTCATCCACTTAGGTTTCATGGACTCTAATCACAGTGTGACACACAGTCTCAGTGAATATGATGCCCTTTTATTGAGTGTTCACACTCACCTGGCAAAACTCTAACCCTGGAAATCCCATCCTCCATTTACCTCCTGTATACAACTAAACAGCTGAACACAGCTGAAGGAAAAACCAAACATCCATGCTAACCAAATTCAAATTAAATTTATGATCCCGAACCTCAAAACTCCTCCATATTGCTAGCAACTCTCTATATTTTTTCTGGTGAATTTATTCACCCACTCTCTGAGGCTACCGTTTTGCATTTTCTCCTTTCTCCTTGAACACCCGTTACTGTCTCATTGTTCTTAGCAATCACAGTATTTCCTCAAAGAAAAATTATCAAAAGAGAATTTCTACATTTTCCCATAACTTTCCCATCTGCCATCTTTTGGGTTTGTGTCTTTACACGTCTTCTCAGTTACAATGGATGAACTAACCTTGCTCATATCTACAGCCTACTCCTTTACTCCTTTCTATTCACATTCATCCTTCTTGCCTATTTGAGGTCTTTGATTCTATAATTGTCCCCTATCTCCTTTATACCATTAAGATTTTTCTTTTAAACTATTAATCGACCTATTCTCTGTTGCACATAGACTTTGATATGTCCCTTTAGAAAAGAAAAACTTGGCCTGACATCCTCTCCAAATAATACGTCACATCTCTGCCCTTTTATGTCAAAACTCTTCAAGAAAGTTCTCATTGAAATTTCCAATTCTCTCTTGAATCTACTCAAATTATGTTTTAGTCTTAACTATACCAAGGTGCCTACTCTTGACAAGGACACCAGTGACCTCCAGGTTGTGTCATCCAATGGGCAGCTCTCAGTCTCCTTTGCTTCTCTGTCCCTCACAAGCACTCAGCAGGCTTTTTTCACTCTCTCTTCTTAAAACCGGTTCTACACTTGATTCCCATGATCTCGCACTTTTTCAGTCTTCCCATCTTACTGTTCACCTCTTTTCCGTCTTCTTTCCAGGCTCCAATTCCTCGTCTCTACATCTAAAAATTAGCAATCCCACAGTTCAATCTTCAGTCCTCCTCTCTTCACTTTCTACCCTTGGTCTTGGTGATCAAATACAAGTTCAATGGCTTTCTAAAATGGCTATAATCTAACCACTCCGAATTTATAGCCCTGGTCCCAACATTTCCCTGTGCTGATTAGATATACAGCAGTGTCTCCCAGCTGTATAATTAATCAGCATCTCAAAGTGATGTCCCATGTTGCACCTTGATCCAATTGGACCTCTTCTCCAATTATATACCATCTTAGTAAATGGCACCTCAATCGTTTGGGTACTCAGGAACAAAACTGGAATCATTCTTGCCTCTTCACACCCCATCAAACCTCTAAGAAACTCCTGTCAAGTTCATGTTTGGTATATATCATGTACTCAATCTCTACTCAACCCCTGCTTACTACTGTTCCAGTTCAAGGTATCATAATCTTTTACCTGAATTTCTACAATAGGCTGTTCAATGGCCTCCTTTATCCTGCTTCTGCCCTACTGACATTCTTACTTGATACAATGTTACAGAACTATTTAATAATAACAAACATTTACATAGCACTTATGTTCCAGACATTGTTTTAAGCATGTTATATAAATACACACACACACACACACACACACACACACACACGTGTGTGTCTCTGTGTGTATCTCATTTAATCTTCAAAACAACCCTAGGATGTAAGTAATTTTATTATTCTCACTTCGCATCTAGGTGAAGTAGAAAGAGGTTAAAAAACCTGGCATGGCCACACAGTGAGAAGCAGAATGATAATGTAAGTCTTTACTCAAACACTAAAACACAAATGCCTCTAACTCCACCATACTATCTATTTGCTCCACTAGAGGATAAGCTCCATAAAGGTGGGAACTCCGTCTGGCTATCACTGTGCTGTAACATTCCCTAGCAGTAGGCGCTCAGTAAATAAGTACCGAATGGATGAATAAATGAACATGTCTACCTCTGGTTCACCCCCTTCCCCTCCTAATTGAGAACAAGTAATTATCTAGATGAATTAATTAAATCATAACCTAAACAAGTTAGAATAAACAGGGTCATCATGAAACCACAAAGGGTTTGCCTGTGAATGAAGTCCTTGAGATTCAACTTGCTGACTGAGTAGCATCCCTTTGGGATTCTTAAAACTTTTTTAAAAATGTATTCCTGGTTCCTCACTCAGCTAGCAATGAATGACTTCCAGGTTAGCAAGTCAATAATATAATCAGAAATCTAAAACAATAATAATTTTACAAGGTTAATTTAAAAATTAGTTTAGAATTACTCAAAAATAGGAGGAGTCTTTAGAAACACAAATCACAGCTGGTTCAGGTGACTCATCAACCACTGGAAGAAGAGCAGACAGTGAATTTTTAAAAGGAAGAGGAAAAAGGTAAACTTTATTATTGTTCAGTGGGACAATGGGTTCAACTAAGGAATCTGTTCAAAAATGCTCTGTTTTTTTGGAAACAGTTTATAAACTCTCCCTCATACACGCTAATCTATCATGTATGGATTGTGTAATCCTGAAATGACCTTTCTGAATGCTAGCTACTCTAGCTGGCTTTCACTGGAAATGACTTGACCGATCAGGTTAAACAACTCTTCCTGGTGCTCCCCCCAGCTTCCTCAAGCACTGACCCGCAGCACTGAAAAACCTGTTGCACTAGAACTGAGGAATTCCTACTCCACTTCTCAAACATCACAGCTTTAGTCACCACTAATTATTTTCCACAGCCATTTTCATTTATTTTACTTATCAAATAATGTGACAATGTGTTTGGCACTGTTTTAAGTGCTTTATAAATATTAACTCTTTTAATCTTCCAAACAATCCTGTGAGAAGAAGAAACTGAGGCACAGAGAGGTTAGGCGACTTGCCCAAGCTCTGACATTCTCAGTCACTACACCTTTTTCTAACATGTGAGGGACAGGAGACATTGGAGGGGTAAAGGATGGTGCATATTCTTAAGCAAGAAAGACACACAGGTGTTTGAAAAGAAGGAATGTGAACGACTGGAAAATAGCTAGGACCACCTACACAGAGCACACTTACTCCATGATGCTGGCCTTTTACATTCAGAATTTTTTTTTTAAGAAAGATTATCTCATTATGCCACAAGACTGGTTTGTTCTGGAGCAACGTGACCAGAGTTGGTGAGAAAGAGCAAGCAAAGATAAAAAAAAAATATGTGACAAGCTTGGGGAAAGATAAAGAATAAGACCTGGGAAGGGAAAAAATATACTATGTACCTATTGCAACATTAGTCAGAATACCCTGTAAACAGAAAAGTTGTCAATATATAGGTGGACAAGAGTTCAGAGTGATAGGAAAACACCAAATAATCCCCACATATTAGAATAGGAAGCCTTGGGTTTATATGTATAATTTAGCAATACTTCTGCCTGGTGGCAATAGGTACTGTAATTATAAAAATCTAGCTTCTGAAACAGGATGAAATCAAAGTATTACAAGTGGTTATACACTCAGTTCGCTTGGAGAACAATTATGTGTTCAGTGACCACTGTATGTAAGGTACTATTCAGAGTCCTGAAGGAAGCAAAGGTTATCCATTTAGGATGACCCTGACGCTCATACAACCTAAATCCAGCAAAAGAGGCCTTAAATTTGTGGCATATTCAATGTTTTCTAATATTTTATTTGTTTGGATTTGAGAGGCTAGCAATCTGAGGACATTTTTCCCTGAAGGGTTAGGTTTTCTCCCTAAAGAGCAAATAATGAATTATGGTTCCTTGGATAGACCTCAAAGCTATTTGATAAAGTGATATGGATACTATAACAATTTCCCACTTGATTTTGGTGGTTTTATAGAGCAAGAAGTCTGTATTTTATAGTCAATAAACATTAGCTAGCATTGATATATGAACATATCTATTTAGCTCTTACTTGAAATAAAAATACCTAAAGATAAATTGATATCTTTATTATTGAAGTTTTATATTTAATCTTACCTTAGTTCCACCATTAGTTTCTCAATAAACTTTTATAGATAATATATTGAGATTATTCTTTTTATTAAAGTATAGTTGATATAAAATATTATATTGGTTTCAGGTGTACAGAATAGTAATTCACTATTTTTATACCCCTTACAAAGTGATCACCATATAAGCCCAGTAGCCATCTGTCACCAAAGTTATTATAATATCACTGACTACATTCCCTATGCTGTGCATTATATCCAGTAACTGACTTATTTTATAACTGGAAGCTTGTACTTCTTAATCCCTTTCACCTTTTTTAACCCATCACCCCACCCCCCTCCCCTCTGGCAACTATGTTTGCTCTCTGTGTCTATGAGCACCTTTAGTTTCTTGTGTCTTATTTTATTGTTGTTCAGTTACAGTTGCCCCATTTTGCCCCCATTACTCTCCCTTGCCCTACTCACCTCCCACCTGAGAACTAATTCACTATAACCTTTTTACTTAAGATCAGAAATGTTTCACTATGCTCTTTGCTCTAAAATCTCTGTCCAGCTTTCAAATTTAAAAAGCCCTTGTACCCGCTCTTAAATATCTTGTGGGCAAAAAGATGGCTATTTTCTGTTTGTCAGAAGACATGTCTGGTTGGGCATTTGAAGTCTCTCTTATAAGCTCCTGAATCTTTGCAATGAGAAAAAAATTAATGACAATGTTTTTAGCAGAAGCATATTCCACCTGGTTTCCGGCAATCCCTGCAGTTCATATTTTCCTAATCCCAAAGAAATATAAAAATCACTCTTACAGATGAAAGGGAAAATATATACTGCACATTCATCCTGAAACAACAGAAACAGAGCACCATGAAATAGGTCTCCATGTTTCCTAAAATGGGCATTAAAGAACTGAGCAAATGGGTCAACTAGCTTTTTTCCATATCCCACTCCCAGTAACTACTCTTACTTCCTATTTTGAAGGAGTTGCTTAGTAGAGATATGGATCAAAACTCTAGTTATCATTTTCCACCACACCTTGGTTGTAGAGAAAGGACGTTTCCGTCTTATCCCAAACTCGGTCGTGTAAACCTACCTTCCCCAAGAGACTCCTCAGAGGCACAGGATGCCAGCGTGGCTGAAGAGGGTTCAGGGCTCAATGGAAGGCCCAGAACCTCACAGATTTGGGAATGACTCCTACATCCTAAACACCAAAAATTACATGGCAAACCCATATGTCAAAATTCTTTACTTTTTCTCCTTTGCTCCTTAAAGAGAGATCTTGAGTCATTTCTAAGTGCCTGTGAATAGTCCCTTAGCAACCATTTTAAATAGGATTAGATGCAACTGTTCTCTATTTAAAGGTGTTACATTATGAAAATCCCAGTATATATAGAAACAGACTTGGGGGGGGGGCGGGTTGTGGAACAGATCCTTCAAGCACGTTTAAGAAGATTATAAAATGTATTTATTTTATTTTTAAAAAACTAGTTTCCCAAAAATAAAATTGTAATATAAAAAAAATTAGTGTTGGTCAAAACACAGGGTGGGGCAAAAGTAGGTTTACAGTTGTTCATGTGAAAAATAATACAATAATTAATCAATAATAATACAAGAATAAATTCTGTGGTTATCATACCCACAACTGTAAACCTACTTTTTACCCACCCTGTATAACTGATGGTCTAGCAACTGGCCTCTCCTTCCAGCCTTCCAGCCTCTCCCTGGAGCATCCAATTTCCATTTGTCCTATTGATTGATGAGCCAAGGCTAACTATCTCCCGGGAATATTTTATTATAGCACACTTGCTTACAAATATTTTGCACTATAAAATTCTGTTACTAATCTTCACACATTTCAAATAAGTATGTCTTTTAATGTAAAACAGACAATACAGAGTTCAGAAATTATGGCTATCTTAAGGAATTAGCACCCAGGTTTAATAATCAGATCAAAGTACCTTTTGGTTGAATAAAGAAAAAGTGAGTCTGAGTTTGTTTCCTTTAATAAGTTCAAGTCATATCTGATTGCAGTCAATTGTTTCCAGAACAAAGAATAGTGTGAAATTCAAGAAGCTTGCATGAAGTCCATTTTTCACATATGTTTTTACCCAGGATTTTGTAATAAAGATATTGGTCTTTTGTTTGCAAAATAATACTAAAACAGCAAATCCTTCTTTCCCATGCCACTGGGTTCACAAAAATAGCAAATACTTTTCTCCTTTAAAATTCAATTTATTTTACTAATAGATTTTTCTTTTGGGCAATTATGATTCAGCACCTGACCCATAATACTTACTCAATAAATATTTGTTCAATTAAATTGAATGTTTAAGCTTGTGTTCATTTCTAAGGGCTAATATTTGCCAAATGTTTTATCCAGACCTCCTGAGCACTTTCCTTACCATTAGAGATTCCCTGTCATTGCAACAAGTCATTATTTGGAGAAGATTATGGGACCATCCGTGGGAACCATGCTATGACACTTTAAATAAATATATTAGCATATGAAAGAAGAGTTAGTGAAGATGAGACACTACAAATAAGCAAATATATTTATAATTTAATATAACTTATGATTAACAGCAATAAAAAGGCAGAGCAAATTCTATTTCAATATTTTACATATCAGTGGTTTATGTTTGTTTTGTTAAAAGACACAATGGTGTAAGAAATAAAGAGCCTGGGGAAGGAAGGATGGTGAAGATGTAAAGAATGTGAGTATCAGAGATTTTGTTTCCAAATGTTTCAATAATAAAACATTTGGGTTAAGTGAAAACTGTATCACCCAAAACAACAGAAGAGCTGCCTCTGCCTCTTTGAAACACATTCTCATCCTCTCTTCAAACATAACCTGACAGACTATAGAAAAGGCGAGGTTGAGTGCCGGTTTCTAAGCCTCCTTCTTCATCTTCAGATTTTTTATACTTAATTCCAAATTCTCCTCTGGACCTGAATGGCTCGTTTCAGGATATGAGCTTACGGATTTAATAAAAACCCTGTATCTAAGGGAAAGCAGCAAAAGTTTGGGAACATAAGACCACACTTTTTGAAACTAAGTACTAGAGTTGCCGCACTGGGGAGAAGCGATTTCCTCCATTTGGCAGAAGTACCATTGGGGGAAGTCAACTCCCAAAGGTCTTCAGTGGGCATGCGGTAAGGTCAAATTTAAGAGATCAAATGTGAGAAAAACAGGAAGGCCAAATCCAAATGGAAGTTCTATAACGGCCTTGCAACATGTGTTCCTTGCTACACACTGACGCACCAAGGCCGGATGGTGTCTTCCATTTTGTAAGCACCAAGAGAGTTTTAGCAAATAAGTGCCCTTCAGTCCTCTACTTTTAGACTGATGTCTATGAAGGAAGCAAAGGTTTCACAAGCTTTGCATGTTTCAAAGCTATGGTGAATGAGATTTTGTCAGAACAAGTTTATCCTATTTCTGTAGAAGTAATATATCAGGAAGAGAGAAATCTTTAACAGTGGATATTTTTATTTCCAGTGCTAAATCACCCAAGAAACAGAGTATGAGAATCCAGGGAAGCTTCTTTCCTTTGCTATTGCCAGTTGACCACAAAAATAGTGCATTTGCATCATACAGATTTTAACTTACAAGAATTTAACCATATGCATATGACAGAGATAAATAAGAAAACTGTTTGAATCGTAGGCAGAAATCCATTCACCATTTCAACTCTCTTTATAAGCATTTACCCTGAGTGAGCGTGAGGCTCTTCTGCCCAAGGGCAGTCTCCGTTCCTGTATGGTTCTCATCCACAGAAGGCTTCTCTACGAGCAAGGCTGTGGTATCCAATGAATTCAATGACCCAAAGACAACATGCACCTAAAAACGTAAGCCAACTACTTAATCTGGTGCTCAACAGAGCCGCATCACTCGGTGTCAAAGGTACACTGCCTGTGTGGGATATAACAGAGATGATGTGTTTGCCTTCAGTGTGGCTCCTTCCAAAGAGTTTCCAAAAGTAATTTCAACAAGACTCAAATTTTACCTTACCTACTGCACTGCCTTTAGAGCCTAATGCCCAAATTATATTGGATTCCACTGTCATCTTCAACCTTGCAGAGATTTAAGGAAAAATTCTCACCCTGGTCCCTTTGCATTCTCTTCCAGTCTAGTCACCCTCCTGGAGCCAGATTGATTCACCCTTTGGAGTTGCTGGCTCTCCCTGAGTTCTTCGCTGTTTACTAGACCAAAGGGTAGTAAAAAATTATTTAACCTTAGGCCTGGGGCAAACTTTCAAGCTGCCTGAAGACACCTTTTACACACCTTACCTGGAATATCCAAATTCACTTAAAAATAATCCCAACCAACTTCCTTTGTTTCGCGTGTCTGCACCCTACTTAAGGCACAGAGTATACATGCAAAGGGACTCCAAAAATAGCATTCCGTGTACCACACACAACACTGAAAGACAAGGGAAGTACGTCCAAAAGCCAACCTGGAGCACAGAGGTCAGAACAGAGAAGAGGGGAGAAGTACCTTGATAAGACCAAGAAGATGAGCAGGGAAGAATGAGTTCAAGTCATAAAATTTGGGTGATAATTCAGAGAGGCAAAAGTAGGCATTTAGTTGAAGTTAGCCCACCTGGCCCTAATATAAATCCTTCACTCCACAGTCTTAAAAATGTTTTTTAAAAACTCCAAATACATAGGAAAAAGACATAACACTGATAACTGCATATTATCGATATAGAATATGAGTCTTCATGCCCAGTTTTTTTAAAATCATAACTATTCTAAGAGTTTTATAAGCATAACGTGGTCCAGTGTGTATCCATGGACTGGACACTGTGCGCCCACTGGCCACTGGTGACAGAGCCAGGCCCTGTTGTCAGCCCAGGGACCTCCCAGCCAGCATATTGACTAAAAGATGTCCAGTCCAAAAGTGCACAATATTTCACTGTGCTCCAAAGTTCCACAGTCTAATACACTAACCCCTTTGTTTTACTTTTTCTCAATCCTTCTAAAATTATGCATTTAAAAAATATGGAATGTTCATATTTCCCCTTAAGCCTTGGACTATCAGCTTATCTGACAGTTTATCAAATGGGCAGTTATTTTTAATATTCTCCTGATCCAGGAAAAAAAAATGGGTACAGAGAAAGGTCTTTCTCTGCCTGATTTTCATAGCCTTCTTACTACAGTTCTTTCCTGATGTGACTTAACTTTCCTCTGCGGTGGTTTAGATTTCTAAACAGAGACCTGGACAGTCAGGCTGAAATCCCCTGATCAGGCAGCTAGAGCAAATAGTCAGTGTTAGGAGGAGGCGGGCTGACCGCTCTCCAGACTGCTTTTGTGTTCCACGGCTGGGGAAAAAACACGGCGCCTACCATATGGGAGTGCCAGGAAGGACATTTTAGCATCCAAACTGCATTTCATCACAGGCTGAGTCTACACTAATTTTTTTTTTCAGATCCAAACTGTATAAATTTTATTACCAGCATTACCAATAATTACAAACCACTTCAGGTAAATTAAAAACTAGCTCTGACATGTACATAAAAATTTAAAAAAAGAGCTTCCTGAAAGTTTAATAAACTCAGCAGTAATTTACAGAATCACCTAACTGTTGTTCATTTCAGTACACCTCTGTATTTCCTGCTGTAAGCCAGAGCCAAAATACTATTTTAATTAAGCAATTAATTAATTAAAAGAAATGAAACATTCTTGAAAACTCAGAAACCCTAGAGGATTAGATCACAGAAAATATAATCAGGAACAGAATCCAGGAGTCCCTAAGATAATTTGAGATTGGGATGTCAATTTACCCTACATATTTCACAAACCATTCTTGTGTGTCAAAATGTATGACACGAAAGGTATGTCACTAAACTCGCTCAATGACTGTATCTATCACTTCATGTTTGTAAAAGACAACTCCAGAAACATTTTTTAAAAATATAGGTATGAGTTCTTTTGAATTGGTGATTCGGGATTCTTAGGGTATGATCCAATAAGCCACAAAGACAGTAGAATCAAAATATTAATATATGGGGAAATTAAGGAAATTCAGATTAAATGTTTTTTATTTTTCCTTCTTCTTTTTATTGAATTGATTTATGGGGTGACACTGCTTAACAAAATTATACACGTGTCAGGAGCACAATTCCACAACACATCATCTGTACACTGTATTGTGCGTTCACTGCCCCAAGTCAAGTCTCTGTCCATCATCATTTATCCCCCTCTTTGTCCTCCTCCGCCCCCATCCCCTTGATTAAATGATTTTTAACTTTCTCATTTTACCCTCTAATTATCTCATGGGTTTAAATATATACTCCTTGAAAAACAAACATTTTACTCATTGCCTCTGGCTCTGGGTCTTAATTTTCTAAACAAAAATATATGGTGGTAGGAAAAACACTGTAAAATGTTAATTACCACGTGAAAAGGTTCATTTAGGCTTGAACAAAACATATCGTAACATCATGCTGAAGGGAAAATAATAGGGGGTGCTCAAACTTTACCAATGACTGCGCAGCCCACACAGCATCCTCTTCCTTTCTAAACGCACTGTTCTGCCTCTGTTCTACAGTTTCTGTTTTGTCTGTAAGCCCTCAGAGCCTATAAGTAAATTGGATACCCTATGCAGCCATCCATGTATTTAGAGATTCTGACTTCACCCACAGAGGCTGTCTCTCCTAGGAGAGGTGGAGCAGAGGACACTCCTAAGAACAGTGCCCCCCTCTTATGTGCCCAGGTCCTCTCCGCCAGAAGGTCTTCCTTCCAGCAGCTCTTAGGGAATGGCTCAAAGATGCAGATTTACCCAGCAGGGGAGAGCCCAAGGGTCAAACTGGAAGAATCACTCCTCTCCGGAAATGACTGGCATTATAGAGGAATGGATGCTTCATCTCTCACTTCTGGGAAAATTCCCCACTGAGGCTCTCATATTTCTGCCTCCTGTAATGAGGAGGAGTAAAAGCAAAGAAGGGAAGAAAGAAGATGCAGTGCCTAAATTTCTGCCCAAATTATCATTATTTCTTCCCTAAAGAAATAAAAGCTGAAACTAAAAGCCAAAAAGTGCCCTCTTTGAGGGTATGGGGAAAGAGCACCAGTCCCACTTGACCAAGAGGTCAGAGGGTTAAAAGAAAAGATACCTCTTCCCCTTTCACGTCTCCAAGCCCTCTTACCAACCCACAGCAATGCCAGCCACGATAAAGGTAAAACACGTTAGCCTCTTAGGTTCACATTTGAAGGAACAAAATTAAGGACTAGTTCTCAGTTACACTGATTCCTGTAAATCGCTTCCCAGATTAAGAATAGAGACAAATCTGGAAGCAACTTTATCTTTTAGAAAATGTGCATTAAATCCTATGGAATATATATCTCTAAATTACCAGTTTCACCTACAAAACACAGGTCTTTCTACTTGATATTCTCATGATTTAAAAGCAGGCATTTTGCTATATATGGTATTATGGGGGGCATACTTGCTATGAGCTAGAACTTGGTAGTGATGGTTAGGTGTTTTATTATACCTTTATTTTCTGATATTTTCATTACATCTTAATCTCAGCAAAGATGTCAGCTATAATGTATATGTCTTTTCAAAATATTAGAAAATTATCCTCATCATCCTTAATTTTGTATTAAAACATCAGCACTCTGTCAACTGTTCACCAGTAGAAGCCTACACTAGCCTTACATTTAAATAATGTTTTTGAAGATTATTTTTTAGATTTACCCAGCATTTATTGTATTTACTCAGGAATGTTATTGAGTCAATGTGCAAAGCTGCTCATTTTTTTAATAAGGCATCCTATACAAAAAGAGTAATTCCAGTTACAGGTAGTCCTCCATGCTAAAACTCAAGATAGGGTATTCTTTCCCATTGAATACAGGCCACATGAATTATGCATGTAAATCCCTATTCATTCATCTGCGATTATAAATTAAATAGGTTAGTTGAAATGTTTCCTTAGTAAAACAACAAATGTGAAGAATTAAATCTGTAAGCTTAATGCCTGGTAAATCTATTCCAAAGTATTGTTCAAATAAGGGATATTACCCAAGTTTGACAGAAAAAAGCACCCAACTTCTGGGCGTTCCTAAAGCTCAGGTAACTGCATTGCGCTAAAATCACTACAATGAATAGGAGTTTTCTAGCTTAGCACAATGTCAGAACTAAAGCTCCAATTGAGACCAAATTTCCTTTACGGGGTATCAACACAGTAAGTACTGTACTTACAAGCTGGAACTGTGCTCACACAGGGTAGTTGTACCTGTCCTTATACTCAAAGAGATGTGAATAATGGGTACATAGTACTGCTTAAATTTATACTATTATATAATAACAATTATTATAGCCAAAAGCTGTCAATGATGCCTATGCATGAAGAGCTGTGCTAAATGCACTGCATGGCCACTGTTATTTCGTCTACTTCTCCCACCCATTCCTGTTGCACAAATGAGACAGCTAGGGGCATGGATGACCTCATCATGGTCACAAAGCAAGAGGTGAGCCCCAGATTCAAAGTTGGCTGCTTGGATTCTGAAATCCACACATTCGGGCACTCCCTTCCCGGCATCCTATAATAATTACTACTACTACTAGCGGTAAGAGTGTACATTAGAGAAACACTTGTTTATTACTTGTATTTTAGCACCTGGTTGTAATAATAGCTATTTCATTTACCAGTTCCACTAGAATATTTACTACTTGTAGTGTCTAATCTTGACCTAAGTAATTTTTGGTCCCTTTTCTTTCATGTAGGTGGGGATAGTAGTAATAATTGTCTTACTGACTTCGTAGAGTTATAGTAAGACTAAACGAGGAGTGTGCATAAGAGACTTTTGCTACAGGTGCAAATGTTAGTTGTTAATGATATTTTGTCATAAAGGAAACATACCATACTCTGAGAGATTTTGTGGGCCAATTAAACCTTAGAAGTGAGAAAGAAAGTAAATCCAAACATTGCCCATATTTTGGACTTAAAATAACTTCAAGGAGATTCGTGTCCTTTCTCCAACATAGAAGCCATTCTCCTCCGTGGGAAGTGTAGATACTCCCTAGATAGCCATTCCCTCACCAGGATTTTCTAGAGGTCTTCGGAATATTCTCAGTGAACAATCTTACTGCTATTACGAGCAGGACTAAGAGTCAGGTAAGTGGATTCTAGATTTTATTCCAATGCTGGGAAGTCACTGGAGCTCTCTGGCACACACCAGAATGCAGGCGTTAGGAGGGCCTGCTGCATAACAGGTGCTCAAAACTATTGGTTAAATGGATAAATAGGCGTCTATGGCTATAAAAGGAAGGTACTGAAATAGATGGATAATTTTCAGATATTCCTTTTTGCTGCAGAACTTTTTTTCCCAGTAAGATCCCCAAATCACAAAATATAAAACAGATAAAGGCAGTGAGTCGGGAATGAAGCAGCGTTTAGCACCCAAATGCCAAGACTCTGCATCCCATGCCTTCTCCTTGCCCAGTTAACATTGCTCTCCACCCCTCTGGGAAAACTCCACCAGGCACAGTGTGGAAACCACTGATCTGGATGCTAAAGCCCTTCTGACTCAAATTCCATGAGTGTAAATACTGATTTCTGTCATCAACCAGTTAATTATTTCTGCATCAAGAAAAGTTAACTAGCTCCTTTTAGGAAACAAGTAGCTTAATTAATAAATACTTACTCTTAAAGTATTCCAAACTGTTGGAATAGTTTACAAAATAGCCCATGTGCTCTCCTACATTTCTCATCCTCTCTTGCAGTTGCCTGGGCCTGGCCAATGGTGCATGAGCAGTAGTGATGTATGTTGATTCTACATCCTCCATCCCTGTCTCTTACCAGTGGTGGCTGCATGTTCTAAAGATCACTACTTCTAGATGGAAGGGGGCCACTCAACCCACATGGAACTGTTTAAGTAGGAAATAATATCTTATTATGGTAAGCCACAAAGATCTGAAATTTGATTATGTTAATTTTTCTGACAAATAAATATTTTTAATGTAACAGGGATATTTAGACTGAACACTGAATAGATCTTTTATAATTTATGGCTCTGTTCTCCTATCCAACAAGGAGTCCTCAGAGGTTAGTCCTTACTCAAGGCACACACCCTAAGAGAAGAAGAGGTAGGAAGGCCTAAATGGGAGGAGGGGATTTTCCAAACATATTTCATTGAATTAAAATCCCATTACTGCATATCTTCAATCCTGTTTGAAGTTCCCAGTATACTGTCTTATTTACAAAAAAAAAAAAAAAAAATTGGAGGGAAGATATCTTATAGAGCTAAAGGTTTCATGAAAGAATACCTTTTCAATTCTATGTAGAAAAAAGACAAATCAGTTCCCAAGTTAAGTCACTACCCTCCCTAAATCTTATTCAGTGCCTCACAGGCATCAGCAAGTGTTCTATAGAAAGATTTATAATTTAGAATTTGGGTGATATTGTCAATCTCCAAAAGAGACAATCTGGGCCCTCTTAACAACTGATTTAAACGTTCAAATTTGATCATAAATCTTAGGTTTATTCTCATCCTATTGGCTTCATATTTAATCTGTGATTTCCTTTAATTGTTACAGAGTTAAGAAATGTTTGACTTTTCCAAGTTTCTTTTTTTTTTTTTTTCAACTAAAATTATTAAGTGGATGCTGCGCTAAGCTGCCCAGATGCCCCTTTCAAGGCTGAGGGACACCCTCCTCCACATGTTGGAGTTGCACTTAGCTGTTAACCACCTCCCCTGCCTTTGACACTGCCCTCTGCTGAAGAGAGCCACCTCTCCCAAGGCGAGGTCCCATTCCCCAGGCAGCATGAATCAATGACTGTTCAATGCAAGACTATTACAACTAGTTTCATAGTCCCTGAGGGGCTGAGTCAGGCCTTATTGCGCCTGCACTGCAGCCCAACTTCTCCCACTTTCCAACCTTTCTGCTTCCCTTCCCACTCAGCTGTTAATCTTGAAAACACTCTCTAAAGCCATCTTGTACAATAATCTCCACCTCAGAGTCTGCTTCCGGGAAACCTGACCTACAACAAATCTAAACTACTGAATGGTCACGAGGATGGGAAACAAGTCAATCTAGAACAGTTAAAGCTTTTCCTATCATATCGTATGTCCCAAACTGTCCCTCATGGTAAAGGATCTGAAGCAAACCATGTCACTCTTTATTCTCCAAATGCTTTCAAGTTAAAATTAAAAGGGGCATCCTGGGACAGAGGACAAAAACATGAACTAAAAAGATGTATGTAGAAAAAGGGAAGGGCAATTTACCTTGATACCAGAGTGCCTGTTTATGGAGATTTCATTTGTGCATGTATGTATACACACATACACATATAAGCATGCATAAGCATATATAACATAAGCAAGTATGTACCATTATTGAATTCAAAATAGCCTCTCTTTTTGAACATGAAAACTCAAGATGCAGACTTGATAATACCTATGTAATGTGTGGAAAAAGAACAACTACAAAGTCCTAATTGGGGCTCTCTTTTGCTTGAAAAAAATAACAGATACCCACTCAAACTAGCTCAGATCAAAGTTACAGAGCAAAGTGTTCAGCCGGTCCTCACAGTGACTCAGCCTGGGAGGTCGAGATGAAAAGACTCTTCTCTTGATGTCTCAGGGGCCAAATGGCCTCTCTTCTCTGCATGTCTTTGTCAGTCTCTCCCTCTCTGTTGACTCATCTTGCACATGGCCCAACATGCCTTCCTCTGTAGGTCAGTAATCATTTCCTTCTCTGGTAATGCCACACTCTTGCTTTCTCAACAATCTCGAACTGTCTTCCTCCTCCTCAAGTCTCTAACTCCTATCACTCTCAGGAGATGACTCAACTCCTACTTCACAGGAGAAAACAGAAACCATCAGATATTTGGTCCCTCATCTTTTCAACCACAAACCTATACCCTTTCTCTTTTATTTAAACCATTTTGTTCACTGTACTATTTCCATCAACTTTTAAACATCCTATATTTATTCTATTTAAATTCAACTTTAAAGAGGCCCACATTGGGTCCACATTTAAATTCTACTTCAAAGAGTGTCCTCAATTCCCTCCAGGTGTCCCCTTATATCTCTCTTCCCAAACTTCTTGACAGATTTACCCCTAATAACTATATATATTTATTCACTTTCCGCTCAATTCTAACCATTCCAATCTAGTTCTGGCCCCATCACTTCACAGAAAAAGCTGTTTCTGAAGTCACCAATGATCCCCTTGTTGCTGAATCCAATAGCTATTTATCAGTTCTCATTGTATTTGATGCCTCAGCAGAATACCTTTTTTATTAATTCAGATATAATTTACACACAGTGAAATGCACAGACCTCAAGTGTACAATTTGATCAATTTGACAAATGCATAGCATGCATAATACACATCCCTATCAACACAGAAACCCCTTCTATACCTCCAGAAAATTGCCTCTTATCCCTTTTCTGTCAACCCCTCACCCAGGCTACCATAAAAGAGAACACCAATCTGATTTATAACACCAATGGATTAGCTTTGCCAAGAGCTTTATGTAAATAAAATCATAAAGTCTGCACTATCTGTGTCTGACTTTTTTATTCAGCATTATGATATTGAGATTCATCTATATTGTTCATGTGTCAGAAGTTTATTCCCCTTTATTGCTGGATAGATTTTCACAGAATGAATATAACATAGTCATTTCCAGTTTAGGGCTATTATGAAGAAGGCTGCTATGAACGTTCTCATGTAAGAGTTTTTATAAATACATGTTTTCATTTTTCTTCTATAAATATCTATATACAGAGTCCCTGGGTCATAGTATAGATGCATGTTTAACTTTTTAAGAACTAAACAGTTTTCTAAAATAGTTGCACTACATTATGCTCCCACAAACAATGTATAAGAAGCCTAACAGTTGCTCGGTACCTTTACCAACATATGATGTTGTGAGACTTTCTTTTTTTATTATTAATCATCCTAGTGAGATAAAATACTCCCTTTTCTTTCATTTGGTGTAACAAGGGTCTCTTGGTTTTATCCTACCTTTCTTCTTTAATGATTTTGCAAGGTCATTGTCCTCTTTCAACTTGTAAAAGTGAAGTTCCTTTGAGGCTCATTTCTTGGCTTTCTCCTTCTCTGAATCTAGTCATTCATCCTAAGCTGCCACTTCACTGCCACCTGTATATAGATGACTCATAAACTTACACTTCCAACCCATCCTGTCCTCTGCCCACAAAGCCAAACAACCAAAACTAAATGTTGGGTCTTCCTTCTATTCCTGCAGATACTCCCAAAACCTGGTGGTACAAGTTAGAAGTCAGTTCGTAATTAACCCATTTTTTAAAAAGGTGGATTTTGCTTCCCAAATGTGTCTGAAATCTTCACATTTTGCACCCACCACGCACCACCCCCCACCACCAACGTCCTTGCTTCTAAACTCTTTCACCTGGACTTCTGCGATGGGCTCCCGGCCCAGCTGTTTCATACACTATGTGCCCTGGGCCTTCATCAGTTGGTTCTTGACTGCAGCCAGAAGGGTCTTTTTAAAATACTGGTAGAATTATATATTATCTTTCTTCAAAACCTTTTGATTCTTCAGATAAAGATAAAACTTCATACCATGACTCAAAAGAACCCCCCACATTGCCAGGCTTCTGCTTACCTCCCCCAAGTCCTTTCAAACCACATCCCTCTGGGCCTCCTCTGGACTTTCTCCTCTTCCACAGAGGTGGTTTCTTCCCATTTCTTTAGAATCGCCATTGCCCCTCCCACCAAGACCCACTGTTCTTCCTGCCTACAAGGTCCTTTATGCCCCCTTTGCCTAATTAACTCCTACTCATTCTCAGATCTTAGTTTTCAGTCCTCCTGTCATCTGTGGGGAGCCATCCCTGGCCAGCCTGATCTCAGTCAAATTTCTAGTGTATATGATCTTACCAAAATATTATATATTGTCCTGTGTAGCATTTATTATAGATTTTAATTTTATATTTAATTTTAATTTTACCTTAGGCAAAATGTATATCCTCCCACCAAAGGCAAATTCTGTAAATGAAATAAAATTATCTGTCTTAAAGGATACTTTATAGAAAGAGTGTTTTAAGTTTTCAGGTATGTGGGTGTGAAAATTTACACACAGAGATGCTTGGGTGAGGGGCATGTTCATGGATGCACACGTGAGTTTGCATTCCCTTCCTGCCCTGCTCATTCTTTCTCTGCGTCACTGATTGACAGTCTAGCTGAAGCCAAAGCTCCAAATGAGGGGGTACCAGAGACAGCTTTTCTCACAGTGAACGAAAACCAACTGGCTTTTCTAAGTAAAGAAACAAAACATGACTTTACTATGTACATAATTCAAAAACATGGGTAGGAAAAGTTATTTTAAACCATAAATTACTGCATATTAAAATCACAGTATTTTAGAGAAGTATGAAAAATTAAAAATAAAATGATCACAAGAAGTCTTGATAGAGCATAAATATAAGTGCAATAAATATCATTGTAAAGGCGATCTTTAAATAAAATATTTCTTGGTTCCTGGCAATTGTCCACCTTTATGGAATAACACTCACGATAACCAAATTCAAAATCAACAAAGTAATTTAGAGGCTTCCTTGGAGTTTTCTATAACAGGATATATATAATCTTATAAAGCAGGCAAATCAAACCAAATCTGAAAAATAAACTAATTGTTTAAATTTGATGGTAAATGAAAACCATGTGGAGAGAGTGTGACAGTGGAGAAAACCAATGGACCAGGAGAAAAAAGCCGGAAGTCTTACACCTAGCTAGCTGTCTCACTAATTAATAATGAAAACCTGAAAGAGTCTCTGGGCCTCAGTTTTCTCTTCTTAAAAGTAAAGTTGGAATAAATCTTCAGTGGTTAAAAGGTTTCTGTTGGATTGCCAGTCCTCATCAATTGATAGCCTGGGCGTTCAGAAATCTTCTGAGGTCTCCAACATTTATCAGCCACGCTGCTGTAGGCACAGGAAGTAGCCTGTGCACCATTTGCCAGCACGGGATGAGGCGATCTCTCGGCTCCGCTCCTATCTACGACTCGACTCAGTCCAGCTGTGTTATGTCAAAGGCCAGTGTTTTTGTGTCCTGACATACGGAGCACGTGATTTCAGTTCAACAAGCACTTATTGAGGCCCTACTATGCATGAACCACAGCGGGCTACAACCAAAATACAAAGATGATGAAGAGAAAACACCTGCTTTCAAGGAGTTTAAGTCTAGAGAGCATGACCTAACTGAGGGGCATTTTTCTAATTAAAAATATAATCAGGACAACGCTTTACGGTCATGTGCATCTGACTGAATTCTAAATATTCAATCAAAGCATATATATTACATTTTAAACTGTTACAGAAGTTAGCAATGTTTTAATTCAAAGGAAATGTTTCCATTAAGCATGTTTATCTAGAAGGTTACTTTTTAGAATGTATTATTTACATCTTCTCACAACGACATTCAAACACTATAAGAACACTGTCCTTCAAAAAGACATAATGATAAATTAAGAGTAAAGCAGAGCATCAGAAAATTATATTTCAATTTAAGCTTATAATATTCAATATCTAGTAGATTCTCCTCATAAATTCTTCCAATCTGGTTCTCTCAAAAACACTCAGCTCATTCTCTGCTTTCAGAATTTGCTGTTAGATTCCCATAGTTAGAATAACCTTCCCACTCCATCCACCTACTCATACTTTACTAATCCATCCAGCAGCCTTAGGTGACTCCTCCACTCCACATCCTCTAAATCTATTCATTCATTCATACACACAGTTTTTAAAACTCATGCAACTATTACATGCCAGGCTTGTGCTTATATGAGGGATACAAATAAGAATGATCCTGCTTATGCTGTACTGAGGTGAGGTTGTCACGTGAAAACGTCTATGACAAAGATGGGCACAGGGGACAAATATTAAAATTAACCTGGGAAATCTGAGATGAGACGTCCCCAGCTAATTTGAAATGTTACATAGAAATTAAGTAGATTAAGAAGGAAATTCCTAACAGAGAGTAAAGCACAGTGGAGCCACCGAGTTGTGAAGTAATGATGATACTTTGAGAGCTTGTTCAGTAAGGCAGTGGCAGGAGGGTGTGCATGGACCAGTGAGAGGAGATGGTAAGCAGGGTGTGGATTATGGTTTACACTTCACTCTGAAAGCAAAGGGGTCTTACTGAAGGGACATAATCAGGTGAATTTTGGAGAGAGTCCTCTGACCTCATTGTGGACATCACAGGGGAGAAGGTCTAACTGATGGTGGGGAAATGAATGAGAGGGTATTGCAGGCATCCAGGGGAGCAGCGATGAGAATCTACGTTAAGGTAGATCTGCAGGATTTGGCAGAGGGCTGAATAAGAAGTTGTGACGGTGATGTTACCCATATTGACACACGGGTTACAGAAAAGTGTCACGTTTAGGTAGAAAATTAAGAAATTTATGATAGGTTCCGATCAGTTTGCATTACCTATGAGACATCCAGGTGGAGCTATTTGTCAGGTAGGTAGATACTTCAATTCAGAATTTGGAAGAAAATTCTAAGATAATAATATAGATTTCAGAATCATTAACATATTAAGTATGACTAAAACCAGCAGTGTGCTTAACATTGACCGGATACTGCATAAAAAAGGAAGGAGTAAGAGGTCGAGAGTAGACCAAAGGGAAGGCCAACATTTGAGAATCAAGAGAGGACTGAATAGGGACACAGGAAGTTAGAAGGCAAATAAGAAGGAAATGGAATTATAGAAGGAAGGGCAAGGGGGAGCTCCAGGAAGTCCTCCAGCTCTTAATAACTACCACTTTATCATTTTGCACTATTTTGCATTACCAAACATTCTGAGTTTTCCCAGAATTCATATCTCTTGTCTTCCTTTTAAATTTGCATGACATTGTGTCTGCTCCTTGTGTCCTGGGACTATATTTTTGCTTGGTTTTGTTTTGTATTGTTTTTATTGCATGTGGCCCTCCAAGAATCATAAACTGTGCTCCCTTTATGGAAGGCGGGGGCAAGATAGTCACCTGGCTAGTTAGCAATCATAGTTCTACTCAATAGTGACTATTACAACTAAGGCCTTTGGAGCTCCAAATACCATGCTATCCCTTTCTAATGAATGTGTCTGGCACAATACTCAGACGATGGTATACTTTTCAGAGTAGTACCAAGTTTTTACTTCAGGTTGCTATATATTAGGTGGATAGATTTGGCCTAGGGTACATAGGCCCCTGTAAATTGAAATACATAGCTTAATTACAAGAATATTTTACTATATTTTTTTCAAATTATGTTTTTATGACAATTTTCATGATGGTCATGGAGAATATCAAAGTAGAATCTCTGTATTATTTTTATTCTTACCAAAATTTTAATATCCAAAATAAACAAGCCAGCTCATTTCAATATTCCTTTATTTCAGATACAAGGATGTAAAATATATCTATTCTTCCCAGAAAAGAAAGGTTAGGTAAGAAGGCTTAAGCTGCAATATATTACAAGAGAGATATAGCAAAGGAAGATAAAGTTGCTAAGCTGTGTGAAATAGAAACGGAAAAGCCATTTGATTACTTTACTTTTGTTTTTATCTCTTTCTACTAATACACTAAGTAATCCCTCTGACCTGGATAGAATGCCTGTATGTGGATACGTCTACTACCCTATATTTGAAGAAACCTAATACACTGATTTATACATTCCTTAGCTACTTCAGATACCATCTGCCTAGTTTTCTAAAATGTAAACCCCGTAGATTGAAACCAAAACAGCTAGGCCACCTGAATAAAGGCCTTCTCATTGCACTTGTTAAGAGCCATGTTTAAATGGTCAAGGCAGTAATGGGGCACAGGACGCTTGTGTGCTGATCACTGACAACTTTAAAATAACTTGATATTCTTGAGAGTAAGAACACTTCTCAAGTATCGATCAAGAATGTTTTGAGCATACAAAGTTGGAAGCTAATTGAATAGACTACATAAAGTCTAGCAAATGTAGCCACAAAACTTCATCAATAACTACTACTAGATTGGCTCCTTTTAGTAAATATACATACCATGCATGAGAGCCCATTGGAAAAAAAAAAGCTAAACTGTGGGAGGCATTTATATAACAGTACAGACACTTTAATTAGTTTTTAATTCCCATACCTTCTCTATGTAAATATAATGGCATCTTGCAGACAATAATTACCTGGTACAGTAGTGGGAAATAAAAAAATGTATATGCTGAATAATATATAAATAATTAGCACGGTATTATCCTTTACATCATATAAAGATATCTGTTCGGTTCATTATGGCTCTTTAAAGGAGCTAATATCTTATTAAGCACATTAATTACTTTCAAGTTCCATAAAATTACAAAATTATAACATTACCTTATTTTCCTATCTAAACTTCAGAAGAGTTATCAAAATATTGCATTCTAAAATCTGTTTAAATGTCTTCTCCAAATTGTAGGCCTTTTTGCAAGGCCCAAAGGGGAATTTTCATAAAGATAATCCTGTATGCAGGATTACATCCATAGCTACCATTATTTGAAAATGTTTTGAAATTCTACTTTGCACTGAAAGGTAGCATCCCACTGAGGCTCCATCAAACACCTCCTTCTCAGCAAAAGCCTTTCGATTCACCAAATAATCAGTTTCAATATTCTATGTGCACAACTTGCTTGCATTATTTATTGATAAGATATATTTTATCACCGTTAATTGCTTTTCTGAAGTTTTAAATGAATAATTTGGGTCAGGAAAAGCAAAATTTATAAAGAGGAAAATAATACAATTTATCATCCAAATTGAAACTTAAAATGGAGAAAAAGAGGTGCCATCCATAATTATAGCATCAAACAGGCAAAAACAGACACAGTCCTGGGCAAACCAACTTCCTTTTAAACAACTCTACTTTGTCTTCAAATAAAGGTTCATGTGAACAGGAAACTTTCACAGGGTAGCAACAGAGGTAGGAATATCTAAAGTCGATTCTGCATTATATTTCCCTCTTGCCATCCACAGAAAACTGACCTAGATCAAACAAAGTGTATATAAACTTAATGTAACAGTGTGAGAATATGCACACAGAAAACCTAAGATCTGGAACAAAATCTTTAAAAAATCTTAAACGCATACAATCCATTACATCACCCAACAGCAGACTGACATAAAGAGAAGCTAGTACCCCACAAGTATATGGCCCTTCATTCACCTAATGCTAAATAAAAATAATAATAATTTATGAAATTCAGTGACACTAAAATTATCAGTCTGTTTCTCTAATTTTTTTTTTCTGCTAAAAGACGAGGAAATTACCCAAAGCTTTCTCTTCTCGTTTTTGACTTAGGATTGTTGCCTTTTAGGTATTTCAAAATTTATCATTTTGCCCACCTTGATTTTTGTCTAAAGACATTTATGAGCTATTTAATGAGAAAGAAAGAAGAATGCAAAGAAGGTAAATATAATCTCAGATCAAATCCTGGGCTCATTTTACCCTGGTCGCTTTGCCAGATTCTCACAATGGTAGCTGCAGCCCTGACCACGCCCACGCTGCACTGCTGGCGTGAGCCGATGGGTGGATTACTCTACAGGAACTCATCTCCACAGGACCCCCAGTAGCTGCAGCAGTCACAGGAAAAGATGATCTTGGGATTCTTCTATAGTTTTACAGTAAAGATAATAATGGCAACTTTCTTTGACACAGCAATTTGAAGTTTAAAAGTGCCTCCATTATCATGTTAGAGCCTCATAAAGTAAGAAGGGCAGGCATTATCATCTCCACTTTACACGTAAAGAAACTGAGGCCAAAATCTAGTCCATTGCTCTATCCGGTTGATGCTCACCTCCCTTTCTGGCCATGACAGTTTTAAAACCTACCAGTAAATCATGGCAGGAACTGAGCCAACATTGGGCTGTCAGCAGAGGACTCTCTATTCTACCCAAACAGCACCAACACCTGACCCAATTCTAATACCTGAAATGATCTGTTACTGTTGCATTGAATATGATATGATACTTTGTTAGAAAAAGCCTACCTAATAAATAAAATTCAGAGCAATCGTAGGGAGAAGAGATAACCTCATAGTAGAGGAGGACGGTGGAAACTAGCTAAGGTATTAGAGAATGCTGTGAGCAAACGAGCAAGGAGATCAGAAAAACCCCAGGTGCATACGGGGTTAGTGCGTCACTTCCAGCCCGATCTAGAGGGGAGGCAGGGGGACTTGGAAAAGGGTAGAAAATGCCACTCAGCCATGTAAAATTCTCCTGCTGCTTTTAAGTTTTATTCTCTGGACTCCAGGATCAAATGTCATTAACAAAGGGTCAGGAAGGTACCTAGCTAGTTCTGAGAACTTCACTAATATTAGAAAACTAATAGAATACTGACAGGGTGGGCTTCTCAAAAGGAGGTGAGCACGAGGAGAGTAAGATATATAAAGTACCCAGCCAAATGCCCGGTACACAGAGGCACTAAGATATGGCAGTCTCCTCCCCCAACAGAAGAGGGAAATCAACCAGAACGACCACTTTTAAAAACACTTACAAGAACACTAAAGCCTTAGAGTCAATGTACATGGGTTCTGGGTTCTATCACTCTAGTTGCCATGTTCCTTGGACAAATGTACTTCGACTCTTGAGACCAGCCCTAAAATTATCCAACTCATATCATAGGACAAAATGTAAAAAGTTGCTTAAAAACATAAAATAGCCCAATAAAGATAAAATGAAATGCAACACAATGGACTTTATAATCTATAGTACAATAAAACCTGTCCATCTGCATATTTTAGATATGGGAGAAGAACAATATTATTTCAGGAATTCCCATATTTGATATCTTTCCAGGAAGCTTACTATACACATTTAACAAAAATTGTTCTCCCCATTTTAACAAGTTGAGGAAATAACACTCCAGGACGTAGTGTTTCTATTCAAGTCAGTAGCAGCACACATAGCCCACACAGGTTTCCATATTCTACTTCCAATTTGTAATCTATTTACTTAAACAAGGATGCCCCCTCAGTTCTGGTTAAGAAGGAACACATACAAGTTGAAAGAAAGTCAAGACAGGTTGGCAAAAAATGTGAACTGTTGGTTATGTCTCTTGCCCTCCATTCCCCTTAACACCTCACTTCTTTCGTTTTTTAGCCTGCCCTTTTCTGTGTTTTCTCCACGAGAATTTAAGAACTCAATACTGAGCATGCATATTTACTACAACAGGCTTTTGTTGAAAGTGGAAAACTCCAATAGAGTTCAGAGGTAACCTTCCTTAAATTTAACCCTATCCATTAATGGTGTGAAGGAGATTAGACTCTGAGTAAAAAGTTCTAAGTTTTCTACACCCCGCCGCCCCTCCGTGTTTTTCTACCTAACACCTCATCTCCTGGGAACAAGCAGACCCCCTGCTCATTGTTTAGTCATTTCCTCTCATAACTGTTGCCTTTTTCTTTTCCTTCTTACCCACCGTGCCTCAGCAATGATAAAATATTTTGGGGTGTACAGTATGAAAATCTTTGCAAACCCCAAGGAAAGTATGCTACCTGCATACATGGGAACTCTATCCTTACCCCTCCCCAGCTGCCTCAGTCTACATTTCCTTCTCTTCCCTGTTGCTAATTGGGGTCTCTCGTATAGTGTGTTATGGATACATTTCAGGCCACAGTATTATAATTGCTTAGAGGGAGGAAATGGAGAAAGAAAGGCTGAAGTTACAAGAATTTCACTCCTTCAACTTTCTTTCTCCTCTCACAAAGGAAGTGGATATTAGGATGTTTGAAAAGTTAGCATTTGTCTCCCTGTTAGGAAGAGAAGTCCAAAGTCAATACCCTTTGTAAATCAATTCACAACCATGAATTGCAGGCTTCGTAAGAAAAATGGAACCTCACAGAATCCCAGTTTAATTTTCTTGCCCACATTTACAGAGTAAGTGGCAGAACTAGATCTAGAACCCTAAAATTCTTGGATCCAAAGTTAAGTGTCTTTCCAACATAACATGATGCTTTTTATTGTCTTTGCACTGGAGACAATTCCCCTGCCCTCAATCCACAGGAAAACGCTATTAAATAGAGTGTGGGTGAAGCTGCAGGTCCTCCTAGAACCAGAACGCGAACCTTCTAATCAGCCTAACCTTTTGCCCAAACCACTCTCGGATACTAAGGAAAGAGCAGAAATTAATTTAAGGAAAAGGTAAATGAACTACAAGCTTCTTGCTGGTAGGATAGTGTTTTGTATGGGAAAATATTTGGACTTAGAATAAAATGTATGCATTATGTGTCAACTGTAATTGAAAAAAAATTTAAAAGTTACTTTTAAAAAAAGGACAAAAGGCCTGGGTTTGAATGCTGATTGGGCCATATTATGTGAGTCGGCTGAGGGTGTTCCTGGAACTCTCTAAGTGTAAGATGAGGATCTGAGGATCATATGACCTAACTTACCTTCTGCGCATGCTGTTGTGAGAATTCAAATATACACATATTGAACTTGAGCATAGTTCAAGTTTTGGCATGTGAGTCAATAACCACTTAGAATAATGGCCAGCATGAGGTAAATGCTCAATAAATGTTAGTAGTTTTATTAAATATTCCAATATGGTTCTCAATCTCTATTCTCAAGCCATCCCTTTAACTCTATTTCTATTTTTTTCTCTTCTCTACTGTTCTATTCTATAGCTCCTTTCTCTAGGAACCTTTTATAAAAAAGGAATAAGATTTTAGATCTAATGAGATATTATCTGATTTAGGTCCCAGATAATGCAGTTTTCAACCCATGTAATATATTGGCTCATGGTGTCTGGTGAGTGTTACTTGAAGGAGTATTCATTGAGGAAGTTAGGTTTCAAAAAGTCTCTAGAACACACACAACACACACATACACACACATCAAAACTCTACTAAGATTAAGAAAAGACCTGTTCTTTTCAAATAATTAAATTGACCATTAAAAATTATTTCCAGGAATCAAGAATTTCTTGTAATATACCAATGGTATTTAAAATCAGTGTACTTTGCCAACAAAGTACTTACAATTTCAAATAAATTTTTTTCTGAAAACTTGAGGTGAAAGTAGCTTAATTATTCTCTTCTATTTATACACATTTAAAGATAATATCAAGACCAAATTCAAGCAGTAATTTCCAATCAAGGCTGATGAAACTATATGACTATAATTTAATTGATATTTTGTAATGTTTCTTTGGCATATTTACCCATCACTGCTCTATCTTCTCCGTAGTAAAGCCTATTTTTATGCACTGTAAATACAGAGAGCAGGCACAGTAGGCAGCGCAAGGTGATGGTTCTGCAGTGATGACAAAAGTGAATTTTAAGTCTAATTGCTCTGTTACCAGAACTTTAGCTTTGTGTGATGTGTTGTAAATTTCTCAGATATGTGATATGAGAAGCTAGACAATGCCACAAAAACTTATCTGAGATTTAACAACTATTTCAAGACCCTGTGGAAAGCATCCTGTTTTCCAATCTATTTTTATACCAAGTTTAGAAAAGGCCAACACCTTTGACTATGTGTTATTAAGTTTCCACATATAGGTATATGTCATCTGAATAGTCCCTATGATCCCCAGTTTTTAAGATATAAAGCGCACTCTGGAAAAAACACAGCGCCGTTCTACTAATTGCAGCCAATTTGACACGCTTACATGGCAGCAAACCGGTATTCCAAAACACTCACCAATGTGCCGCTGCACAAAGGCCAAGACATTAGCAGTGGAAGCTGATTGATAAAGTTAATGTAAAGGTTCGCGATTACAGAGGGCTGCTGTATAACAGCATCACATACTGCAACGTTCTGTGAATCCTTGCTATAAAGGAACAATATTTGCAAGCCAGTGGACAGCAGTCATAAGAACGGCAGCGGGAAAGGTGAGAGCAATTGGAGTGCTCCTGATTTTTATTCGTCTATAAAATCCCATACAATCTTATCATTGCTGGCCTTCGGCAGTTAATAGGTTTGAGATGATGTCCTAAAACTCACCCTCTCCCACTTAAAATCCCTCACTCTCCGCCATCCCTGAAACAGCCAATGACGGAGCGTGATGGCCACTACTTGCACTGTGCCTTCCCCTTCCTAATCGGACCCTGTGAAGCAGCAGCCTGTGGTTTTCACTGGCTGCTAGAGGCCTCCATCCACCTGCTGTGTGCAGTGAACACCAAAAGGAACAGTAGCAAACCTGTAAATCCTGACCAGCAGAAAAGCTGCCCAGGACAAGTGGCCAGGGCTGCAACCCCTGAGGACAGACGGACTGACAACCAGACAGACAAACAGCAGTACCATCAGACACCATCCATTACTTCCAATCTCAGAAGAGGGGAAGCCTGCAGCACCAGGAATGTCATTGTTCCACTAGGGACAGGCAGCAGATTAACCAGGGTTCTGCCTCCCTCAAGCCGGCAGGCTTAAAGTATTTGTTTGTTGTGTTTTTTTTGGATGAGAAGGAGCAGGGAATTCAGAAACCTGCTGCTGCTCTTTATAGAACAAGGCCAGCTCTGGCCTCCCAAGTTAATGGTCCTTTTCTGAGTCTACAAGGAAAGGACAGTAATGACTGAATTTCTACTTTTGCTGTGACCTGGCACCCACAGCTCTACCTCAATATTCCCCTCTCCCATCTGGGCAGCAGTTACACTGGGGAGGACCCATCAGTCTGTGAATACAGCCTCCCTTCCTTCTGTCCTGAGAGTCACTGCTGCACTGAGGGGAAGTGGAAGAAACCTTCAGTGGCAGCATCTTCTCTTCAGGAGGCAATCCTAGGGGATGGGGGAGAGGCCATGCTGGGTGTGTTCTGTGCCTGGCTGTCACCCCTGTTCCCTCTCTACCTCCTCTTCACTATCAGCTAGCCAAGATGCAACAGGTTCCCTTTGGTTCCTCAGGGTCTCTAAATTCTCTCTGCCCTAAGTTGAAAACTTTCCTGAATACAGGAAGACCTCCCAAGGGAAGGCAATGCTGAAGTCCCCTTCTGCTCCACTCTAGGTGCGATGCTAAGCAGCAAGGACCAGCTCTGGGTGCCAGTCCCTTGTTGCAGCTCAGTGTCACACACTCCTGCACCACCAGCAATGGGCCCCATCCCCTCCCCAGACACAGGAAAATGGGACGCTGGGCAGGAATTCCTTAAAGGGTTGATGGGCTTTTAAAAAGGGGAGGTGTGCATAAATGTCCAGTCCCCTACTGTAAGGCTTGCACCAGGAACTGAGCAGGCCCCAGAAGTCTCTTGGAACCCAGGAAAGAGGAACCTCTATTTTACTCTGCCCAGAGTTCCCATCAGCTTCTCCCCTTGTTAAAAACTTTGCATTGCCAATGGCATTATATACAAGTAAGAAAATGTGTCTTCCCTTAGGTATTTTGTGTAAGAGACTGTGAATAAAAGGTTAAAGAGAAGCTGGGAGGCAGGGTACCCAAGATGGCAACTGCCCCCAAAAAAAGACCCAACCTTGATCTCTGAGATAAATGAGTACCAAAATGAGCACTAAAAATAAGCATTTTTCTTAGGAAAATACTGACACCCCTCACTGGGGTAACCCTGCTAAACAACTCCAAGAAGAGAAGAGGAGCTATTCTCAGCACTTCTTCCCACCTTCCCTGTCTTCCACTAGTCCCCTGCCCCCTAACCTGCTCGCAGCCCAGGGCCCTTCCACATGGGTGGGATCTGCTCTTCTCAGCCTCTGCATATTCCAGCCCCAGGGTGGTCTCTGTCCACCTAACCCTTCTCTGCACCCCAGTCTCAAGCCATCCTCTCCTGCCTCCTGGGCTATCGACTCGGTGGCATCCTCTCCCTCCTCCTGTACCCCTAACCTCTTCCCTGCTCAAGCCCAGCGCCCCTGGCCCCAAGGCGGGCGCCTCTGCCCGCACCCAGTACCCTCGCCCGCCCCTCCCCCACTGAGCCGAGAGGACTGGATGAGTGAGTGGTGAATGGACCGATGGAGGCACGGAGGCTCGGATGGCGCGGCGGGGGGTGGCTTACTTGAGCATGGCTTCTTCTTTTTCCTCCTCTTCCTTCTGCCGGTCCATCACTGCCATGATAATGTTCCTCTCCTCCTCGGTCAGGTGGCTCAGGTCTGGCAGCTCTTGCATGGGGGGAGGCACCGTGGGTGGGTGAGGACCGCGGGGCCCCACGGCAGAGGACATTTTCGTGGCCTGCCAGCCCCCTCCTCTGGCTCTTGGGCTCTCACCTTTCGGATTCACGCCCAGCAGCAGCTGCGCCCCTGCTTCCCTTCACAGCGGAGCCCTCCCGGCCGCGGCGAGAGCAGCAGCGCCGGGGAAACAGCGAACCCAGCCTTTCATGGTTGTTTGCATCCACCCAGCCCCGGATGCTGCCTTTGTTTTGGTCGCCCTAGCGAGGCTCGGGGCTGCCCGGCCGCCTCCCGCAGCCCAGCCTCGGCCGGCGGGGGCGGGCAGGCAGAGGCGCGGCGAGCGCGGCGGGCGCGGCGGGCGCGGCGAGGGGGCGAGGGCTCGCGCCAGGCTCTGCCGATCCGGGCGTCGCGGGCTGGGCGCGCGGGGCGGGGGCGGGGCCGGGGCCGCGGCAGCCGACGAGGCTGCTCCCAGGCAGGGCTGCCTTCAGTTTGGGGCTGCGGGAGGGAGAGGGAGAGTTTGGGTGTCAGTTAGGCGGAGTCTCGGAGGCTTCGCTCCCGGGTGATGCTGTTGCTCTCGCAGACACAGCTGCCAGCCGCTCAGTCCCGGAGCCGCTCCGCCCACGGGCACCCACCCGCCCACTCCCCTGGCCCGAGCCACGCGTGCTCCAGCCGCTCCCCCCACGCTCGCCAACGTGCACCCCACATCGCTCTATCCCCAGGTACCCCTCACCCGTGAGTCATCCTCCTTTCCTGGTTCCTGGTCTATATCATTCTCCCCAACCCTCTTTTGCCGTGGGTTGCGTTCATCATCATCATCCTCGATACCATCTTCATCGTGGAGCGTTCGTATTATTTGAGTACCCACAGCGTTCCAAACAGCAGGAGGGAACACCTTTGGATGCATTTTCCCCCTTGAGACCGTATCTTTCTCATTACTAGTCAAGTATCTATAGCCACAACAAGGTAATTTAAAAAATAATTTTGATACACACACACACACACACACACACACACACCCCTACCTCCAACAGTCTGGGTTTTCTAGGTGCATTATATGCAGTATCTTTCTTGACCCATCCCCAGTAGGACTGTTCTGCAATTTATCCTAATTTCTCCTTAAGATGCCCTGCAACACGGCAACTCTTTAATTTGTCATTTTTGGCTACGGGTAGCCCTATCACATCACATAACCACACTTCTCCTGTGCTTGCAAATGAATTATCTACTCTAATTTCTCTAATGATGCTCACTATCATCATGTGCTCACTGCTTAGCCTCTGTGGGTACTTCTCAGGAAAAACTGATCCCAGATAAGAAAAAGCACCCAACGTATCATCATATTGTAAGAAGCTTCTGCTCAATCCTTGGCCCAACGATAGGCGTAAAAGATGAGCTTCTCTTGGTGATAAAGACAGACAATCCTTTCCAAAAAAGCTAATGTTATCAGCTTTGAGAGCTGGAGACTGAATTTTGTTAACATCATTATAAAAGAAACAATATAGAGAAGGGTTCAAAATGAATGACAATTTTGTTTTACCAATGGTGATGAGAGAATTGATATGCTTTCCTTCTAGACAATTCTTTTCGTAGTTCCAGGAGGAATCTAGCACTAATATTTTTCCCTCCAATGCTAATTTTGTTCATGAAGAAAAAGAAGATGATGGTATTTATGAATCCCAAAAATCCTAAAATCTTCAAGTGTAGGAAATGTAAGATTGTAACCACTTGACCTCCCACTGATGCAGGTGTTGCTTCTACATGGTGTTCATCTGTTTGAATACTTTCAATACTGGAAGGTTTATAACCTCCCTCTTAAATCTATTCCTATGTCTAAATCCCTCTTCTACCTGAAAATCTTTCAACTATTTGAGTTGTCTATCATGTCATCTTCCATTTTCTCCAGAGTAAACCTTCCCAATTTATCCAACCAGTAATTCTGTGGCACGGTTTAAAGCTGGCCGTTGTAATCACCAGCCTTCGGGACTCACTTGTGGTTTTTCACTAGCCTTCCAGAGCAGCGGTATCAAGAATACATGGAAAGGACCAAAACCAGTGTCTGGCACTTACTAGTGCTTTATAATCATTATTTGTATTTGCACAACTTAAGATGGGCCTAACTTTTGGGTAGCCATGTCAGTTAAGAGGATATCACTGAAATAAGCACATAGACCACTAAAATATCTAGGTCTTTTTCATAAGTGTTGCTGCCTGACAGATTTTTTTCTTTCCTCGAATTAAGCAATTGATGAAGTCACTTTAATCAGCATCTTTTCTTCACTTAAAAAAAATTGTACTCATTTCTCTCACACCAACATATATTCAGAGGGGTGGGAGGAGTAGTTTGAATTCTGGCCCTACCAGTGATTTTATGATTTTGGTGAAATCACTAGTCCTTTCTGAATGTCTGTTTTCTCATCTGAAAAATGGGGTAAAGATATTTACCTCAAAATAGAAAATCAATATTAATAAGGAGACATATTTAAAACATCTAGCTATGTGTGAAACACTTAGTAGCTCTCTTTTTCTTATTTCTTGCTCTTTCCAAGAAAGGTGCTAGGCCGCCTCTCAATTATTAATGTTCAGAGAGGAGTAGAAATGTGGACTATACATTGATTCCATCAGATGCCTGTCTCTCCTTGTCAATGTGGAGATACAACAGGAAAGGCCCTGTCTTCAAGATGTTTAAAATCAAGTTGGTCCTCCTGAAATTCCTCTAAATACAAAGGAATAAATCCTCAATGAACATTAGAACTAGCTGAATAAAGCTCTTAAAGGAAGGGCCTAAATGAGCAGTGAACAGTGGTATTTTTATTTGCTCGGGCTGCTGTAACAAAATTCCACCGACTGGGTGGCTTAAACAACAGAAATTTATTTTCTCATAGTTCTGGACACTAGAAATCCAAGATCAAGATGCTGGCTGGATTGATTTTTCCTGGGGTCTCTCTCCTTGGCCACCTTTTTCTGAGTCATCACATGACGTTTTCTTTGCGCATGCCCTCCCTGGTATCTCTGCTTCTACATATGTGGACATTATTCTGATTGGACTAGGGTCCTTCCCTGATCACCTCATTTAACTGTAATTACCTCTTCAAAGGTCTTATCTCCAAATACAGTCACATTCTAAGGTACTAGGGAGTAGGAGGGCACAATTCGGGCCAGTGTTACTTTGGAAAATGGTGATTCGTGTGTATTATCTAGATGACTTAATTTTTTTTTAAAGTGATCTCAACCATTTTTATGTTCATAACTACTTCCTTGGACACCACAAGTGTATATGAAATGTATGAGAAGAAATGGAAAAAACTGAGTGAATGAATTGACCAGTAAATTAGTACTTGCCATGGTGTAACCCATCAGCATTTCCCCTTTGGTTGGGAATCTCATCCATTAAGGAGGGGTTCAAAACCAGTTTCTAAAACCTGAGAGACATATAAGCTTTACACAAACTGACCTCCAGAAAGGCATAATTTATCTGAACTTAGATAAGCAATCAAAAACCCCAAGTTGGTGTACCAAAGTATGTAGCACACATGATTAGTTCTTAACTAGACTCTACAGAAAAGGTCTGATAAACCTAGAGAAATACATAAAATACCTACCTTTTAAAAATTCACAAGGCACCTTAACAAATAAAAAGTGTTAAGAAGCAATTATTTACTTCAGTAAAGAAATATGTTTCACTTGGTTTGGCTTGGCATTTTCCAAATGTATTTGGGCTATAATAGAACTTTGTTCTCCACTAAAGGGGAACTCATGCTTCAGACAAACTTTGGAAAAAATCCAGGCTTAAAAAACTGGTATTCAAAGATGTTCACTAGAGAGACCCCGTGAAACTTCTAATGTGATCCCCTTTGCTCTACCAATGATATCTGTAGGAAAACGTCTTAAATCTCTATTTGTAGGATACATATCAGATGCCCTTTTGGGTGACACTAACATTATTTTCAGGGTCCTAGTCAGAAACGATGACCTAAACAAACTCCTTTAAGGTGAGTTTCTTAGCTATTTTTTCCACTGATCCTATCAAATCATCATTTCTCAAAATAACTCTAAACTTGGACACCACTGTTAACTTAATAGCTGAGATTATAACTTCAGAGTGGAAAATCATTGAAATGGAGTCAAGTTCATACTCCACCATTTGAAAGTTGTCGTTGGCTTAATCCTGTCTCCCCCCAAAATTCATGTCCCGTGAGAACCTCAGACTGTGACCTTATTTAGAAATGGGCCTTTACAGATGAAATTAGTTAAAACGAGATTACATTGTAAGAGGGGAGAATACACAGACATGCAAGAAAAAGTGCCACTGGAAGACACAGAGAGACGCGCAGAGAAGAAGCAGAGGCAGGCAGTGGGGCTATGCTGCCCCGAACCAAGGAACACGAGAAGCTAGAAGGAGGGCAGGGAGGACTCTCCTCTGAAGACTTCAGAAGAAGCATGGCCCTGCTAACACCTTGACTTTAGATTTCTAGCTTCCCCACTTTGAGGGAATAAATCCCTGTTGTCGTGAGTAGTTAGTGCAATCTGTGGTATTTTCTTATGACAGCCCTAGGAAACAAATACGATAGTTCTGTGGATAGACTAGGAAACCTCACTGAGCCTTATTTTGCTCATCTATAAATGAAAATAACAATATCCACCTTCCAGGGTTCTGGTAAGGATAAAATCTTGTGAATACGTGCAGCACCTGCTTTGTGCTAAGTGCTGAGAATACGGAAGGGAACAATGCACACAGAATGATGGTCCTAGAGGGAACTGGAAGTCTATGCACTGTGAGCCAAATGCAGCCAAAAGCCTGTGTTTGTGAATAAAGTTTTATTGAAACACAGCCACACCCATGGATTTATGTATTATCTACAGCTGCTTTCATGTTACAATCATAGCGTACATGCAATAGAGACCACATGTCCTACAAAGTCTAAAATACTTGTTATCTGCCATTTTACAGAAGAAAAAAAAGTTGTCAGCCCCTGGTGTAGATGCTGACCATGCAGCTGGAGGAGCGAAGCATAAATGAATAAACACGTAAGAACAGTTGGATCATGATAATTGCTCTAGAAAGTGACTTGCCAGATACAACAGAAAGTAAACTGTGGAAGATAAGTAGTCGTGGAAGTTCTAAGAAGGGGTCCTGTGAGCAGAGAGTTGAAGGAGAAGATGGAACTAACCCAAGAAGAGCTGGGCACAGGGTGTCATAAGATGAGGAAAGTGCTAAGACAAGCCTCTGAGTCAGGAACGGGCAGAGGTCTGGAGGAACAGGAAGCTGGCCCAGTAGGGCAAGGTTCACTGTGAGGAGAGGAGAAAATGGTGACAAATGACCTGATAGAGGCCTAGTTAGCCCTGACAAGAAGTGCTATTTGATTCTTGTGCAATGGGAAGCCACTGAACAGCTTAAGCAGGGAGTTAAGTGTTATGCTTTATGTTTTTGAAAAGATCACTCTGCCTGTGGTGGTAGGGAAATGGGCGGCAGCAAAGAGGAGTGGGAGCAGGACATGTCTGGTTAGAGGAGATTACTGTGGCTTGGACTGTGTGGCGTCATGTGAATGGAGGAAAGTGGACACATTTAAGACATACTTTGCAAGTAGATCCTAGAGTCCTACTGACAGATGAGATGTGAGGGATTTGCGAAGAGAGGATATCAATCACAATTCCTGTTTGGGGATGACCCATTAGTGGGTGAGTGGTAGTTTCGTACACTGAGATGGGGGTGTGTGTGTGTGTGTTGTGGGAGAGCGATAAGTGGAGTGGGAGGAATGGCAAGAACCTTTCATTAACATTGCCATCATCATCATCATCATCACCATCATTACCATCATAATTTAAACTCTCAAAAAGAAAAATATATTTGAATTAATTTACTAATTGAGCCCTCTGACCGAAATGTTTTTTTCTAACTGAAGCTCATTTTTTAAGATGTTTTTTTTTTTTTGAGAACTGCGTCTATAAAAGATTGGCCTGAGGGCTGAAGGGGACTTTGTTACTCTTCACAATGAGAAAATGGAACAACCCACTAATGCATAATCAACATAAGCTTACATACACATGCACATTCAGGTAAGAAATAAGGACAAAGTACTAGTTAATTTCTACTCCAAGGAGTAAGCAAGTAGTATTTGTGATTTCAGGATTCTGCATATTAAAGTTACATTATTTAAGTTTTTTTTAATTTTTAGAAAATTTTGAAATAAATCAGTTAGGAATATCTTTAATACCTATTGAAATGCAATGTTGACTAACCAGTGAACTACACTCCTAGAGTTTTGACTTGTTATCAACACAGCCACCTATCTATGTTTTCACCACCGTTTTCATGAGCACTGCCATAATCCATTATACAAGAGTGGTTTATATATAAGGTTATCACATATCAGATTTGTCCAGGGCCATCTGAGTTTGTATCTGTTATACTGGCATTATTATCAACAGCATCTCCTTTCACTTAAAAGTATTCTAATTTGGATAATAAATTATATGGGCATCCTATTTATACATAGTTACAGTAATTTGCAAAAATATAGTCTTTCTGGTTTCAAAGAACGTTTGGCTCTCAAGAGATTTCACTGAAAGTATTTGGCTGACACTGGATATCGGATTTTGGCTCAAATTCAGTCAAATACCTATTTTAATCTGGTTTTTTGGTAAGTTTCCATAACTGTCATTTATTTCATGAAGAATTCAATGTGTGGGAATGTATTTGTCCTTGGAACTAGAAGAAGGGACATCATTCTATTCTCTTCTGGTGGTTCATACCAGTCTTGGACATACTTCTTCCAAGTAAGTAAAAATCTTAGTTATTCTTCCTTTGAGTTATTTCCTTTCAATGCTTATCTCCTGATTCAAAATTAGAGTTCATGGCCTCTTCCTTTTTGCATTCTTCAGAGACTGCTCATCTTCCATACTAGTCAAACTGAGAATTCATAATTGGCAATGTTTGCAAATAATTTCTCCACTTCTATTTTCTTCCAGTTTCCTTCTTTACATTGAGTAATTTCTTGAGAATTCTTTATTTTTGATTTTAGGTAATATGAAAAGTTTCCATCTTAGATGCCTTAACTATTTATTAGCTTTATTCTTCTGAGAATGCCTTCTAAGAATATACACTGATTAGATTGAAGTGCCATAGCTGGGATGCCATCTTCCCAGATATGTGAATGATCTATCCTTTTTCTTAGAGAGTATGACAAACTGAATTGATTTAGAAAGAAATGTTAACTTTTACCTACCTATAAAACTAGAAAATGTCCTAAGTGGAAAGTGACTTTGGACAATAATTCTAAGACTAGATTATTTCATAAGCACTAAATATTTTAATAAGCTGAAAAGTACCTTTACTAAATTGAGCATTTATTAATTTTATTTTATTCAAAATAGTATTTTATTAAAAGAAAGGGAAACCTCAACTATCATATTTAAACAAGCACTCCTTCCTAAAATAGTACTCTGATCGAACCCAACCTCTGACACTGTTTTCTGCAATTTCTTGCTTCATTTTCTATTTTCCACTTCTAAGTTTGAGATGAGCAATTCAACCCTACACAGGCCAGCCATGGATAAGACACTTGCTTCTATGCATAGCACCACAACACCTACAGGCGAGTGGGACAACTGATAGAAGAATATATGGATTTGACTGCTTAATCAACCCCACAGAATTGAGGGGGTTACTTAATCTTCTTGAGCTTGAATTTCCTAATCTTTAAAATGGAGATAATGATATCTCTTTTAAATATCCTCAGCATCTTTATAGTAGTAATAATACTTACTGAGCATATTACGTGTGCCTAACCTGTGCTGGATGTCTACACGTGTTATCATATTTACTCCTTTCGACAGTGGATGGGTATTATTACTATCTGTTGATATTACTTAGATGACCAGTGTAGATGATTGATTGCCTTTCTCATTTCCTATATTCTTTAGGACTAGGGGTAAAACTAGTATTTTCCTTGATCCTTCTGTGCAGATTCCAGATTAATATTCTCCCTCCAATTTGTAACATTTCTTCTACTTTTTGATTTACGGTACTTTCTTTTTTCCTTAGAATTATTCTGTCAGCCTCTTGATCACTAACTCTCATTTACTTAAGAGTTTAGGTGGCACTCTTCCTCTCTACTCTAAGATGCACTCTCTTGAAAAAAATATCTTCAGTACCCCTGTGGATGATTCACCCAACACCTTGACCTCTCCATACTTCAATCTCACGTCCACTCCATTCAGCATCCATTCTCATGACTAATCCTTAGGCTTTGAATACCCACAAATTGTATCATTGCCAAAAATCACAAATTCAAACCTCTCCTCATTGATTACAGTTACTACAACTCCTACAACTCTTTGACAATTTGGAAACCTATAATCACTGGCACCTTCTTTTTCTCCATTTTTGGCTGAATTTTAGTTTTATTTATCTTCATATTTAGCTAATATTCCATAATTTTTCCTAAGTAATCTAAGTCAGTTTTCCCCCCATCCATGTGGTTGTCTACCTTTAGTATGTTTGGGGGAAAAAAAACAGGTAGAGCATCTCAGTTTAACTGCCTGCTTCCTGCTCCTCTGAGCATCTTTATCTTCTCTCAGCCATGGCCAGCTGCACACTTTCCTTAAAGCCAGTCGAACTCAGATATTATAGACCCTCATTAACATAGTCTTTCTGGCTTCAAAGAACATTTGGCTCTCAAGAGATTTCACTGAAAGTATTTGGCCGACACTGGATATCAGATTTTGGCTCAAATTCAGTCAGATACCTATTTTAATCTGTTTTTTTGGTAAGTTTCCACAATTGTCATTTATTTCATGGTTTACAATATCTAAGAAGCATCACAGTGCGTAAGGTAGCCCAGGCAGGGCAGCTTTCAACTAACCAGCTACATGGACCTTGAAGTATTTGGTGAAATTAAAACATAATACTTAGTGTCTTATTGTCCTCTGGTTAAGAGTATAGCAAGGCTAGGGTACTACAAAAAGTAGTAAAACTAAAAGCATTCATCAACCACACACACATGTACACATACACACCCTTGGGATGCAGAATTTAACGGGAGTGAAAATCAAGCAAGAGCTGGGTATTTAAAAGAAAGGCATATGGCCACAACAGGTTTGAAAAATGAAGGTGGAGGAGAGATGTTTGTAACTCTCAGTCTATCAATAAAAGAATACACATATTTTGAGCACTTCGTATATTCAGGGAACTTTCTTGATGCAGAAATAGGTAAAAAAAGGTACACACACAGAGATGTCCAGTTTAGTTGGGGAGACCAAACATCAACACGTAATTGTGTCAAAAAAAAGATGCTGAGCCAAGACACTGCTCACCTGGAGTCTTGCTCCAGCTCTGTGAAGCAGACCGTCTTGAGCAAGTTACTTAATATTTCTATATATCAAGTTTCTTCTATGTAAAATTAAAGATTCCACCAGTTTTTTTAATCTAACTATCTCTAACATTATAAAGTAGAAAAGGCAGTAAAAGATAATAGCAGGCAGTATTTAATGAATAGTTGAAGAACTTTTTTGTGTATGTGGAATAAGAGTATCATTCTAATAAAAAGGTATATGTGATAAAATCAGAAGTATTAATGTAACAAATTTACTTGAGTCATACCTGTCAATTTGTCAATATGATTAAAGAAATGCAAATTAAAAACACAATGAGATATCTCTATATACTTACTAGTAGTGCTAAATAAAAATAGTGATAATATGGTAGCCAAGACATGGAAACAACCTGAGTGTCCTTAGATGGATGATTGGGTGAAAGAAAAAGATATGGTTCAGATATAAACAATGGAATACTACTCAGCCATAAGAATGGACAAATTACTGCCATTTGTGATGACATGGATAGATATTGAGAGTATAATACTAAGTGAAATAACTCAAACAAAATTAGACAAGAACCTTATGATTTCACTCATATGTGGGATATAAAACAGAAAGCAACAAACAAACAAGCAAAAATCATAGATACAAATAGTAACATGGTGGTTACCAGGAGAGGATGGTGGAGGATGAAGAGAGTAAATGGGGTCAAATGCATGGTGACAGAAGGAGACTAGACTGGGTAGTGAGCACATAATAAAATATATTGATGATGTATTGTAGAATTGTATGTTTGAAACTTATATAACATTATCAACCAATGTCACCCCAATAAATTTAATTTAAAAACTAGTGAAAATTCTAAATGCTAACAAGGATGCAGAGAAAATGGATCTCTTACATATTGCTGGTGGGAATGTAAAATGTTATAGCCACTTTGGAAAATGGTTTAGCAGTTTCTTATAAAACTACACATTCACTCACCCAATAATCCAGCAATCACAATCTTAAACATTATTCCAAGAGAAATAAAAACATATATTCATATAAAAACCTACATACAAATGTTTATGGCAGCTTTATTAATGGTAGTAAAAAATCTAAAACGACCCAAAGTCCTCCTCTGTGTGAATGTTAAAGAAATCTGGTTCATACCTATGGAATTCTACTAAGCAATAATAAGGAGTTTACTAGTGAGACACAAAACAACTTAGATAGATCTTGAGGGAATCATGTTGAGTGAAAAGAGATCAGGTAGACCTTGGAGATATTGTGGGTTTGGTTCCAGAGTACCACAATAAAGTGAATATCACAGTCAAGTGAGTTACACAATTTTTTTTGGTTTCCCAGTGCATATAAAAGTTATGCTTATGCTATAACTGTAGTCTATTAAATGCGCAATAGCAATATGTCTATAAAAAACAATGTACATGCCTTAATTAAAATGTTTTATTGCAAAAATGGTAACCATCATCTGAACCTTTTGGAAAAATGGTGTCAATAAACTTGCTCTACACAGGGTTGCCACAAACCTTCAATTTGTAATAAATGAATAAATAAATAAATAAAACTCAATTTCAGAGAATGCAATAAAGTGAAGTTCAATAAAATGAAGTATGCCTGTAATTCCAAAAGGTCACATGAGATATAGTCCCATTTATATAACATTTTGGATATTATAAAATTATGTAGAGATAGTGAATGGACTAATGCTTGCAGAGAAATGGGATGAGGGAGTAGAAGGGGTGTGAACTGCACACACACTCATACTTGAATGTATATGCAACAAAATGGTGAAAATGGAATAAGGTGTAGTTAACAATATTGTACCAATGTCAGTCTCTTGGTTCTTATATTTTATTGAAGTTATATAACATGTCACCATTGAGGGAAGCTGGGTGAGTGTACATGGGACTGTATCTATTATTTTTGCAATCTTCTATGACTATAAACATTACAAAACTAAAGGTAAGAAAGCTGGTGACAACATTAATCTTATTTCTTGTTTACCTCAGTTGGTGCCCTCATCTACATCTATTCCACCCTTACAAACTTGGGGCTTATGGGATTGATCCCAGCTTCAAGGTTGGGGCTTGGTTGCCTAAGCCTACAGGTAAACATCATTCCTCTTCACCACAGTGCATATCTTTACCTTGGCCACACTGTCTGATATAGGAGTTGTCCTGTGGTTCTTAGTAGGTAGACAAAATTTCGTAGAGTTAGTGTTGAAAGTAGTACATTTTATTCTGCATTAAAACCCACTTTATCCAAACAATGTTTAAGCTATATAGTTTATCCCTTCTCTGGTATAGTACTACAACATATGCATTCAGTATAGTCTAGAGAGAACGATGCCACTTCAAAATAAAGATGAGCATAATGAAATTATGGACTTATTCAGTCATGAAATCACTGGTTTCATTATGTCCTGAGAAATTCTACCATCCATGACAACAACATCATCCCTGTTTTCTTCCTCTTAAGTTCCTACGTGTTTTCTTCAATTCACCAATTAATCTTATATTTTTCAACTGACTTTGCTTCAGAGATCTTGAACACAGTATTCTCTATTATTGAAAAATGAAATCTGAATGTTGTCAAATTTCACCGCGGTCCCCCTTCAGAACTGAGGTACTTATTATCCCTTATGCCAGGAGTTTGGCTGCTCCCAGATCACGGCTGTGTCTTTAGACTACGAAAGCTGTTTCACCTTACACATTCCCATCCTAGAGGAAGCCTGCATTCAGTGGCTAGCCAATGCTGGAAGAGTACAAAATCCAAACGTTTATTTGGTGTAAAAAGAGAGGAGTCGTTTTAATTTCAGAGATCCCTGTGCAATTGATGGCATCCACTGTTGCAACTGTGTGGCAGTTCAAATTTTCTCTCTTCCTTGCTGCCTCACAGGTGTTCCCAAAAACACGTCACGATAAACCTCTTGCATGTTAATCATAAACTTTTTGAATCTGTTTCCCTGGGAACCTGAACCGCGACATTTGCTGTCAGGAGCGGTCCAAAGAAGCAGATTCAAAAACAGGATTTTGGAACCGAATCACCTGCCGGTCAGCTGGCAATAAAGAGCCTATCAATGGCAGGAAGAGTACATATCGGCCTTATTACTCAGAAACAACACAGTTGTTAAAGGTTTAATGGCGGTGAGTTGCGATGGGACACCAATAGACAGGGTTACTCTAATTAGAGTGCAATATCCCAGACATTGGAGAGATATGACAGAAGTATAATTATAAAGACTATGGAATTGGATGGCTGCTACTGGGTGTGATTGATGCATTGGATAAAGACATTAAAAGACTGAGGGTGATTAACCATCAATTAAAGTCTAGGTATAAAAGTCAAAGGTCCTCCTAGGGAGAACATATAAAGAGTCTCATCTCCTGCGGCTGGAGAACAGAAAAAAATGATATTCAGAATCAGAGCTTAATTATAAGAGTAGTAGAAATTCAGAGATGATAGAATTCTCACCTTCTGCAAGTTTGCTATACCAAGATCAGAGACTGAATCCAGAAGATTTGACACCCAAGACATGGGATAAGAACATCTGGGTCTATGCACTCGAAAAAAGACTGAATCCCCAGAGGACCTTGAACTCTCTGAGTCAGATAAAGTAGTCCACTTCTTTGTGTCAAATGCCGAAGCTCCCCCTTTACTTGAAGAGAGGGCAGTATCTCTCATCAGATGTTACTTTGCTTCCCTTATGGGAAGCCACCAGACTAACAGTAAGTAGGGTCACAATATAACCCAGCCAACGTCATGCTGGGTCCACTAAGACAGAACAATGTTTATACCCCAAAGGATCTGTAGGACCTAGCCAACATGCACCAGTAGGAGCTGAGGAAGTATAGCATATATGGACTGACTCCCGAGTGTGCTGGATCAAACAGGGCTGGAAATAAAGTTAGATTACAGGGATTTTATTGGCATGAATATAGGTTTTTGGGAGATAGGTTTTTGGGAGACAGTGGTTTTTGGGAGACATATTTCTGGGATAGCTCTTGGAAACATGGAGAAAGTGAAAGACCACAATAAATGAATTGGAAAGACCAGAACTAATGGGGTACCATGGAAAAAAGAGGAAAAGATTCAGAAAAAGGAGCATGCTAGCATGGATATACCATGTAAAGTAATAAAAACCAACTGCCAAATAGCTTCTGAACAAAAGCCTATAGGACACTTCATTTATCAAAGAAATAACCAACAAGCTGGCAAAAACGGCACTAGCATCTTTTAAAAGTTCGGTGGTAGTTGTCCTCTCTAGGTCAAAGCTGACAGTATGAGATGCTATTATAGGACTGGGCTTCCTGACAGAAATGAGTATAATAGGATCCCAAAATTATAGAGGTCAGGTGGTGTTTAGCCATCAGAAACAAGGTAGATACAGCTACATGCAGTGGAAAAGGATACCATGTGTTTCCCTCCAATAGGAGAATCACAATATTGACCTCTGTGGTTCTTGATCAAGGCTATGCTATCTGAAGCAGCAAAGTATATACTGAAGAAAAATGGCTCTTAGCATGACATTGGGCCCCAGCAGGGATAGAGCACACTGACCATGGGGTATCTAGTGACCATGAGGTCAAAACTGCCCATCACAAACTGAGTTATGCCAGCTCTATTATGTCATAGGTCATAGGTACAAAAGTAATGGTTCTAAGGTGAAATTTTCCTATCTGTTATTAGTCATTAGCAGGGCCAGAGGGCATAAATGTGCTGTATGGACAGATGGCCTAAATCCCACATTATCTACCAGCACATGTCCATGGCTGCATGCAAAGTCCCTTATATCCAGCTGACTAAGGAAAAAAAAGACTGAACATGGCTCATGTGTAGGTCACCCCTGCATATGGATGGGTCTCATGGGTGACCCTGAAAGACAGCAGTGAGGGGAAGTCCTCTCAATAGGCAGAGATTGGGGCAGTGCATTTGGTCAATCACTTTGCATGAAAAAAGGTTGGCCTAAGGTAAGAATACATAGAGTCTCCTGGGCAGGCGAATACCTTCATGTTTTGTTAATGTGTTTGGAAGAAGAAATACTGGAAAATTTGGGACAAGGAAATCTGCATAAGAGGCATGTAGATGGAACCATGGAAATGGGCACAGAGTATAAAAGCGTTTGTATCACATGCTAATGCCCATCCAGAGAGCATCCACCAGGTGAAAGGTGCTAAACAGCCAAGTAGACAGAATGATTCAGTCATTTGATATCTGTCACCCTCTGTCACTGATCATCCCAAGGCTGGTATAAGAAGTTCATGAACAGAGTAATCATATCATTAAACCCACCAGTAGTTTAGTGCCCACTCAATAAGCCTGACCTGGCTCTCCTGCTGATAATTATCCAAGCTACCAAAAACAGGGACAAGTGCTGAGACCCTAATAGAGCATCATCCTTTGAGGAGACCAACCAGCCACTTGTATGCAAGTTGATGCAAATGATTAGACCAATACATTTATCCTGGAAAGAGCATTGCCATTGCCCTGTGCAAAGACTATTTCCTATTGAATAGTTGATATTAAAGATAGGCACCACTATAGCAAATGAGTTAAATAAAGTCTAAGTGCACAATGTATTATAAGACAATGTGTAATAGTAAGAAAGAAAATACAAGTAACATGGGGAAATGCAGGAATATTTTAGTGGAAAAAAGCTATGCACAAATATATATTTTTATTTTTTTATGGAGCAAATAATAAACCTTTTCTTAAAATGTTTCTGTAGTTACAATACAGGAAGAGAAAAAGCATCTAATTATTGCTAATCCCATTAAATAAACTCTAGAAGTGCTATTTGAAATAATCACACTTTATTTAAAGCTGGTAAAGTAAGTGGTTGCCCAGTAAGACAGGATGCAATATTCTGTGTGTAGAGTATCTGTCACAGCTAATCTTCACACAAATCTCCAACCATCAGCAAGTCTGTGAAGTCCACGGATTTTGTCTTCAGAGTCACCTACTTCCAGGCCCTGTCTGATGTCTCATTTGTTTTTATTTACATTTTTAAAAACCCATTTTATAGCATTATTGCAGGCCAGGCAGTAAGAAATTTCTGGTGATGATGATGATGGTGGTGGTGGCGGTGGTGATAACAGTAGTGGTTACTGTTTTAGATGGCTGGTGGAGAACTGGATATTATGCTTCATCGATCTGTTTAGCAACTTCACAAGGGAAGAAGTACCATTTCCTCATTTATCGGATGAAGACACTAAAATTTATGTATGTTATGTTGCATGCCCACCATACGTTGTTTGGAAAGGAGCAACGCAATATGCAAAACTAATTCTGCCTGGAAATACCAATTTCAATCACACAATGGAAGGCAAAGTAAAAACATACTTATAGGACCAAGGGGTGCTTAATTGATTCTAGATATGCCCTGTCTTACGAGTAAAGGGGAATTAACCATTTTGGGGTTGGGGAAAGAGAGAACAGAGAGATGTGGAACGTTCGAGATTCAGAGCTTTGCTGGGACAAATCAGGCCCCAACTCAGGTTCATCTGCTGGGGGAATTTTCCTAGGATCTCTTTCAGAAGCTGCTTAGCTCTGGGTTGCCCTTTCCTCATACTTCCCTATTTTACAGTAGGCCACTCTTTCCCTATCCCATTAGGGTAAGCCTCTATATATTAGTTTCTTATTGCTGTTGTAAGAAATTACCAAAATCTTTGTGCCCTATAGCGCTGGAGGTCAGAAATCCAATAGGGTGCACTTGGCTAAAATCATCAGCAGCAGACTGGGTTCTTAGCGGAGGTTCTCGGTGAGAATCTGTGTCCTTGTTTCTTCCAGCTTCTGTCGGCCTCCTGCACTCCTTGGTCCATGGTTCTACATGACTCTGACATTTGCTTTTATTGTCACATCTTCTCTCACATCTTCTCTCACTCTCCCACCTCCCCCTTCCTCTTATAAGGACCTTTGTGACTGCATCAGGTTTATCCAGACAATCCAGAATAATCTCTTCAGCTGAGGAACCTTAATTCAATCACAACTGCCAAATTTCTTCTGCCGTAGAGATAAGATCCACAGATTCTGAGTATTAGGAGGTACACACCTTAGGGGGCCATTATTGTTTTGGGAAACATTTAACATTTCATTTGACATTTACTAATATTTCCAAAAATCATTCCTTCCCTTCACACACCTTAGAACACATCCTGGGCCTCCTACTGTTTGGTTATGAGGTTTTAGTCAACTGAACTTCAATAAGTTTGTATTGAAGTGCTCTTGACCAATGGTTTTTCTAAAGATGACTTATTTTTTATAAATATGTGTGTTTCTTGATGTATTACCTTGGAAAATTAAACTCATGGCTAATTACCAGCAAAGTGACTGTAGTTAGGTTCAAGTTGCAAGTCAAACAAATATATTTTGTCCTTTGAGCAATAATTTTTAGATCTAACACAACCATATCATCACTGAAATGCTCATCTAGAAAAAAGAAATGCAGGAAGAAATTGTGTGTATTCTAACTGGGAAGAGCAGAGAAATCCTGAGGCACTAAATTGTATCTATGTATTAAAATAAAGGTCACTAACCACACATCCTGGAATATAAGAGGCATGTGGGCACTCAGCCAAAAACCAATATCAACCCTGCATTCTGTATAATGAGACACAATAGAAGCTTCTTAGTAAAATTATCTGAAGACATGTGCATGTTCTTGATAGATAAATGTCCAATTGTGGAATTTAAAAACTTTAAAAGCCCAGTGTTGAAGGAAGTAACAGTGTGGATAAACCTCAGGAGTATTATACTTAGTAAAAGAAGCCAGACACGCATGAGCCCATGCTATGTGATTCTATTTATATGAAATGTCCAAAAAGGGCAAATCTGTAGAGATAGAAAATAAATTCATGTTTGTGTTTGCTCTAGGCTAGTGTAGGAATGGGGAGTGACTGTAAATGGGCACAAGAATTCTTTTTGGAGTGATGGAAATGTTCTAAAATTAGATTGTGGTGATGGTTGCCCAGATCTGTAAGTATACTAAAAGTCATTGAATTGTGTATTTACATTGGGTGAATCTTACAATATATAAGTTATACATCAATAAAGCTGATAATAACATAAAACTGCAATATGTTATTTGTCTACTCAACATTTATTTTTAAATACATTTCATCAAAAAAACCTACGGCAAAAAAAATTCCACTGCTGGGATTATACCCTAAAAATCCAGAAACACCAATTCAAAAGAACCTATGCACCCCAATGTTCATAGCAGCACAATTTACAATAACCAAGTGTTGAAAGCAACCTAGGTACCCATCAGTAAATGAATGGATCCAAAAACTGTGGTACATTTACACAATGGAAGACTATGCAGCAGGAAGAAAGAAGGAGCTCCTACCATTCACAATAGCATGGGCAGATCTGGAGAGCATTATGCTAAGTGAAATAAACCAGGCGGTTAAAGACAGATACCATATGATTTCTTCTATAAGTGGAGACTAATCAACAGAACAAACAAGCAAGTTAAATGTAACTGGAGACATTGGAGCGAAGAACAAACTGACAGTGAACATAGGAGAGGGGGGAGGGGAAGATGTAGGGAAACAGGGGAAGGGTGGTCAAGGAACATATATGGGGAGCTCCTGGACAAAGTCAAAGGGGGGAGGGGAGGGGAAGTGGTGGGGGGAAAATGGACAAAACTGTACTTGAACAACAATAAAAAAAAATTTTTTTAAAGATCTGGGGAAAAAAACCCAAGGCACTTACTGTATAATGGTGCTTGGTATGATGTATTTTATGATAGAAAAGAGTAATAAGAAGCTATATGTTCAATGATAGGGATTAGTTAAATAATGGTAGAGTTATGTGATGAATTCTGTGGGTTGAAGATGATAAAATCCTGTTTAGAGAATATAAAATAAGAAAAAGCCCATGGCATATTTTCAAATTAAAAACCAAAAAACAGATACCAAAATCTCTGCTTTTATGACCCCAAATGTCGAAATGACAATTACAACACATGTACTTATTACTCACACAGTGTTTTATTAACTCCTTGGATTATTCCCATTATGCCTCTGATCTGGACAATAGAAAAGGTCTGTTATAGAAACTGTTAAAATTATCCTAATTCTCCATGAATTGACATAGGCCACCAAGAGAAAGCATCCTGCCATTTTCTAGTACAAAGTCTTCCATGCAGCAATGGCATAACCAGAACAGATGAATATATGTGAATTTTTAATTGCTAGGACTATTGGCACTGGTTGAGGCAAAGCACCGGGAGAAAGAAGCACAGGCCAGATTCAGAAGTTCTCACTCATGCAGGTCTGGTTAAACCAATATGCAAACAATGCAATCTCTTCCCCCAGACATCTCATCTTCTGACTCAGGAACACGGACTCTTCTCTGCCAGCCAAGATGTTGCTTGCCTCTACTATTTATTTCATTTGTGTGTATTTTGTTTTGTTTTTATTTCCTCATTAAACACTCTTCTATGATACTAGCTCCATTGTTAGAACCATCGGCAGTGGGGCATGCGTGTTTCACTCACTACAGACAGTTTGCTCAAGTCATCTGAAGTATGATCTTGGCCCCCGAACTGTTAGTCTCTTCATAAGTTCTCATTAACTTCTACATTTCTGCTTTAAATTTACTAACTTCTCCTATGTTATTTTTGCCAATTAATCTTGATAGCTTACCCTCCTTCTACGCAGCAGATGGCACGTCTGATTAATAATGCCTTTGAACCTATTTGCCCAAGAATTACTAGAAATAAAATAAAAATTTAAATTAGTGGTTACCTCTGGATGTTAGGTCTGAAAGTGATTTTTATTGTTTTCTTTATACTGTTTTGCATATGCCAAATACATTTTCTATAATGCACAACTTCTTAAATTAGGTTTTGTGTTTATACATTATATGAAAGGTAATGCCAGTTCATTTCTTACCCATATTTCTTTTGCTTTTTAACATTCAAAAGAAACCTGCAATCAATAATGTTCTAATGCATGGTTTCTTAACCTAACTGAAATTTAGGGCTGGATAATTCTTTGTTGAGGAGTCATCCTGTGCTGTACAGGATGCTTAGTAGCATCTCTGGACTCTACCCACTAAATGCCAGTGGCATCCTTCACTTGTGACCATTAAAAATATCTCCAGGCATTGCCAATGTTCCTTGGGCAGAAGGGGGCAGGGGACAACATCGCCTCTGGTTGAGAACCACTGTTCCCGTGGTTCCTTTTATGGTCCTTCTGCGCGATTTCCGCTGGATAGCTTTGTGGCTTTAGTTTCCCAGTAGAGGTAGGAAGCAGAATCCTCTGGGCAGGGCCTAGGGTCTCTGGTATTAAATGTTCCTGTGGATCCCATGCTGTGTTATTCCAGAAGCCTAAGACCTGCAAACAATATGGGTAAATACGGAGAGCACAGGAAACAGTCCTAGTCTCTTAAGTGTCCCCTGTGCCTTCTCCCACACCAGGTATTTGCCACACTTGGCAAGTGATGAAAATTAAATCATACTGATAATGTCAACACTCAGTAAGTAATGTGATTCTTGTTGCAAATTATAATTCACTACATATAACTGTGAAATTTTGAGATATATATCTATATATATCAAATACTTTCAATCATATAGATATATATATCAGCGGCTGTGTATAGTACATTTGATTAATAACAAGTACTGTATAGTAGTTGGTTTGGGCTGCTATTAAAAAAATACCATAAACTGGATAGCTTATAAACAGCAGAAATTCATTCTCATGGCTCTGGAGGCTGGCAAGTCCAAGGTCAAGGCTCAGGGAGACAGAGGGTGCCTTCTGGCTGTGTCTTACATGGTGGACTGCGCAAGGAAGCCCTCTCAGGCCCTTTGTAGAAGGGTACTAATCTCATTCATGAGGGCAAAGCCCTTGTGACCTAATCACCCCCCAAAGGCCCCATCTCTGATAATACCATCGTCAACTTGTAGCTAGGATTTCAACATATGAATTTAGTGGGGACACACACATTCAGACCATAGCAGTACTACTCTTAAAATTACTTTATATGTCATTGGCTTCTTTTACATTAACTGTCTTTCCAATCCTTTTTTATAGTAAAAATTTCACCAAATGGTTCTGAGGGCATCATGAACTTTAAGCAATTGATGGAGAACTTCCCTTTGTTACTTGAACATTTGATTAATAACAATAGTTATTGTTCTTTCAAATATAAATAACTGGTTTGTATACTTACATGCATGAATCATAAAAAAATAAAATGCTTTTAAATTTAGTTTTAGTAGTCTTAAAACTCAATTGCTTGCTAAATCAATAATTCATAGTACATCTGTATTAATCATTGCATAATGATCCACAAAAAAATCTGTCTTCAAGTTATGCACTGATTTTAAAAATACTTTCATCATCCAATAATACAAATGTTAGGCTAAATTCATTTCCTTTGTAAATACTGAAATACCAGATGCTTTCTATAACTAAACAAAAGCATAAAACTTGAATAATTTATCACATGAGCTACCTAATTTTCATAGTTATTTTTGAGAATTGCAGAATGATAATGATGACTTCAGATCTACTATTTCCTCTGTCCAATACATCCTTCTTCCTCATCTCTGCCTGGCAAAAATCTATTCTCTCTTCCAAAACCCAGCTTTAGCCCTCCTCTGCCTTTATGAAATTCTCTGTGACTCCCTGGGACAGAGTTAGTAATTCCCTCTGATGTTTCTACAACCTTTTGCATCTATAATAACTCTGATTACATTATAGTTTCATCACTTCTCCCTATGTTGATTTCTTCCCTTTAAACCTATAGTGTATTGGGGGCAGAGACCCTTAATATTTTTATCCTTTAATAAACACTTATTAAACACCATTTTGGTGCAGGTACCATGCTAGTGGTCAGAGATACAGAAAAAGAAAAAGCCTCCACTTGTAAGGTGTTTGCCATCCAGAAAAGAGGTAGGAAAACAGTTGCAATACAACCAGAAGGGGCCACGATACAGTGGGGCATAGAGTGTGTGGGAGCATATCTTTCCAGGCAAGAATGCAGGGAACACTTACTGAAAGAAACATCATCTGAGTGGAGTTTCGACAAATGATGAGGCATCATCTGACCTGAGGGGAAGTGGCTGTTAAGAACGATTGGGGTGAAATCAAGGACAAGGGCGAGGGGCAGATGCTTTAGGCATAAAGTGCTGAACATAAGGAGCTGTGCTGGTGGTCTTGGACCTCTCTCTACTTCAGCCGTGCCCCCTGAATACTTGTTTGCTTAAAATTAACAGTGAGTTTCTTAAGGGATAGGAGCTCTGATTTATGTGAGTCTGATTTGACAATGTGATCTTTTCATCGCAAAATTGAAGAAAAGCAGGTACTAATTAGTTTTAGAGATTTAGCGCATGTTGGAGGGGAACACTGAGGAAGTTCCTGTTTGATAACAGAGGAGGTGAGGATAATCCCTTAAAAGAGATTCATAAGAGGAGAAAAGTTGTGAAGTTGTACAGTAACTCTTATGGAAATGAGAAACGAAAATGACTGGAGATATATATGGACAAGGGTTCTAAGAAAACCTGGCCAAAGTTACAGAAAAGTCATGAGTGTCTGGTGCTCCAACACTACAAAGCAGCCTGGGTGCAAGAGTAGAAACGACAGAGGACAGCTGACCAAAGGCTGACGTGTTCGGTGTAGTGTGTCTGTATCCTATAAAAGGGAGGGACAAGAAAGCAGTGGATATTGACAAGCACGAAAAACCAAAGGCCAGTTTATTCTTTGCACTCTCTTCACCCCTGCCGATCCACTGGTATGAAATATAAACACAGATTTCTGGTTATGGATAAACAATGCTACCTTTAATGTATAGAGGAGAGAATACAAGGATGGGAACAAGAATAATATATCTTCTCTCATTATTTAATAGAACATTAACCAATGACCTCCTGCACTGAAAGGAAATGACAGAGCCTTTTAAAATTATTGTGTGTGTGGGTGTCCTCATAAATCATACATGCACTTTCAAAAAATCATGAGCAAGCTTAAGTTTTATCAAGAAAGCCTGTTAATTTATCAGAAATGCTTCTGTTGAAAACATTCCTATTTGAACATCTAAGCCAGAGGTCAGCAAATGTTTTCTATAAAGACCAAGATAGTAAAAACTTTAGGCTTTGCAGGCCATATGGTCTCTGTTGCAACTACTTTAACTCTTCCCCTGTGTCAGGAAAGCAGCCTTAGACAAAATATAAATGAGTGGACATAGCTATGTTCCTACAGAGCTTGATTTACAAAAGCAGGTGTTGGGCTGGTTTCAGTCTACAGGTGATCGTATATCAGCCCCTGATCTAAGTGAAGGTTTTGTTAATTTCTTTTCTGCAAAATAAACAGTCACACTCTGATTTATTCTTATATAAGTCTTCACTTTTATATTTGCTTAAATTGAGACATACCTGTATTTTTAAGTTATGTATTTCTCTAAGAAATTATAAAATTAGAAGACAGAAATGGCATGATTCAGTAACACATAATGAACAAGAATGTTCACAGTTAATCATTAGCAAGTGCTTTCAGAATCCCTAAAATTATATCTGGAAGGCCTATACCATAATAATTAGCAGATATATTGAATTTGAAATGACTGGGTTTCCAGATGGTGTACTACTTCTTGGATCTATGGAGAAATGTTTTCTGGAAGCAGCGTAATTACAGATAGATAGCACAACATTCCCTCAATTTTTAGGGAAATGGTCCTTAGCATATAATGACAGCTTGAATATGCTCCTTTTCAGAAGAAAGTGGAAATTATTATGCCTTAGCGTTAACTGCCATCATTTTTGTATTTAATGTGGGAATAATTTAAACAACAGTTTAGTAATGATTATATTATTACAGTTTTTTTTAAAAGTTCATGTTTATTAGCATGCTTTACCTTGATTTATTCCATTCTGTGTTATAGTCACAGCAAAAGTAACCAAATGTCAATGCGAGAGAGAGGCCTGTTTCTTAAAGAGATGGCACAGCTCCAGTTCTGGGGAGCCTGCTGCTAAATGTAGGTGTGGGCTCCTCAGGGAGGCTCCTCGCAGAGGCAGTGAGAGTCACACAACTCTGGAAGCAAAACAGAAGGCCCCTGGGACTCCAACCGTCACCAGCTTAGGAGAAGGTGGAGGTGGGAGAGGGGACTCCTTAGGGAAGGCTTTGAGAGGCAATATTCTCAGAAGAACCAGTACCAAGAGTCAAATGTCTAAACTCCTGCCCTGTCATGCTGAGAGGTAAGTTGTTCTAAGACGCCAGCTCAGAATCGCTCTGGTGCCAAACTATTTAGTATGAATTGTATCATCATGGAACTTGATGTATTAAAACATTATACTTCTCACATTTCATTCTTATACTGAATTATTAATCTCAATTATTATCTTCTTTCTTCTTACAAGCTATATGTATATAATGAGCAGATATGTCATACTTTTAAAAGAGAAAAGAAATGGAAAGACACTAAGACCATGTCTTACATTATAGCTGTTTTTTCTTCTGCATGTTAGCCATTTATTTCTTAGATTACAGTGATATACACCATACAGTCGTACTGGTTAAAAAAAAAAACCTACTGTCATAAAATTGTCATGCAGGAACATGAGCAGATATTAAGCAGCACTGCTTGAATTCTGAACTGGCCCAATAAATCTGACATCTACAGTCAGCTTATTTTCCAATCACTACACCACTGCTAATATAGGCTAAGTGTTGCTATTTACATGGGATGATGACATTTATGAGGAATCTCTGTGTTAGCATGCTGCAGGCTTATAAGGGTTCAGAAGTGGGGTATTCTGATGAAGCATTAGTGTGACCATTCATTCTTAGGGAGATGGGCAGTGAGTCATTTATAAGAACTAGAAGGTTAGGAGAGACTTCTTGCAAGAGAAGCCTTGATATGCTTCCATGCAGCAGTGAAGAGAGAAGAGGAAGGAACAGGCAGGGGTGGGAGGAATCTGATTCTTTACTAGCAAACCACACTTCAAACTCCCTTGTAATACTACTGATTAGTCAAAAATAGCCATAGGGTAGGAATGACTGTGTAAAAAACAACTTGGATTTATTCTTGAAGATTGAGATCAATAATTTCTGACATCTAATGAAAACATCTACGGAAAACCTATACCTTGCACCGTACTTAATCATGTGAAACTAGAAGCTTTCCCACTAGAATCAGGAATACCACAAGAATGTCCTGTCCCATTATTCCCTTTCAACACCATACTGTGAGTCCTAGTCAATGCAATGAGAAGAGAAAAGTTACACAGGTTGTGAAGAAAGGTATAAAACTATCTTTGTTAGCAGATGACCTCATTGCCTATGTAGAAAGTCTGAAATAATTGACCAAAAAAAACCCTAGAACTAACAAACGGTCATAGCAAATCCTAGAACTAAAAGCTAAAACTGATATGATAAACAATCATACCAAGGTTGCAGGATGCAGTTAATACATAAAAGTCAATCATTTTTTAATATACTATCAATGAACAACTGGAATTTGAAAATAAAAACACAATACCATTTACATTAGTACTCCCCAAAATGAAACGCATGTACAACTCTAACTCAGTATGTATATGATCTGTATGGGAAAAATTCATTCCCTACTTGTGGGAATGCAAAATGGTACAGTCACTTTGGAACACTAAATAAACTCTTATCCTATGATCCAGTAATTGTGCTTCTTGGTATTTACCCAAAGGGGTTGAAAACTTAGGTCCTCACGAAACAAGTACACTAATGTTTACCGGTAACCCCCTTCCCCCTGTTTTCTGAAAGTTCTCATTACTCCACTTTGCTTTTACCAAAGACCTACCTCAGTACCTTTTTTCACTAACCAAAAGAAATCTGAAGAGGATTTTCACTTTTATGAAAAAAGCCATTACTATCCTAATGTAGGTCTTTGGCAAACTTTTGGGAAGCAGAAGGTACTCTGTGCTTTTTGTGATTTTGACTTATAAAAAGTTTCATAGGAACTGTCTACTTTCAGAGAGTGTGAGAAATCTCTATAGTAATTGTATTTATAATTGCTAATACTTGGAAGCAACCAAGATGTCCTTCTGTAGGCAAATGAATAAATTGTATATATCCAGACAATCAAATATTCAGTGCTAAAACAAAATGAGCCATCAACCCACGAGAAGACATGGAGGAATCTCACATATGAATTACTAAACGAAAAGAGCTAATCTGAAAAGGCTACATACTATATGATTCCAACTAAATCACATTCTGGAAAAGGAAAAACTATGGAGACAGTGAAAATATCTGTGGTTGTTAGGGAGAAGGGAAAGATGCAAAGACAGAGCACAGAGGCAGTGAAACTATTGTGTATGATATTATACTGGTGGATAAATGTTATTATACTTCTATCAAAACCCATAGCATGTACAACACCAAGTGTGAACCCTCATGTAAACTGTTAACTCTGGGTGGTAATGATGTGTTAATGTAGAATCATTTTAATAAATGTAGCACTCTGGTGTGAAATTTTGATAGTGGATGAGGCTGTGTGTGTGTGGGAGTAAAGAGTATATGAGAAATTTTTGTACCCTCTCCTCCATTTTCTATGAAGCTAAAACTGTTCTAAATAATAAAGTCTACTTTTAAAAAACGGGCAAAGGACCTGAATAGACATTTGCCCAAAGAAGATATACAATTAGCTGACAGGCACATGAAAACATGTTCAATATCATTAGTCACTAGGGAAATGCAAATAAAAACATGAGATGCCATTTTACACCTACTAGGATGGCCTTAATAAAAACAAAGCAAAACCAAAAAAATGGGAAATAAGTGTTGGTGAGGATCTGAAGAAATTAAAATCCTTGTACATCACTGATGGGAGCGTAAAATGGTGCAGTTACTATAGAAAGTAGTTTGACAGTTTCTCAAAAAATTTAACATAAAATTAGCTAATGATCAAGCCATTCCTTTTCTGGAAGCATTTGTCAAAGAATGAAGAACAGGGACTCAAACACATGCTTTGACATCGGTATTCATTGCAGTATTATTTGCAATCATCAAAAGATAGAAACAGCCCAGTGTCCATCAACAGACAAATGAATAAGCAACGTTTGGTGTGTATATACAATGGAATATTATTTAGCTATAAAAAAGAATGAAGTTCAGATACATGCTACAATATGGATAACCCTTGAAACATCATTGCTAAGTGAAATAAGCCAATGACAATGGGACATGTATTGTACAATTTCACTTATATGAAATATTTAAAATAAGCAAAAACATAAAAGTGGAAAGTAGATCAAAGGTTATCACGGACTGGGAGCAAAGGAAGTTTTTGCTTAATGGTTACAGAGCTCCACTTCTGGTGATAAAAATGTTCTGAGATAGATAATAGCAATGGTTTTTACAACATTGTGAATGTACTTAAAATCACTGAATTGTACATATAAAATGGTTGAATGTACCAATTTATGTATCTATATTTTACCAAAATAAAAATTTAAATAAGAAAGGAATTATTAGTTACAGCCATTAGAAAAGAGAGCTACTTTTCTTCCTTCCTAAAAAGGTTATGCATGTATTATTTAAAGAAAAGTGAGTTCTCAGACAGAAATGACTCAAAGGAAAGTTTTCTGAAAATTACAGAAAAAGACTAAAAAGATGTTTTCCATAAATTAGGTATAGGGAGAAACCTTGGTACAGAAAAATCTTCTAAATCTTGAAGCAGTCTTGACATTAAATTGCCTTCCCTTATTTGTAGAAGACTTCAGAGTAAAGCTAATCTTCAATTATGTTTATTTTTTAATATGGCTCTGATTGTGTACATTGATAAGACTTTATAATCAGTACCATTCAAGATGCTATTTTTGAAAGATCACCTGATTGAAAAAATTTGTGAAATTTCAAAAATCATTTTTAAAATTAAAGTTAAAAATCCCTGCCCAATTTGTCTGAGAAGAAACATGTTTGCTACAAAGTCACTTAGTAAAGCAAGTAGTAGGCCAACTTAAGCCCCTTGAGGCAATTTTCTTCACCTGAGAATAGGTAGTTTTAAAACTAAGTTTTGTATCATTTGATATATTATTGTTTATATAATTTTTCCTCCTCCATTTTCCCTCCCAGAAGTAGCCAGCTATTCATGTCCTCAGAAAGCTGTACGGCAAGGTGAAAAGTAGAAATAATGTTGCAAGTCTAAGGCTTTTGTTTTCCAAAAGTCCAAGCTCTTGGAAGAACTGAGAACATTTTAAGAGGATGAAAAAGAGAGAACTGGACTTGCAGACCTAGAATGTCTAAGAGATATGCAGAGAAAAAAATTTTAAAGATTTCTCCAGTTTGATAGAAGCAAGAGAGAGGTCTGTGGGTCTGAGGATAAGAGAGAGCCCCTAACCCCCTTTTGAAGCAGTGCTCTCGGTCACAGGTATCCCTGCAGGAAATCCTTGGGTCCCAGTAGACAACCGATGGACGTGAAGGAGAGAGGTAGATGTGGGGGACGAGGTTTCCATGGGCTCTGCTGTACCTATGAGGGACGACTGGGCTCTGTCTTTCAGCCCACTCCCCATCAATGTCTTGGCTCAATGCGAGATCCCAGAACTATCCCTAAAAGGATAGGTGTTCAGTTTCCTACTAGTTCAGTAAAATGGTCGCTTCAGTTCAGATATTAATTTGAGCTATGAAAAAAAATAATGACTTGCACAGCTAAGCTGGCAGATAGTGATTTATGTCCACTACAACAGCAAGCACATGCATGCTCTACTTAATTACAAACCTGAGTAATTGCTTTGGTGGTGAGTCCAATATATTAAATGCCTGCAATGTGCACAAAAATCTTTCCTATGGAAATATGCAATGTATGGCAGGAATAATCAGATATTTCTTACCTGGTTTCGGGGGGTGGGGGGTCTCCAAGAGAGGCTGGAGAAAGTGAGCAAATGTATTCTCCTCTTGAGCCTCCAGAAGGAAAACAGCCCTGCCAATACCTTGATTTTAGCCCAGTGAGACCTGCATCAGATGTCTGACCCAAAGAACTCTTACAGTTTTTACAGCATCTCATATAATAAATTTTTTAAGCTACTATGTTTGTGGTAGTTTGTTCCAGAAGCAAATACATAATCAATACAGATAATGAAAATTAATGTGAGGGAAAAATAATGAGGGCACTGCATCTTGAAGCACTTCCCCATCTCCCTTTTTTTTCCATTCTCACCCATGGACATTTTTTTAATTGCTTTTAGAGAGAGAGAGAGAGAGATTGATGCTAGAGAGAACACCAATTGTTTGCCTTCTGCAGGACCAGGAATCGAACCCTCAGCTTTTCAGCGGAAGGTTGACACTCCAACCAACTGAACCACACTGACCAGGTCTGGATCTTGAAGGATTTTGATTGGCATTGTAAGGGCTGGGATTCTACACTAAGCGAAGAGGGGAACCATTGCAGAGTTTGAGCAGAGGAATGATGTGATCTGACAGGTGTTAAAAGGATCCTTGTGGCTGCTGTGTTGAGACTAGATGTAGGAGAACAAGGGTAGAAGCAGCGAGACCTGTAACGGTTACTAGAATGATGCAAGGAAGATAGGAGGTGGATTGTACCAGGAGGGTAATTTTGGAGATGGTGGGAAGCACTTGGTTTCCGAGTTTGTTTCGAAGGGGAGTCAATGGGTTTCCTGACAGATTAGATGTGGGACAGGGGAGAGAGAGAAAAGTGAAAGATGGCTTCCAAGTGTTTGGTTTGAGCAATTACAAGGAAAGAAATACCACTTACTGAGATGGGAAGAGCTTCAAGTGGAAAAGTTCTAAGAAACTGATTGGGATTTCAGCTTAGGAAATGCCAAGTTTGTGATCCTTATTAGGTACTCAAATGGCAATGCTGAATATGCAGTTGTATACATGTGTATTTAGAGTTCAAGAAAAGGTTTATGCTGGATACATAAATGTGGGAGTTACAGCCTTGTAAATGTATAGATGGTCTCCGACTTATAATGGTTCAACTTACGATTTTTCAACTTTATGATGGTATGAAAGCGATACTCATTCAATACAAACGATGCTTATAATTTTGAATTTTGATCTTTTCCCAGGCTAGAGATATGCAGCATAATACTCTCTCATAATGCTGGGAAGTTGCAGTGAGATTATTTTGTCCAACCGTAGGCTAAACATGTAAGTGTTCTGAGCACTTTTAAAATAGGCAAGGCTTAGAAACGATGATGTTCGGTACATTAGGTGTACTAGCTGCATTTCAAAGTACAATATACTGGACTTCTTATGGGTTTATCAAAACATAACCACATCATAAATTAAGAAACATCTACATTTAGATATAAGAGACCACGTGATATCACCAAAATACGGGTGCAGATAGAAAAGAGAAGAGGACGAAAATTTGAGCCTTATGGTGTTGTGTCTACTATTAAGTTTATGAATTTCCTGCATTCTGCATGAGAAATTATCATCATGAATTTTTTTTTTACTTTATTCACTCTGTACAGGAGTCTAGTCGGTCAAATACATGTCAATTAATCATCTTTTCAGGTATCAGAAGTGAAATGACCAGAAGAAGCTCATATACACTATGTCAACGCAAATGGCCATTTTTCAGACTGAAAGTTAAAAAAATCCCACCTTCAAAACTGATTAAGAGATGGAGGCTGAGTTTTAGGCCTCTGAAAGAAGCACTGGAGCAAACAACTAGTCTCAAAATAATTATTGCAAGTTCCTGCCGTTTTCCTTTCTTCTCTGGCTTTTCCTGCGCACCCCAGCTGGCTCTTCATCCTGTAGCGATTTCTACATAGCTTTCATCTGATGCTGAAAGCTGACATCAGTTTATTTTACTAATGCCCATGTGGAAAGCTTGCCTGGAAACAAATTGCTAGGGATGGACAAATTTCCAGTTTTTAGCAAGTAATTTCAGAATCTTATTTTAATCATAAAATTTTAGTGTTTGATGGGGAATTAAAATTAAGTCCAACCTTTTTTTTTTTAAACCCCTGACAGAGTATAATTTTCTGATTGAGGATTTGGTTATTATTTTAGTAGTTGAAATGTCAAAGATAGATAGAAATTATTTTTTTCTGATATTTTCCTATTATATTCCTTATACAATTTAATGATTTTATAAGTTGGTTAAATTCTTAAAATATAATTCAAGTTCTCGTTTTTCTCTTTTGTAGTTACAGTTGTAGTTATCATATGGACAGTACTCTTAAAAGACAAAATTTTAAATTATATATGTAAAGAACTGAGGATTTCCACTTAAAATATTCTCTGAAATAAATCAATTGCTTATGATTAAAACATAAATTCTGGAATTACAAATTATATAACAAGGCTTTAATGTTTTTAAGAAGTAGGACTTAGGGAAAATATCTCTGTGTACCTAATTACTTTGATAGACCTGTACAGTTTATTGTGGTAAAATGTGATAGCGGCACTGGTTTTAAAAGCATTCCAAAAAATTTTTTTTAAAGCACAAGTGTACATTAATGAGGGATTCATCAAATATGTTGTATAAAAAATAGAATGCTATAGGGTCATTAAGATAAAGTAGAAGAATATTTAATGGCAAAATGTGGAATTGTGTTCCAATATAACTTTATTTATGGATACTTTAATTTGAATTTCATGTAATTTTCAAGTTTCATGAAATACTCTTCTTCCTTTGATTACTTTTCAACCATTTAAACATGTCAAAACCATTAGCCCACTAGCCCTGCAAAAACAGGTGGTGGGCTCGATTTCAGCTGTAGGCCTGATTTTTGCTGTCCTGTGTTCCAAAAATTAAAACTCACGACTTAGACAAATGTCCTATTTTAGTTTTCTGTTTTGTTTTTTAAAATCTTTATTGAATTTATTGGGATGACATTGGTTAATAAATGTATTCCACGCGTACAATTCTATAATATATCATCTGTATATTGTATTGCCTGTTTGCCACCCAAAGTCAGATGTCCTATTTTGTAAATCCTTTACCAATTTCTTTTCCGGCCACAGTCTGGGACCCAGAATCAGCATAAACCAGGGAGGCTGCTGCCTGCCAAGCCAGCACCAAAATGCATTGTCACAAGCATTGTCCCTCTTGAAACAGCAATCTCTTAACATGGGCAGACTTATTCAAAGAATAAGCAAAATGAAAAGGAAGAAACAAGCAATGTTCTCAGCCTGCCTGTCAGTGACTAGATAGTTTTTGAGCCTCAAATTAATTTAGGTCTATGCTCTATGGTTGATTTTTAAAAATTAGTTCAATGTTGAATTTTTTGTTAATTTGGTTAGATATCATTTTAACTAATTATTTCTATCTACTGTGCTCTTCTAAATTTCTGATTTAGCCATTTATTATGTTAACTACCCTCCTAATTCTCCTGTGTCCAGGTATGTTACACATGTTTATTTATCTTTAATTAAGTTATTGGTGAAATTAGATATATGCAGAACCAAAGAAAGTTACTTGAGCCCTCTAATCTAGTCCATGATCAATTTCACAACTTATTTCCATATGTCTAAGTGTATTAATGCAGGACTATGTTACATGCTTCAAAATACAATACATACTTTTAGGATTTTTAAAAGGAAATAGTTAATTTGGTTAATAAGACTTTCTCTTAGAAAATTCATGTTTCTAGTGAACCCCTTTTATCAGTATTCACAAACCATCTGCCTAATAAAGAGTTGTAGAACTTTGCTGAGAGTTTATGTGAAACTCACATTATTTTCAGCCAAAATCCACTGTTTTCCAAATTTTGAAAATCGAAAGTTTGTTCATATCCTATATTCTGTCGCTTCTTCCTTGATCCGCAACTCCATATAATTACTAGCATTAATTTTATAATCGCCTCTGAAAGTATTTTCAGTACCTTGGAATGAAATTCTTCAAAGCTCGGAAACTGGAACTCATTTAAACTATCTAGGCATATTTTAGTTTTTAATAAAATCAGCTGATATAATCCAAATTTATTTCCAATCAGTTTATAATTCTCAATATTTCTTCTTGACTTCTAGTCATACTACCTCTTCCCTTTCCAATCCCTGGAAAACAGACTCATCCATTTTCTTGAGTGGTCTCAAAATGTAAAAGGTCAGAACCTTGGAAGGTTTTCAGCAGGTCACAAGTGTTGGTGCGAGTGTGGAGAGAAGGGAGCCCTTGAGCAGTACTCTGTGGGCATGGAAATTGGTACAACCATTGCCAACAGTATGGAGGATTCTCAAAAAATTAAAAATAGAACTATCATATGATCTAGAATTCTACTTCAAATCCAAAGGAAATGAGATTAGTATCTTGAAGAGATTTTTTTGCACCCCATTCCAGGTTCACTGCAGAATTATTCACAGTAGCTGAGGTATGGAAACAACCTCAGTGTACATCAACAGATGAATGGAAAATAAAATGTGAGATACACACATGTGCATGTAAACATACACAATAGAATATTATTCAGCCACATACAAGAAGAAAATCCTACCATTTGTGACAACATGGATAAACCTTGATGACATTATGGTAAGTAAAATAAGCCAGACAGAGAAAGGCAAGTACTGTGTGATCTCATTTACATGTGGAATCTGAAAAAGTTTAACTCATAGATTGCCAAGGTCTGGGAGGTGGGGAAAATGGGGAGATGTTGGTCAAACAATGGTTACAAAGTTTTAGTTATGCAGTATGAATAAATTCTGGATGCTTGATGTATAGTACAGTGACTAAATTAATAGTACTGTACTGTATATAGTTAACCCTTGAACAACACAGGTTTGAACTGTGTGAACCTACTTAGATGTGGATTTTTTCCAATATACATCTGCAATACTGTATTCGAGGATTCAGCCAACTGTATAGGATCTGCGGTTACTCCAGGCCATTTTATATAAGGGACTTAAGCGTCCATGGATTTTGGTATCCATGGGGACAGGGGGTAATGGATTCAAACCCAGATGGTTACCAAGGCCAACTGTAGTTAAGTTTTGGGGAGTCAAAAGTTATTCATAGATTTTTTACTGTAAATGGGTTAGTGTCCTCAACCCTCTTGCTGTTCGAGTCAACTGTAATGGAAATGCTTAGGGAGTAGAATTTAAATGTTCTCACCTCACAAAAAATACAATAACTACATGAGATGATGGATGTGTTAATTAAATGGATTGTGATAATCATTTCACAATGTATATATATATTACAGCATCACATCGCATACCCTAAAAAATAAAAATTAAAAGTAAAGTTTAATTTTTTCCTTTATATGCTGTGTTGAATATAAAACAGAAGCCATAAAGAAAATTTCTCATTTTAGTAGAATTGCAATTTTATTAAAAATTGGACTTTGACAAAATGAACATAGGGTAGACGAATATCTGCTTCATCCTCGGGGCCTCTGTGATAATCACTCCGAATCCCACAATATGAAACCTTCACTCTTGGTATGTTTTAAGTTCAAAATGTTGGCCTGCACTACCTCTCGAAAGATCAACTTTTCTGTGTCTGGGCTGCTGTGAGCATCTGATCTGGCTCCTGAAAGGCTGCGGTTCAAGAAAGCAACGAAAATAGAAACAAGGAAACCTCATAAATTTAGACCGACCTCAATCAGCACAGTCTCGTAAAGATTGGTGATATTTAAGACCAAAATATAGGGTTTTAAATCCACACATTTTGAAACAGGATCTGCTTAATCAATTATTAACATTGCATATAAACAATATGAAGAGGAATCTATGTCAATGACTTAGAACCAGGTTTAGAAGCACTCTATAGGTACTCATTTCATCAGGAAAACATTAATGCTCCAACTGTAAACAATTTTTAGTTAATAAGGTAGGTCTGTTTACTTCAACTTGGTATGTTCACTTGAAAGTAATGAACTGTATTTTAAAAAGATATTTTAGGATTTAGGTTGCCACAAAAATCCAACTTTTTTCCCCCCTAACTTACTCTAGGTATTGTAAATATATGATGTAGGAGCAGCTTTTGAAATACTTGTCAAATGGCTCAGACCTAAAAGTCATCAATATTGGACTTGTACAACTCACTTTCACTAATACCTGTATTCCCAATCCTTTATCCACATTCTTTTTTTTAATAGCACATGACTTTGATATTTTAAACCTCCACATTATTCCTCCAAATACATTCTAAACTCACTGACACATCAGTTTCCATTAGTCTTGCAGCCCTTCACTTGTTATGCTCTGACCACCCAAAACACTGTTTCCTGGGTAGTATATGCTCAGCCATATAATAACATGTGCACTTAATTCTGATCATCGTATTTATGTAGCAGCCCCTCTTGCTCTGTCTCCTTATATTGCTTCTTTTTTTATTATTGGAACCTACAATTATATTATAGGTCCAATTACATTTTTGTAGAGTATCTATTGTTTATAAGAATATGAGCACAGCGAAAGCAAGCTCTTTGTCTTATTCACTGTACCACCTTCAGTGCCCAGAATAGAGCCTAGCACAGAGTAAACACTAAATAAATACTTATTCAAATGACTGAATTGAAGACATATACCAGAAAGCAGAACTGGGACTTTTGTTCTAGGTAACAGATTTCCAGCTGATAGTCTTTTTTTGAGTGTTTTGGTTCAGATTATCCCAAGGGAGATAATATATAGTAACAGACTGCTAAATCCCCGACCAACTAGTTTCTTCACAAAGCAGGTACTTCTGGAGCCTCGCCTTAATCATTCTGGATCCTACCAGGGAAACATAGACTGAAACAATACTTTTCTCATACCATCCTTAGAATAGTGAAGGCCTGAAAAGTTCTGAGGTGTGTAAGCATGGGCTTATGGGATGAAGCAGTATGTTCTTAAGAGTTGTTCATTATTTAAGTAAAGATATGCTGTCTGCAAGGTTTCTACTTAAAGAAGCATCCAGAATTCTGTTACCACCTAGAATATAGAAAACCATAAGATACATTTCCCTTAACTTAGCAATAAAAAAATCTGAATAAACTTTATTTTATTCATTCAGTGCTTAACAGTTAACTTTGTTTTTATTTTTATTTATATTTTTATTATACAAAATAATCACATAGATTTTTTATTCAAACAAGTTCACTAAAAGTATGTGTATATATAAACACCTATAAGTACATATATATACTTTAAATATAAAGTTACTGTGGCATATGAATTGGTAGGGAAATAATATTTGATTTCAATTTAGAGTTTAACAAACTCAATAGTAGCTGATTTTAGATTGCAATTTTAGGTTCAACTGAAGTTTCTACTTTCTCAATATTCTTTTTTTATCAGGTTGACCAAAAAGTTCATTTATTGGGCTAGCTCAAAATTAAAAGACGTATTTTTCATTTTCACCAATATTTTATTGATTTGAATATTTTGAGTATGTCTGCTCTCACATGTTATAATATTGATCATTCTCAGTTAACGTCTCTATTTGATCAGTATCAACTACAATGGCTCTACTTGACCATGGAGCATCGTCCAGAGAGAAACCTCCAGCATGAAACCATTTTTTACACATTCGATCAGTCACAGCAATTTCACCTTCTCCATACACTGCACAAATCTTTTTTTTTCATTTCAGTTGTAGTTCTACCTTTCTTGAAATAATAAAGCATAATATGCCAAAAGTGTTGTGTATTTCCTTCCATCTTCAATATTAAAATGGCTATATAAAAATTCACCAATTTTGGTAAGTTTTTAAAAAAATGCACGCTGATAAGACAGCTGTCACAAAACAATTTAACAAAGTTGCTTTGAATAAAGTTAAAGCTTTATTCAAAGCTTTAATTAAAAGCTTTGCTACTAAAGCCATCTTATGGAAAAAAACAAACTTTTGGCCAACCCAATAAATTTTTAAAATATTTTGTTTTTCAATTACAGCTGTCATGCAATAGTATATTACTTTCAGGTGTACAGCCCCCTCATTAGATGTTACATAACTTACTAAATGATCAACCTGATAAATCTCGACCCATCTGACACCATACATTGTTATTAGAATATTACCGGCTATATTCCGTGTGCTGTATTTTACCTCCCTATGACTATTCTGTAACAGTCAGTTTGTACTTCTTAATCCCTTTACCTTTTCACCTATTCTCCCATCCCCCCTCCTATCTGGCAACCCCCAAAATGTTCTCTGTATCTATGAGTCTGTCTAGGTTCTCCTTACTTGTTTATCTTCTTTTTTGGATTCAATTGTTGATAGATATGTATTTATTGCCATTTTATTGTTCACATTTTTAATCTTTTTTCCCTCTTAAAAGAAGACCATTATATACTTCATGTAATACTGGTTTGGTTATGATGAACTCTTTTATTTATTTCTTGTCTGGGAAACTCTTTATCTGCCCTCCTAAGGGCATTCTATCTAACTGCATTCGATTCTAAATGATAACTTTTCTGGGAAGAGTAATCTTGGTCATAGGTCCTTGTTTGTCATCACTTGAATATTTCTTTCCAGTCCCTTCTGGCCTGAAATATTTCTGTTGAGAAATCAGCTGACAGTCTTATGGGAGCTCCCTTGTAGGTAAATAACTGCTTTTCTCTTGCTACTTTTAAATATCTTTCTTTGTCTTTAACATTTACATTTTAACTATGATGTGTCTTCATGTGGGACTCTTTGGGTTCATCTTGTCTGGGACTCTGGGCTTCCAGGACTTGTATGTCTATTTCCTTATTTCCTTTACCAGGTTAGGAAAGTTTTCTGTCATTATTTTTTCAAATATGTTTCCAGTTTCTTGTTCTCCCTCTTCTCCTTCTAGGTTCCCTATTATGTGAATGTTGGTACACTTGAAGTTTTCCCAGAGGCTCCTTACTCTATCCACCTATTCTTTTGGATTCTTTTTTTCTGTTCTGATTGATGTGGGTTTTTTTTTCCTTCTGTTTATTCCAAATCACTGATTTTATTCTCAGCTCTGTCTACTCTACTGTTGACTCCTTATAAATTATTCTTCATTTCAGTTAGTGTATCTTTTGTTTCTGACTGGTTCTTTTTTTATAGTTTCTATGTCCTTTTTTATGCTGTTGAAGTTCTCTTTAAGTTCACATATTCTTCCACTAAGTTCATTAAGCATCCTTATAATCTCCATCTATTAGATTGCTTGTCTACATTTTGTTTAGCTTTTTTTCTGGAGCTTTGTTCTGATCTTTCATCTGGGTCATGTTTCTTTTTGTCTTCTCATTTTGGAAGCTTCCCTATCTTTGTTTCTGTATATTAGGTAGAGCTGCTAGGTCTCCTAAGCTTGGTAGAGTGCCCTGATGTAGTAGGTGCCCTGTAGGGTCCAGTGGCACAGCTTCTCAATCACCCAGGCTGGGATCTCTAGGTGTGACTCCCCCACTCTGTGTGGGCTGTGTACACCCTCCTGTTATAGATGAGTCTTAACTACTGTTGGCACATCAATGGGAGGAACTTATCCCCAGGTATACAGGCTGCAAGGACTGGCCATGACCACCATGGAAAATTAGCTGGGTAGGGGCCCACTCCATGGAGCAAGACTTCAGCAGGTCTCTGGTGCCCTCTGAGTCTGTACCTTGCGTGTGTCACTTATGGCGATGATTGGGTGGTACTTCAACATGGTCTAAAACTGTCTATTGGGTATGCTGGCTCTGGGGCCCCCTGGAAGGAGCAGGCCAAGATCAGCCTCTTCCTGTGTTCTGCCTGGGACCACCCGGCATGAGTTATAAAGCAATCTGTAGATGGCTGCCACTTGTGCTGGGTTTGGGAGTGCCCAGGAGATAGACCCCTTCTGTGAACCAAGGCTGCTGCTGTTAGTGCCTGGCCTGGGGTCACATTGCAAGAGGTGCATGTTATGCTAAGGCCAGATGCTGCTTGTTTATGAGGTTTTAGAATAGTAAACCTCTCAAGTTGAGCCAAAACAGGTCACTTTCATGGAAGAGCCACTGGAAGCAGCAGAGTGGGCCTGCAAGTTGTTGAGGAAGGGTGTTAGAGAATCACCAGGGTGGGGCAAACAGTGACAGCCAGGCTGATGTGGATTCAGAGATGGTGCCTGCCAGCCAGCTCTGTCAGGGAGGAGGGCTCTGAAAAGAAATAATGGCCTCCGCCAGCACTTCTGTCTGGGAGAAAGCTGCCCCTCCAGCTCTTGCCTTGATGCCAGACAATTCAGTTCCTTCTCATATGTCCCTGTTGCCTTTTGAGCTGCTATCCCAACCCAGAAACTCAGAGGAAGTAAGTCCAAGTAAGTCTGAGGGGGCCCTTTAAAAGGAACTGCCTGGGACTCTAGTAGCCCTTTATCGTACTCAGCCATAATCCCCACTAGTTTTTATAGCCAGAACTTACAGGGACTTTTCTTCCTGGCACTGAAACCCTGGGATAGGGAGCATGGTGTGGGGCTGGAAGCTCCCACTTCTCTGGGGGGACCTCCACCATGGAGATATTCCTCTCAATTTTTATTTGCCACACTTGGCCAAGGGACCAGTAAATTTCACATCTCTGCTCCTCCTACTAGTATCAATGTGGCTTCTTTTTTATATCCCTCTTTGTAGGACTTCCATTCAGCTAGGTTTCCAGCAGTTCTGAATGGTGGTTCTGAAGTTTAGCTGTAATTTTGATGTGGTCGTGGGAGATGCGAGTAACACATTTACCTACACCACCAGCTTGACCAGAAGCCTCCAGGGAGCTCTTCTAAATAAACTTCAAAATTATCATTTTTAAAATCTTACTTCTCTTGTTTTCTCACTTTTTTTTAACCTCTCTGACCTGAGATCACAAATTAGAAAAATTGAATTCCAAAAAGATTCCAGGGAACAGTGGCACACACGAACCCTTTACTACCAATAAAGCATGGGAAGAGAGGGTGGCATCCATAAAAGCAGATAAGAAAAAAACAGCTAAAGTAGTAACAATTCCTAAAGGCTAAATGTGGGCTAGCAATGTACTCTAAGGGTCCTTGAGAGCCTTAGATAAAGGCAAGTTTCTGCCCACTTGCCATTTCTTTTCCACAGGTCTACACGTGGAGCTAACAAAAAAGAATGGGGCTGGGGAAAACCTGAGAAACTCCTCGCGTTAGTTCAAGTGTGCGGAGTCTGACAATGGTTGAGGGCACAGCAGTAATACCTGGAGAGGCTATTCCACTCTCCAGGCAACATGCATATAAGGTGACCTGTTCCTGATCCTTCCCCAGCACAAGGCAAAAGACGCCTGCCCCTGGGGCAAGGTCAGGAAGACCTCCAAGTCCCTGGTTGTTGACATGGACAGGAAGCAGCTGGATAAAAAGTAGGAACATTGCCCCAACCCACTGTACATTGACACTAGGCAGAAGATACATGCTATTGGAGAAAAGACAGGACGTTTTTAGCCCCAATGATACCAGGTAGAGTTTGGTTGCCATGGGAAAATTGAGAACAGGAAAACAACTTCACTTTAAACCCTGCACAGAGTAGGAAAGGTAAATTATCTGCTACTGATAGAGGGTAGGCACATTGAGACTGTCCTACCTGTGAGGTCCAAATACAGAGACTCTGTCTAAGCCGGCACTGGAAGGGGAGAATCAATAACTTCGCTCTCTACTCACACACAGAGTCTTGTCCTGGGTAACAGGCAACAGAAATTTACTATAGGAAGATGAAGAGAGCATGCTTCAGGGGCACAGGTGTGCAGGACCTGTTAACATCTGAGGGTGGAGCAGGCCATTGGAAAACACCTGCTGGCAGTCTAATTCTCACTCGAAGCATAAGGTATCAGCAGTTCATCAATGAGTAAATTTAAAGCTTATGGTGCACCAAAGGTACCTATGCAACTTACGCTAATAAATGTGACAAATTAAAATTTAAAACTTCTTCAATTCATATATTACCAAAGATCTCACAAAAAGAAATAGATTAACTAAAAACCTTATATGTATTTTTTTTTTAATTTGTTGTTAACAACCTTCCCTTCAAGGAAACTCCAGGTCCAGATAGTTTCGTTAACAAATTCTACCAAATATTCAATGTAGAGATCATACCAATTCTACACAAATTCTTCACAAAAGTGCAAGTGATGGAACATGTCCCAACACATTTTTTGAGGCCAGTGTTATCCTGATACAAAAACAAGGTAGATATCTTAAAGCAAAAAAAGTTTCAGAGAACTTTTATGAAAGTAGAGGTCAACATCCTTAACGAAATATTGAATCTAAGACATGTTAAAAGAATAAATACATCAAGGCTGAGTGGTATTTATGCCAAAAATATGAAGAGGGTTCAACCTTATAAAACCAAACAAACAATGTAGTTCACCAAATCAATAAACAAAAAAGCCATAGCTCAACAAATCTAGAGAAAACATTTGACAAAATTCTGTATCAACTCATGATCAAAATTTAGCAAACTGGTAACGAAAAGAAATCAACTAAAAACCAACAGCTAATGTCATACAAAATGGTGATAGACTGAACACTTTAATTTTTTAAAATTCAGCTTATACTGGAAGCTAGCTAGTGCAACATGACAAGAAAAATTGAAGAAAGGGCATATGGATGGAAAAGGAAGAAATACATATATAATTCTAAGAACCTACAAAAAGTTATTATATCTGATGAGTAACCTTAGCTATGTTATACAATTTAATATCACTATATCAAAATTAATTGTATTTCTACACATATGTAATGGCCTTTGCGTTTATTTTTCCTTACTACCTTTTCTGTTTTTTACTTCATATGTATAAAGTTTCATCTTGAATATTCCTTTCTCCTACTTTCCATTAGATTATTTTTCTTGTTTTTCTAGTTTCTAAATTTGGACAGTTTTGTACATTTGTTTTAAAGCTTTCAGTTATAGACATTTAATGAATTAAAATTTTCTTTGAGTTTAGTTTATCTGAATACCATAGGCTTTTATATTATGTCCCCTTACATTTTCAATCTACCTATACCTTTAATTTTAATTATGAATTTCCAAAAAGCTGACTTTTTTCCAGGAATGACTTTATTTTTATTGTTTTTTTGTCTTTACAGATTGCTATCTGTAAAGTTCATGTTTCTTTGAATTTTTTAACCAATTATTAAAATAAACCATATGAAATTACTGATATTCAACTGTTTTTGATCTATAAAAATGTGTGTCAATCTAACATATGATTAGTTTTGGGAACTATTTCATGGATACAGAGAAATGTTTTAAGTATAACTATACATATGTATATATATGTACACATACATGCTTATACACATATATACATGTACACACACATGTATCTATGTAAATAAAATTATTTGTTTACTAAGTCTCCAAATCCCTATGTTTTGTGTTCTTTTTTTGTCTGCTGATTTTTATGTTCTGAAAAAGATGTATTAAAACTTAGCACCATAATTTTGTTTTTAAATTTTTAGTTTCTATATATTTGTAGTAGAATTTGAATTATGGGTTAAACCACAATGATATTTGGGACACAAAATTTTAATAACTATTATACAATTATCCTGGAAGAGGAAAAGACCCATGTTCCAGGTATGGGTATGTCTTTCTTGGCTACCCAGTTCCTTTCTTACCACCACTATTCATGAATTTTAAAAATGCCTAATTCACTGTTTTCATATTCCACATAACATGTTTCCACTTAAGGGATTCATTTCACTACAAAAGAAGTATAACAATTGAGCTCCTGAATTTCAGTGATCTTACAATTTATTCCCTTCTCAGATATCGCTGGACCAGCAGAAAGAAGGAATGACCCAAAGAAGGTTTGGTTATACTGCCAGCTAGGGAATCACAGCTTGCAGAGTTATACTTTGTAATCAAATATGGTATTTTTTTATTTTTATGTTTTACAGTTGTTCCAATTATTCGCCCCTTTGCCCCCGCTCCACTCAGCCTGTCCCCCACTTCCATAGTTGACCCTACCTTGTTGTCCATATGCATGGGTCCTTCAAATATGTTGCTTGACTAATCCCTTCACCCTCTTTCAAACAGCCCTCCGCTCCCTCCTCACCATTTACCACTGTCAGTCTATTGTATGATTATATGTTTCTGGTTCTATTTTGCTGATTAGTTTATTTTGTTCATTAGATTCCTCTTGTGAGATCATATGGTATTTGTCTTTTACCAACTGGCTTATTTCACTTAGCATGATAGTCTCCAGTTCCATTCATGCTATCTCAAAAGGTAGGAATTCCTTCTTTCTGCTGTGTAACATTCCATTGTGTAAATGTACCACAGCTTTTTAATCCACTTATCTACTGATGGGCACCTAGGCTGTTTCCAGCTCTTGGTTACTGTAAATAGAGCTGCTATGAACATCGGGGATCATAAGTTCCTTTGAATTGGTATTTCGGGATTCTTAGGGTATATTCCCTAAGAACAGCAGTGGAATCACTGGGTCAAAAGTTAGTTCCATTTTTAATTTTTTGAGAAAATTCCATACTTTTTTCCACAGTGGCTGCACCAGTCTGAATTCCCACTAATAGTGCACTAGGGCCCCCTTTTCTCCACATCCTCATTGAAGCACTTGTGTTTTTTTTTGTTTTTTGTTTTTATTAATGAGAACCATTTTGGCAGATGTGAAGTGGTATCTCACTGTAATTTTAATTTGCATCTCTCTGATGGCTAGTGATGCTGAGCATCTTTTCATATGTCTGTGGGCCCTGTGTATGTCCTCCTTGGAGAAACATCTATTCAGGTCCTTTGCCCAATTTTTAATTGGATTGTTTTTCTTCCTGGTGTTGAGTCACATTATTCTTTATATATTTTGGAGATTAAACCCTTGTACGATGTATCATTGGCGAACATGTTCTCCCATACAGTTGGTTCCCTTTTCATTTTGCTGATAGTTTCTTTAGCCATGCAGAAGCATTTTAATTTGATGTGGTCCCATTTGTTTATTTTTTTAATTTCTCTTGCCCTAGGAGATATATTGGCAAAAATATTGCTACATGAGATATCTGAAATTTTACTGCCTATGTTTTATGCTAGGATTTTTATGGTATCACAGCTTATATTTGTCTTTTATGCATTTGAGTTTATTCTGCTCTGTGGCATGAGCTGGTGGTCTAGTTTCATTTTTTTGCATGTATCAGTCCAGTTCTCCCGACATTATCTATTGAAGATACTATTTTTACTCCATTTTATGCTCATGCCCACTTTGTCAAATATTAATTGACCCTAGAGACATGGTTTTATTTCTGGGCTTGCTATTCTGTTCCATTGATCTGTGTGTCTGCTCTTATGCCAGTATCAGAATATGGTACATTTTTGATCCAGCAACATGTATAAGGTCCTGTTCCTCTATAGCCAGAAGAAGCATACCCAGGAATCAATAGTGGAAGCGTTATTACTCCAAATCTACCTGCGGAAGTTTTGCCTTATTTTTGCATTGTTGTTCTTTGTTAGTTTAGAGCTTTTGTTTCTAAAGAAGAAACACTTATCAGCAGATCCAAAAGACAGTCCTAGCAAATTAGAAACAATCAGAAACACATGAAATCATAGATGAACTGTCATGGGCTATTTCACATAAGTAAAATTTAAGCTTACTAAAATGATTTATTCCTTAAGAGTTCATGATTTAGATTAGTAGTCTGCAAAATATGACTTGCAGGTCAAATCTGGCCCCTCTACATGTTCTTGTAAGACCCATAGCGCCACACACAAGGCTTGCATTGTGAGCTGTGGAGACCAGGCCAGGGGGTTCTGCTCTCTCCTATTCCCCTGTCATTCCCAACACCTGCTCCCCCAGAAACTCTAAGTGTGCTGAGGTGCCTTCTGGGTTCCCCAAGGAGATACATGGTTCACAAGCGCTACCCTATTCTCTAAAGTCCTAGTAAAATTTCACCCAAAATTCTGTTTTGTTTTCATTGATTGACAACTGGACGACCTAGACCACGAAAAACCAACTTTGAATTAACATACTCCTATGTAAAGGCCGACACTGACTCGCGCGTGCATGCATTTTAGGACAGCTATTTTTTTCTACAGACTGTCTGTCTTCTTTTTATTTGCTTCTAAATTCCTTGCTTTATTCTGGCTGGTGAAGATTAAAGTTTAACTCTGAGGTGCTTGGGCACTCACTACAAATAAGTGAATAAAAAGCATTTCAGCAAATAAAGTTAAAATTAAGTTAAATGTTAATAGCTTTTGAATTTTTAAGTGGGCTTGTAACTTAAAATTTCTACTTAACCTTGTACTAAATTAAAATAGTTATAATTACTCTTTTTGTGTATAAAGCAGAACTGCACATAGATGAAAATATAATGACTAGGAAAAGATGTCTAAAAAGGCCCTTTACAGGAGCAACAATAAAACAGTAGCTGGGAACCCCCGCCTTGAGGCAAGGGCTCAGCAGCAGGCCGGGCGGTCCTCTGCAGATGGGGTTTGCCCGTCGACTTAGCAGGTGTTTCCTGTTCCACTGAGCCTGAGCGGTTTTTCCAAAACCGAATACTCAGTAAATGAGCACCTGGATTTTTGAATCATGGGAGTTCAGGCACCTACATTTTAAGTTAGAAAGATTATATCTAAAAGCAAGATGTAACCTCTAAACCTTGAATAATTTTGAAATTTCATCTCAGTCGGTCAGAGCTGGACGTATTAGTGTCATGAAGTTCCACTGATTTTAATTCCTTTAGGATTCAGTGTTCTTCCCATTTCACTCATCTTATAGGCAAATTCACATACTGCATGTTTTATTCTTTCCACTTAAAACTATGCAACTCAAAGTAAATCTGAATATGGTTAACACAGCCTCTCATCTAAGACTCTCCCTCCGGAATGACATTGGCATTGTTGATTTTGTTACTAACTGCTTCTTGACATTTGAGCCTTTACATAGGAATATGTTAATTCAAAGTTGGTTTTTCGTGGTCTAGGTCGTCCAGTTGTCAATCAATGAAAACAAAACAGAATTTTGGGTGAAATTTTACTAGGGCTTTAGAGAATAGGGTAGCGCTTGTGAACCATATGTCTCCTTGGGGAACCCAGAAGGCGCCTCAGCACACTTAGAGTTCCATTACGTGACTCAAGCGACACTGACTCACGCGTGCATGCATTTTAGGACAACTATTTTTTCTACAAATCGTCCGTCGTCTTTTTATTTGCTTATAAATTCCTTGTTTTATTCTGGCTGGTTAAGATTAAAGTTTAACTCTGAGGTGCTTGGGTACTCACTACAAATAATTAAATGCTAACCTGAGTCTTAGGGACTAGAAAGTCTTTGTGGCACTTTAGAATAGGAAATGATCAAAGAAAACATCTTGTGGGAGGTGAAACGTTAGCTCTGTCTTGAATAAGATGCACGATTTGGATGAAGAGGTGGGATTCTAGGAGAAATTGCAGCACAAACAAAGGCCAAAGGGAGGAAGGCAGCAAATTCCAATTGGTGGGTGTTAGTTAGCATGGGCTGGAGGTCGAAAGTGTTGATACAAATCATAAATATTAGAATGGTCACAGAATATGACGGGTTTTCAATTCCTGTCAATACCTTTGTTATTCATGCTCTACTTGGCACTCCAAGTATATCACTGGTATTTTCAATTCTATATATTTTTCTCCTTTAACTCTTGATATTTCCTTTCTCTTTGTCATACTTCTTAATATCCTGCCTTCCGATAGTATAAGATTTCTACTAATCTTTCATCTACTATTTATTCATAATAATACAGTGTTTAGTTTCACATTTTGTTTAATTTTATATAATATAGTATTTATTATTCCCTGAGTGGTTCTTTTAGTTTCTGAGATTTGTCTATGTTATTCTATGTAGCCATAATTCTTACTATTATCACTACAGGGATCTTACTATCTTACTTACTATCTTTACTTACTGTAGCAGTTTCTTGTGTGAATATACCACAATTTGTCCAGTGTACTTTCAATGTCATACATGTTGTTTATTATACCTTTTTAAAATTTAATACCTTCATATTACAGATACCACTTCCATGAAGATTTATACACCTGTTTCCATGTACACAGACTCAGTTTCTATATCATAGATACCCAAGACTAGCACTGTTGAGTTACAGGGCATGTTCATCTTCAACTGCATATGCCAAATTATATTTCAAAGTGGTCGTACTGAGTTACATGCGCACATGTAGTATATAAGTATGTAAGTGCTCTAAATGGAGTACAATATTCTTTTTGATCCTTAATATTTTCAAACAAGTTTTTTTTTCACATTTTGTTTTATGGAGTCTCTCTATTATATGTTCATTTCCCATGTCATTGGTTTCTTCTTTTATATGTATTATTTTCTTCCTTCTGTTTTTTTGGATTTATTATATTTTTCTTTACTAAGTTCTTATTTTAGAGGTTTCGCTCATTCTTTCATAACATTTCTTCATCTTTAATATATGCAATATAAATTTCTCTTGATTACATTAGCAGGGCACATGCATTTGCCTCATTAATACTTTTATTATTGCTTTGAGTATTTTCTAGAGTTCATTAAAATTTCTTTGATCTATTAGTTACTTAAAAGTATATATCTTCATATTATACATAAAAAGTTTTCTAGTTATATTTATCTGATTTATTACTATTATAATTGTATTGTGGTCAGAGACCATGGTCTATAAGGTATTAATTCTCTGAAATTTGTTGCGAAAGAGAAAAGTTTTCATAAATATTCTGTGTGGCAAATGGGATATGTATTGTGTGGTTGTTAGAGTCCAAGATTCTTTAATTCTATGTCTCCCTCTCTGCTTCTCTCTTTATCTCTCTCCATTTGAACAAACTTTCAAATTAAAATCTGCAAATCCTCACTTATTTTTTATTTACTAGGTCCATAAATTTCTAAAAAGTTATGGTAAAGTCTATGCTTTGACTACAGGATTGACTATTCTTCTTGTTTTTCTATAAATTTATACATTTTGAAACTATGTTATTAGGTGTATAGAGAATTAATTTTATTATATCTTCATTGAGAATTGAAGTTGTTGTTATTATAGCTAATTCTCTTTAGTTATGGTAATTTTTATTTTTAATTTAAAGTTTATTTTTTATCTTAATATAGGCTGTCTTTCTTTTGATTAGCATTTTAATTTTTGTCTTCTTTTATTTTTTGATCTTCTTGTATATGTGTTTATAAATTTGGATATTATAAACAATATATAGCTGGATTTTGTTCTTTTTACCCATTTATAATATTTTTAAGTAAAGCATT